>OW569338.1:9960493-10560493 GCA_937595015.1 Polyommatus icarus | reverse complement strand
TGCCGAAATATCCAACATATTAACACCATAGAGAATAAACTATTAATTAATTACTTAGAGAGACAGGTAGAGCCTCCTTAAGCTTTCTTTGTGTTTCTGTATTCTTAAGGCCAGTTATATGATCTCGTTTTAAGTTACGAATTCATTTAAGTCAGAATTTTAGTCTGCTGGTAAACTCAATCTCGCCAGTCATGTTGGCCATCCATCTAGATTTCAAGAGGAAATGAAGAGAGAGTACTGCGCACACCCTTGGGCACTAAAAATACTCCTGCATAGGCGGCTTGATCACAAAGAACCCGGCCACAGTCACCGAAACTCTTGCATTTTCTTTTCGGTAGGAACAAATCTTCTGGATATAAGTCATCTTGAAACATGCCAAGCTAAAAATAAGTTACCCAATTCACAAAGTAGCTCCTTACAGCGTGTTTATAGCTTTAATTACAGAAGTGTAAGCACTCGATCAAAGTGCAGGAGTGAATGACCTCGGTAGCCGAGACACCACGAAAAAGTGGTTTTCCGTACTTGATTCATTAACTGGTAGTTCTCACGAGTGTTACAAAATATTAGTTTAATTATGTGAGTCATACGAAAATGTGTAATGGCGCTTAAATGCAATTTAAATTATATTGTACCTAATTAGAATTTTGAAACCAAACTTAAGTCAAAGAAGTATTTAAAAATATTCAAAGCGGTTTTTACTTTTTATAACGTTTAACTAGCGTTTAACTAAGAAATTTTACTTTTTAGTTTAGTATGGTCAATGAAGGTAATTGCGATTTGCTATACTTAATGCATTATTTAAATTTACATATTGATATAATAATTAATAATAATTATTATTTGAGTGGAAGGTGAAATTGCTGTTGTAAATTGTAGTTCAGTAAACAACGCATAACCTTCCAAAGCAGATGCGGGTACAAAAGAGCCCCAGTATTGTAAATGTTCCGTTTTAACCCCGACACTTACATTTAAATGTTCATAAAGGCACTTCAAAATAATTCACATATTACATGCTGCGCCGTGGACAATTTTTACTACAAAGAGCATACAGCAGTGGTCCCCAACCTTTTTTCACACGGGCCACAAACATGTTGTGATCTTGGTGTCGCGGGCCGCAACAATTTTTTGAAGGTTAAGTAATACATAACGTCCTTCAAAATTAACGACTTAGAAGTGGAAAAATTCAAGACTTTAACGACGACATCACATTAAATTTTGCCGGTGGGCATGAATTTCAAAACGGTTTAATAACTTCACGCGGGCCACAAATCAAGTCTCTGGGGGCCACATGCAGCCCGCGGGCCGCGGGTTGGGGATAGTTGGCATACAGCAATACCTTATTTAAAGAATTAAGTCGGTTCTAAAAGTTGTCTTTACACTGTCTATCTGCTGTCTGTAGACAGTCTCTAGTCTCTAGTCTCTACACTCTCTATCAATAATATAAACAATCTTTTAAAACATAATATTATATTATGTGGTAAATTATTATTAATAATTTAGTTTTTGTAACTTTCCCTTGTAACTACGTAAGAAAACAGAAAATAATCGTCTTGCTCTATAAACTTAGGAGTACTTTCTTGATACGTGTGGCAATATGCGTTACGTATATAGAAAGTCTAGATTTTAAACCGACTAATTACATTAAAATGTTGGTTTTAATTAAACTTAATCTCTTATTTAAGCTTTTAATTGTTGTACCCACCATAATAACGCAACGGCGTTATTATGGTACAACAATTGAAAAAATTCTTATAAGTAAGTACTTATATTTAATAGGTGATCAAGCGTTATTTGAAAAATTAATCTTAACCCTGATAAAACCCAGCGCCAATATTGAACTAGATCGGCGCATGAGTCTTAGGCGTCACAGAACAAAGACATTGTCTTGCTCAATCTGTCACGTGTTTGCACTTTGCAGTTTCCCGCCATCTGATAATTCAAAGTATGAACCAATCAACGATAACCCTAAAGTGAATGTCAATTTCATAAGCGCGTTGAAATGCCGTTAGGGTTATAATTGCAATTGGTCACAGACACACAGCATCATAAACGATGTTTGTGTAATGACTAATGACTATACATGTCAGCAGTCAGCGTTAAAAAAACTAACAAATTCTTAAAAACAAGCCCAATATAGCGTTACATTTACTTATTAACATGAAAATTATATTCCGCAAAATAAATGTGCTTATGGGTACAAAACGCCCCACCAATCATTATAAGGTTAGTCCAATGTCAACTTCTTTATGGCACGAACGGACGAAACAAAACTAAATAAACATCGGCCAAGTGCGAGTCGGACTCGCGCACGAAGGATTCCGTGCTGTTATAGAGCAAACATAGACCAAAAGTTGTGTTTTTGTATGGGATTTACTTTTTTATTTTATTTTAATATTATTATTCTTAAATATTTAAGTAGACATATAATTAAGGCCTTTTTGAAAATATCAAGTGCCTACATGTTGCCATTATTGATATCGAGCCAAAAAAGGCAAAAAAAATCACGTTTGTTGTATAGGAGCCACCCTTTAAATATTAATTTTATTTTGTTTTTAGTATTAATTGTTGTTATAGCGGCAATAGATATGCACAATCTGTGAATATTTCAGAATTCTAGCTATAGCAGTTCTGGAGATACATCCTGGAGACAGACAGATGGACAGACAGACATCGAAGTCTCATGAATAGGGTCCCGTTTTCACCCTTTGGATACGGAACCCTAAAAATGAATCCTAAAGTTCCTGAATTAAGATCTACCAGTACTTAACAAATCAAGGTTAACTGATTACTAAGGTAACTTTGAGAAAGGTATTTTATTAGGTAACTTTAACAAGGCACCAACTGAGATTTTCAAAAATGTACCGTTTGGAGACCGTTAAAGTGACAAAAGTCGACATTTGCTAACCCAAGCACGTAGGCGGTCTCTTTTGAACCGTTTCTGCAGAACGGAAAGATGTGGTCGGTGTTGCAAATACTAATACAGCACAGTCATCAAAATACATTGTATGATAGAAAGATACAATAGATATAATTTTATATTTTAATAATAAAATTGTAAAATAGGTAATTCTACAATTGTTAAAATTGAGAACTTAAGCCTTTACATGTAGCAATTATGTAGTAGCATTATACATGTAGTAGCATTCTAAACCAGTAATAAAGTAATTATTTGTTTGTTTCTAGTAAGCTCCGAAACTACTTAACTGATTTTTATAAAATTTGGCATAGACATAAAGCAGACTATAGGGAAGGACATTTTGATACTTTCATCGCGAAAAATATACAATTATTTCCGAATACTATTATTACGTAGGCGGAACCGCGTGCAACTTCTAGTTCTTAGGGCTCCCAGCCTCCCACACAAAACTGCGAATTCTCATTGCATCGCAAAAATCTGCGACAAAACTGATACTAAAAATGACATTTCGATGCGATGCGAATTCGCGGTTTTGTGTGGGAGCCCTTAGTAAATAATAATCGTAATTCGTACGTAAATCGTACGGTATACTAAACCATAATTCTCTGTTACAGTGTACCAATCTTCAAGAACCTTCCAGAAGACACCCTGATCAAGATCTCGGATGTGCTGGAGGAGACGCACTACCAGATGGGAGACTACATCGTGCGACAGGGAGCCAGGGGTGACACCTTCTTCATCATCTCCAAGGGTCAGGTAGGATTCATTCTGGTTATACCTCACTGCAGAGGATCACATGTACAAATCGTTGCTAAGGAGGTGGATTCATACAGTGACTACCTTGCTAAGGCATACAAGTTTTGGCTTAAGGGCCGCGCTACACCGGAATGGCAGCGGCGAGGCGAGCACTTTCAGTGTCATATGATTTTAAACTTTATCTTCATTATTGTTATACTGTATAGTATCGTTTGAGAAGTTTACGGCCGCCCATGGCCGCTCGTGGACGCTGGCGGCCGCCGGGCGGCGGCGATTTCTCAAGCGATACCACGCGATACTATGTATTACAATAATGAAGATAAAGTTTTAAAATCATAATATGATACTGAAAGTGCTCGCCTCGCCGCTGCCATTCCAGTATTGCCGGCCCTTAGGGTTTTCGTTGCTAGATATAGAATAGTTATCAGCTATCACTTATCATCTTCCTCGTTCTTCGTTTTGGGAAAGAGAATGCATGTTGAATGATCAAAGATTTGAACACAGACTGACGAAAGTGGGCTTAGTACTTTCAAATATTTTACTAGACGTGATGTGTAGATGCTACTCAAATAAAATAGATCATCGCCTTAGAAAAGATCGAAGTGTTTCAAACCGAAGCCTTCTTTCTTTAATCTTTCCTGAATAAAAATTGTCGCGTCATTTCTGTGATCCTATCTTTATTTTTGTCTAAATTGCCACAGCCTTAAAAATAGCTTTGCGTAACCACAATTTAAACTGTGTAACTACAGTAGTTATGTTGCTGGGTTATTACGGAGTATTTTCGACCAGCAATAGTTAATGTGCCCGCAAGGTCCGCCTACGTTTAAATCGTTAGTTGTCGGAAGGATTGTCCTTTAAATTGTTAACATTATAAGCTACTGACGTCATTATTACAAGACTCTTTGTAGAAGCTATCTGAGACTCAACCATTTAACATGTTATATAGGTTTGCAAACCTCTGGCGACTGCACTAACATATTTGATTTATTTGTACTATAATAGAGGAGAGAAGTTGATTCCTAGGCAGATGGCAGACCGTAATTTGGTCCTGTTAAAGCCCGTCACAGACTTAGCTATAATATATATTAATATATAGCAAGGCATATTAATCTATACTAAATCCACATGTCACAGAAATATATATTATAGCTGAGTGTGTGGTCACGCGAAAATAGTATAGAAAAATATAATAATATGCCTAGCTGTAAACATAATATTAATATATATTATAGCTAGGTATGTGACGGGCTTAAGTCAAACCCATCCGACTGATCACAGCTAACATTGAATTGATATATGACGTAGGTCCGTCAACTGCCTAGGAATCAATTTCCTCAATGGTACATCACTAAATATTCCACTAGATTCGCTGTTTACATGCTTATTTATTGTTAGCAATGATTGTTAAGATAATAAGTAAGTATCTTCGTATTATTTTTTTGGCAAGCGTTACCGTCCACCGACGTCCTTGCAGGGGTTTCGATAACACAAAAGCGATGCTGAAAGTTAAATTAAAACACTCATTTGATATGAAACATCCATATTTTCTGAAAACTTAGATTTAAGATGCACGTCTGCTGCGACTAGAGCTTTCTAGTATTTAGATTTTAGAAATTTAGACTAATTTCAGCTCTCACTACAAGCGCGGTCGCACCTTGAAATTTCTAAGGTCACTCACTATACTTACTAGAAATTTATTGGCAATAATTTCCTTTTATTATTTGGTAAAATTTTGAGATTTTTCAATTTCACCTTAGATTTTGGTGGGGGAGAGCTATGTCCCCTGCGCCTGTCTATACGGCATAAAACTATAGCCTAGTACGAAATCTCTAACAAAAGACAAGTCCATTATAAAGTCGACTATCACGTGGAAGATGACCGCTGTTTTCACTTTCGTTCCGGCTCGGCCACGCCCCTTGTAAACAGTATAACTTCGACACGGTCTGATGTTACGAAATAAATATAACACTTTATACTCGGTGCTACAATTTTCCGGTTCTTTTGTGAATTGTGTAACTTGTGTATTTTTTTTCTTGCTGTGTTTTAGAGCACCTTGGTCTACAGAAGTATTAAATCTAGGTATTATTTACGAAATAATGCCAATATATCATTTCTGTAGACTGGGAAAATTAAATTATATTGCGGGAAAATTATCTAGTTTACTTTGAAAGGTAATGATTTTATTACCATGAAGATGCCATGCATCTCATACAAAAGTATGCCGTTTATCATGATAATGCAAAATATTTAATTTAGAAGGTTGTATAAATTGCTAAATATATATTTTCCTTGTATGTACATTGCATGTATATTATACTTAGTATATGTATGGGAAACGTACATACAGGTAAAACTACTATTTCGTGGGTGGAAGTTTTGTAATCAGTAACCGGAACTTCTAAGAGGTCATTGTTTCACGAATTGTGTGAATATTAATGTTTGATTACTGCTTTATATCTTATGCTTAAAACAAGTAAGTCTTGTATATTATGCTGAGCCGTCTAGCTGATGTAAGCTTAGGCCAAACGTGAGTCTCAAACTCATAAATCATAAATCATAATACAAAATGCCTGTTTTATGTAATCAAACTGTTTTTTCAACGTCAGTGAAACTAAATCGTCAATTTAAAAACATGTTACCTCTCTCATTAGTCATTAGTCATTACTCGTTTTAAAGAAAGACAAGGCATAGTTTTTACGAGCCATTAAAACTAACAGCTGGAATTAGGGTTTAACTTTAGATCCAATTTCATCAACGGCTGTTAAAGTAATTCCCGAAATAGTATGACTTTTTTCTTTAATTTTTCTTATAAATGAAAGAGAAGGCATGAAATTTTAAGAAGCTGTTAACACTAACAGACGTTGGTGGAATCAGGGTTTAGCATGTTATTAATTTTAATCAAGGATTACCATTTTGCGTAGTTGTAACTCTTGAATCAATACTCTTTCTTATGACGGACAAAGGTAGGTTTAACAAAGACTTAACTATGTGTGTTACCAGCTTACCACGCTACCCACGAAGCAGAAAGTATAACAAACCTGCTATTACTTTAATGTAAGGGCTTTCTTAATTATTTCCGTCGATAGAGTTCCTAGTATATGAGAGCCTTTTGTTTCGATGGTTTATTAATTATTAGATTACCACTATTTACTATTATTTCGTATTTAAAATAACTTCAAATGCCTGAATATTTGATGTACATATAACATTGAATAAAATTTAGATACGAAATAATTAATTTTAAATCACCGGAAAACTGTTTGTGTACAATCCATCACTTCGCCATTTTACAATCTCGCAGTGTTTACAATCTTACGGTGACATAATACATGATACAATACCTTTTTTTTTAACGCAAGTTTTTAATAGAATACAAGTCCCAGAAAGACCTCAGTCCTCAAGATATAATAAGCTATTTTATGATATCTGGGATAATATGACGTTATAGTAGGTCTCTATAATATCATTTCCTTCTAAGCGGCGCGCGTTAAGATTTTTTTCTAGTTTTAACTTCTTTAACAATCTATACTTATATTACAATTGGGAAGAGTTTGTTTGTTTGTTTGAACGCGCTAATCTCAGGAACTACTGGTCCGATTTGAAAAATTATTTCAGTGTTAGATAGCCTGTTTAAAGAGAAATGCTATATTTTATTACGCTAAGACTAATATGAGCGAAGAAATAGAGGAAAGTGTGAAAAAAAGGGTTATTTGAAAGGGCTTATTTGAACGCGCTTATCTCAGGAACTACTGGTCCGATTTGAAAAATTATTTCAGTGTTAGATAGCCTGTTTAAAGAGAAATGCTATAGGCTATATTTTATTACGCTAAGACTAAAATGAGCGAAGAAATAGAGGAAAGTGTGGAAAACGGGATAAATTATTTGAAAGGGCTTATTTGAACGCGCTTATCTCAGGAACTACTGGTCCGATTTGAAAAATTCGTTCAGTGTTACATAGCCTATTTATCGAGAAATGCTAGAGGATATATTTTATTACGCTAAGACTAAAGTGAGCGAAGAAATAGAGGAAAGTGTGGAAAAACGGTTTAAATTATTTGAAAGGGCTTATTTGAACGTACTGGGGCAATTTTTATGTTATTTGGCACACATGAAGAATAGACCACGTGAAAGGACATAATGTGTTTCTTTTTTGCGGAAAAATGTACGGTTTCCGTGACATTCCTAAATTACGCGGGCGAAACCGCGCGGAACAGCTTATAATAAAATTGTGGGAAAGTTAATTCTATAATTTAAATATTTTTGTACAATAAATAATACTTAGGATGTGATCTACTATGCTAACGCGGACGAAGTCGCGGGCAACAGCTAGTGATATTGTATAAAAAAACTTAAAGCAGATATTATGTTACTACCGCGCATGTTGTGAAGACTAAAATACGACCCAATAGCCAATAGGGTCGTCTTTTATTTTCTGTCTCTTTTATGTAAATGGCATTTCGTACTTTTGTTTCACTTATCTGTCAAAGTCCAATTTTGAATTTGAAAATTGTTCGGAAGAGATTTAAGCCCAAATAGTAGGAACGTAACAGATCTGTTTATGTAGAATATCATTGTTCTTGAACAGGTCCGATCACTCCGAAATAACTAATTTTTAGTAGTTTGTCGTCTCTACCGGTAGCATAGTAATTAGCTCTGTTTACTTCTGCATCATGTTACTAGTTTCTTTTATTCCACCCAGCGATATAATACTTTCAAACTCTCTTATTACTGAAAAAGACTAGCTAGCAGTCAAAACATTTAACAAGTTACCAGCTAGCAGTCAAAACATTTAACAAGTTACAAGCTAGTAGTCAAAATTTTCAACAAAACAAGTTACTAGCTAGCACTCAAAAGATTCAACAAGTTAGGTACCAGCTAGCAGTCAAAAGATTCAACAAGTTACTAGCTAGCAGTCAAAAGTTTCACCAAGTTTGCGAAAAATATCCGTCCAAACTATGTCGCGGATATGCTATGACTTTGAATATGAGGTGGTGATTGTACAAGTCGCTCACCTTGGCATTTAGTTCGAAAGGCTCGGAGCGACGCTCGCTAAGTTTATTTATTTTTATTCGTGCTGATTTTAGATTGGTTAATATTATCGTAATATGTATATCAATTATGAAAGGAGATTAGGTGAAAATGTCATAGAAGGAAATACAAGTGTCGCGAATGAGGTACGAGTAGAGTTCCGTAAATTTATGTTAAGACTCCGTGCAAAACGTCTATTATTATATTGGCTCTAGTTTACTAAAGTTTTTCCAGCACAATCAAGTTAAGTGAAAAAGTAGGCTTTAATTTGCAATGTATAAAGTACATGCTTATTTTTAACACTTAATTTAGCAAGATTCTAACAATAGTAATTAGTTAAGTAATTATTGATATTAACTTAAATATTTGTTTAAAATAACATTAATCCTTCGATGGCGGATTCTTGGAAATCTATTGTTATTCTATTGTTGTCGCAGTTGCCGGTGTGAGGTGTCCTTAATCCTTATGGGGGTTGATAGGTTAATTGTACTATTTTATAATCATAGTTCACGTGATATAACGATATATCCAGTCATATAAATTAGACAATAACAAAAACAAAAGGTCAGGCCATTGTTCTGACAAGGTCAATGCCCTCAGATCAGATCAGCTGTTCCCGGAATGACAATGTCAATTTTGCATATTTACGACCCCATAGAGGTCATTGTCATAGAATTTGGACAAAGGCTAGTATTTCCGTATTTAAATGTAGACTGTAGTATAAAAATCGAATATGACAATGGCTGTATTGGGTCATTCTGTAGATAGATAATTATGTGTGTTTAAATAAATAAATAAAATATACAAACTAGATGATTTAGGTTTTATTTTTTTGGGTCAGGGAAAGAAAAAAACATGTACATACTACCAGAGAAGTTGATTCATAGGCAAATGGCGGATCTACGTAGTTTGGTCGCTTTCATGTCAAACCCAGCCGACAGAAATTGAATTGACATGATCCGAATTCCGACGGTCCGACCAAATGACGTTGGTCTGTCAACTGCCTAGGAATCAATTTCCTCGATGGTACCTATCAAAGTCTGCTGATTGTTATCTTATATATAAAAATGGATTTTCAAATTGTGTTAGTCGCGCTAAAACTCGAAAACGGCTGAACGAATTGGGATAATTTTAGTCTTAAAATATTCGTACAAGTCCAGGGAAGGTTTTAAAGTGACACGAAGTTCGCCGGGACAGCTAGTTGTAAATAATTCATTATGTACATGCATTTGGCTATATTTGCATAGAGCTTTTTGCGTTATGGAAAAACAAATATATTTTTATCAGGGTATCTTAAAACAAATCAGCAATACAAAATATTATGTACTTCGGTAGCTCAATGTAAATATTAACTGAAGTCATTGGCCTTTTGTTTATTTTCTAAACAATACCTGACAAAAACAATAATAATAATTATGTTTGTTAAATTATCATTTAACATTGTTATAATAGACATGCATTAGTCACTATTAACTATTACGTGACCTAGTTGTATAAAATTTAGGGTTCACTGATGACAGTGATGAGTGATGACTAAACAAACATTTGATGACTAATGTGTTTTTATGTAGGAAATTTTAAATTATAATAAATATTAAGCAATATTCATTGTAAGATAAATAAGTCGGTAGGTAATAGTTACCCTTAACCCTACCGATCGATGGTAGGTACCATTTGTAGGAAGTTAACTAGTACCCAATCTGTAAAAAATATTTTTGACTCACTTTGTGAATCTGAATAAAATATATGTGCCAAATTTTTTACATTGAAATCTGTACGAACAGTTCGTCTTTTAGACTAGGAATTTGTCATAAAAAAAAAACATTATTTTCCACGGTGGTCACTGGTCATACCAAGCTTAATACATATTTCAAATTGACATACGGAACCTACCTGATAAAAAAACACGACTTGCGCCACTGTAAGACAAAGTATGAAAATGCTGAGTCGTTCTTTTTCATTCATGTCATATCAATACTAGGTAATATTTTGTATATTATTATCTGTCTAGCATAGAGCCTCATTATCACGTTTACATAATATTATAATTAATATATAATAATATTAATAGTTAAATAATACATTTGTGTAATAATCATGACGTCGACGTCACACTTGGTACGTATAGTTTTTTTTTTACCGGGAGGGGTCTTGCTCTCATTTACGATATAATATTGTGAGCTGTTTCGAACCACTTTCCCCTAATCCTACGTCATATTGGTCAAAACAACTATCAGAGAAGTCAAACCCATCCGACCGATCACAGCTCAACTGCCTAGGAATCAATTTCCTCGATGGTACATAATAGTAATATTTATTATTATTTTGGGATTTCAGAATACTTAATATTATATTATTGTTTTTGCTTATTATTAATTCTGTTTGATAAAAAAATCACCTAATAATTTTGTAATAGATAATTACGAAGAAACTTAACTATAATTTACTGCCAGTATAGTATTTAATACCATTTAAAAGGACATCAGTTCTTTCGCAATATCCTTGTAGAATGTATTAGTCACGTTGTTAAGTAACATTGGCACGTCAACCGGTGCAGTGGTAACTTTATAAAATGCCCATTTTTCTTAATTTTATATTTTGTAAAATCTTTAAACTTTAATACTGAAAGTAACGTACAACATTAAATACGGAAGTGTATATTATGAATATTATATTGTGTGTTATAAAATATATTTTTATGATGTTATAAAGTGACGCAAGCGAAAGTTTAAATATTTTATTGGCATAAAACACCTTGTGGTGTGATTGTGGCTATGACTTTTATGGTCCCTAATATTTTATTAGATTTTTATTTTTATACATACACGCTAGTCGCTACCTATTACGTCATATATACCTCACTAATCACTTGGAATAAGCCTATGTCATTTCACTAAACTAAGGGCCTGTTTCACCGCTTCCCGATAAGCCTATCAACCACTTAACTTGACACTTATAGTATGGAGAATCTGTCAAATAAACCTATCGGGCACGTTATCAGGAAGCGGTGAAACAGGCCCTCAATCTAGTGAAATGTCAGAAACGCGGATACCGCCGAATAAAAATCGAGCCACTCATTTCTCTCGCTTGCTCTAGTATACACACGGATACTTTGATAGGATCATCTAAAATCTGAATCTGACAAGTAAGATGTTAGATGATCCATGCGTCGGATGGGCATGTAAAAAGTTGGTCCTGCGCCTGATCTCTCACCGGTCGTATTGACAGTCTTCCGTCCCACCGGGTTATGCGAGTAAAGGAATATAGAGATTGCTCTTGAGTACTGCGCACACACTTGGGCACTATTAAATTACTCTTGGCCTGGTTTTAATGAAACCGGCCACCGTCACCAAAATCAGAGTGGGAGTTATTATTATTATTATCACACGTGTAATGCAACTATAGCAGATCTGAGAGGGCATCACCATATCTCTGAATCATACAGTTGAAACCAGCTGAGGGTTCTTCATCAGATACTTCAGATCTTTGATTTTTGACGTCAAATGAAGCGGCCGACCAAGTTGAATATTTTTTGTAAAGGTGGCATGTCGATCTCTAGTTTGGTTAGGCTCTTGTACAGGCAAAGGTACTACAGGTACTCCAGCTCTTCTCGATTTTTATTCGGCGGTATCCGCGTTTCTGACATTTCACTATATTTAGTTTAGTGAAATGAAATATCACTAGATATTTTTAGTAAGAAGACGTAACAAACAAGAATATTCGGCATCTTCCGGGAGTTCGTGATATCCCTAGGGATATCGTGAAATCCCTGATATCCTCTTTTCCCTGCGACATATAGATATACATACTATACATTGCTGATCGAGTGCCGTGCCGTTGTTACTTGCACCCTCTACTGTAATCAATAGAAATGAGTAATTCAGTAGTAACAGTTACAGTTTACAGTTACAGTGTAATCGTTGAAAAGGATGAGCGTTTCGGCTTCATTGCGGATCATCGGAACTACACTTTCCATTTTAACCACGCTCCAGTTATTCTACCATATTAAATCATATTTATCTGTTGATTTACAGCTGCTTATTTTAGGGTACTGGTTTTTTGTACTTACTGCTTACAGCAAATATCTAGTTGAATTAGACAACTTAATGCCTAGCTAACTTAACCTAAAACATTCTTCATCGGTACTCGGTTGCTTCTATTAATAATGTTTTTGTATAATATAAAAAAGATAAAAAAATAGATTAACTAAACGAGTGACTAAATAGATTAAACAAACTTTGAACGAGTAGTTAAGAGATTAATTGGTGGTTCTCTTCCTCGAGCTAAAATTCAAAACCCAAAACACCGAAGCGTACCCTAGACCAGGGCCCCCGCAAGGGCAAGTGGCGCCCGTGTGCAAAAAGGATTTTGGCGCCCCTTTGGGCATTTTTATTGACTAAAAAAAAGTGCTTGAAATTAAGCAAAGAACTAAACTTAAAATTTTATTTTAAACATGATAACAATTAATTATAATATCAAAATGAATTAACAATGAAACAATGATAAATTATTGTTCACACTTATTCTATTAGCATTTAAAAAAAAACTATATATCAAGAAAGTCATATTGTGATGACAGACGGGAAAATTTTCTAAACGTAATCACGCTTATAAGGTGTATTTTTTTCTTTGTATTTTCACAGAGAACGCTTATTACAATTTAAATATTGTCACCTTGAACATTTTTATCTCGAATTTTTTATTTAATTTTTTAAACTTCCCGCCTCTCATGACTTTCTTCACAGACTGTATATATAGCAATTGAACACGACATTTTTGATGGTATGGTCATGTGGGTCAAGTGTGCGCAGCGTCTAAGTGTACGCATTATAAATATCTCGAAAAATATATGACGCTGAGGAACGGTAACCTCATCTTCGATAACCCACAATATGCTCTGCGAAGCGCTCGTGTCCCAGCGGCTGCAGCACGCGCCGTTTTGGACTGACAGATAAATGAAGATTTTTGCTCAAATATGTACGATATTTTGTAAATTTTGATGCGTAATCTTTTGTAGTCATGTATTTTTTTTCTAAATAAGCTTTTTGCTATCGAGTGCAACATAATATCAAGTTTGTTATTTGCCAGTGTTTAGGATATTCTGATGATGCAGGAATTAACGATATTCGTATAACCCTGTTCCTAGGCTTTGGGTTAAGTGTGCGAAGAAGCCTTTTCCCTTATGTGGCCATCAGTATTCTGAACCACCGACTGAAGATTGGATTGAATGAAGCCTTTGTGGAGTCTGGTGGCAAAAACAGTGCACCAGCTCCGCACACAACACTTTTTTTTTTGTATTACAATTTACATGTATGAGTCACAGTATGACGAAGTAACTAAATATTTCTAAGTGAAAATTATTGTTCTCATATTTTGATTTAAGACGATTTTGTTGATTAGTTTAAGTAACTATGAGTAGTTACAAATTAAAATTATAAAAGAATATTATTTATGTTCTAAAACATATATAATTTGTTGTAGCGTACACTTACCCAAAGTGCTGCGTACACATACCCCGATACTGGGGTAAAAGTGCGCAAATGGAAGGGTTATTATTTTCTAAAGTTTCTTAAAATATTATAAGCTATTGAAAAATACTATTGTTGTGTTTAAGTTGGAGACCAATAAATAGTCTTACAAATCAACACAGTTTTGTTTCATTGTACTAATAATATTTGAGTTTTTTAAAGCGTCAAAGGTTAAATGCGCACATTTGACCCACATGACTCTGTATACATTTTGGTACAAATAACTAGGTAACTTCAATATAAGATCAATGGGACAATAGGAAAATTAAATAAGATATTGTAAATTGTAATAGCGTCGCTAGTTGCGACTACAACAGTCTCGCTACTGTAACGATATTTTTCCTGACTTTGCTCTTGCAAATTCGTTAATTACGTCGCCAAAATGTATGCCATAAAAAATTTCGTGTTCGATTGCTAATATAGCTAGCTCGGACAATCATCCTTGCAGCATAGTCGATCTTAAATAATCTATACTTATAAAATTACATGTCCTGACTGACTGACTGACTGATTCATCATCGCTGAGCAAAAATTGTTAAAGTACAGCCACGAAATTTGGTGAATAGGGTTGTTTTATTAAGTAGACACCTACTAAGGAAGGAATTTTGAAAATTTTACCCCGAAGGGGGTGAAATAGGTGTTGAAAGTTTAAATGTAAGTCCGTCATTCTTGAGTTAGAAACATGAAACTTTATTTTTGGGTTACTGATTAAAAATAAATGGATATGTATTTAAGCGTTTTTGGAAATTCTACCCCCAACATGGTGAAATTGGGGTTGAAAGTTTGAGTCCGTTATTTCTTAAGTTAAAAATTTGAGATTTTATGTTTGGGCTACTGATTAAAAATTATTGGATTTTAAATGGGATAAAATATCACCCATTTATTTTTTTTGTTAAATGGACTCTCCTAATGATATCTAAGCCCTGGAAAAAAATTGGTAGGAAGGTTTAATTGCACCCTGTATTATCATACTCATTTAATAAGTAAAATCGGTTTTTAGGGGGCTTAAAGTTTGATCTATAATCATTTTTAAGAAAAAATTAATTTTGAAGACGGTTTTTGGATCATGAGGGGTCTCATCACGGTGTTCATAGTCAAACAGTTTTTGGTTTTTATTTCCTCCTAACCGTTATAAGACTTTCAACCGTTACCAATAACGGTGGAAAGTCTTCTTCAATTTCGAGAGAGGATCTTGTTCTTGAGAATGGTTTTGGCGCCTCTAGAAATGGCATTTTGGCGCCCATTAAGGGTGACGCCCGTGTGCATTGCACACATTGCACATATGGTAGCGGGGGCCCTGCCCTAGACTGTTTTAAAGTTAACTTGCTACTAAAATACTTACTATTATGTTTTGACACCTTCTCGCTGTACCTAACAGTTTTTTCGTTACAGTGACCCCACAAACATTTTGCAAACTCAAATACTTTATTACATGGCTTGATCTGAATTTAAAAACTCGTTTCAAACTGGTTTAATTAAAGATCCATCTTAATAAATTCAGTACGGTCTTTTAATGTGTATATTTATGCTATGTTGTCATCATTAGTATATTTGTGTACATGGCGTCATCCGCCATCTTTATATTAGGATGAAACATAGACATTAATTTATAGTATGCATCTAAATTAAGTATTTCATAGAATATTTACCTACTTTGCGTTGTAGTTGAAATTTTCAAAATGAAACGAGGCGAGGCAGAATTTTCGCGAATTCTGCTCTATTTTTACCTAACAACGCAAATACAAAGACTTAAACCAAGGAATGCTGATTCATTGCAAAATTTTACCTAATTTTGGCCAGGTATAGCAACACTAAAGACAAACATTTATGCCCGTTTTCACCAAGTTGATGCCCGCAACTCCGATGCGCCCAAACTCGTTTATCGCGCGGGAACCGTACATTTTTCCGGGATAAAAAGCAGCCTATGTCCTTTCCCGGGACTCAAAGTATCTCCATACCAAATTTCAGAAAAATCGGTTCAGCGGTTTGGGCGTGAAGAGGTAACAGACAGACAGACAGACAGACGGACAGACAGACAGACACACTTTCGCATTTATAATATTAATATGGATAAAACAACCTATTATGTGACGTTTTTAATTTACGGGATGGATTGGCGACCCCGTACACTTAGGTGACGTATGTGGCGACGACGACGGTTGCCTTGACAATGAATCTGTTAAAGAATGGCCGTCTGATATTTTACAAGTAATTTTTATATTATATTATATATAATTTTAATATTTATCACAAACCTTCCTCTTTAATCACAGAAAACCGCAATTAAAGGGAACAAAGGGACATGAGGACAGAAAAAGCGACTTTGTTTTATACTATGTTGAGATAGATATACGTCACCTAAGAGTTACGGGGTTGTCAATTCATCAAGAACAAAACTTTTAATATTGGCTTAGGGGACCCCTAAATTTTAGGTGTAGTTGGTGAAAACGGGCATTAAACCCGGGATTTCTGGTTGCTCCATCCAAAGTCACACTGTCACTTTTAAACTATGTAAGTATAGATGAGTCAATCAGATGAAAGATGTATCGTCATATTTCCGTCGCGTCGCCAGGCTTCCGAGAAGTGCAATTAGCTGGTTCTTGTTACAATAATTGCGCTTGCATAATATCAATTTGCAGCACATAAGTCGTAACATATCTTGTAAGATAGCTTTATAGCGCTATAAGACACCCATATTATGTTGCTAACTTGAAGTGGTCAGGTAATACGGCTAAGGTTTCGGCCACCCACGACCAAAATATCACCTGCCAAAACTCTGGCTTCAAAAAATCACGGCCGATGAAGATTCGCTTTGTTAAAAGGTACATATAAAGAAGAGTTTAGTTTTTATTGTACCTATTGTATATCAATACATACACACACATTACTTCATATAAGTATTAACTATAATATTAAGTAATCTGTCTTATAAAACCTAGAGTCGTCAATAAAATCTATATCAATGTGTTTATCAAAGCGCACGGAGTGCACCGCCAAGTTCCACCAGGCCGCGCGCATGCCGTGCACTATTTACTCGAACCGTTTCGACGCACTTTTGACCTCCCTGTAGCTTAGTGTCTATTGCGAGTGCAAACATAAAATTTTACCTACGTTATTATATACTAGTACTTAAGTAGTTTACCCAATTTCATAGCTATAGCTTCGGTAGATCCTGAAATACCTCCCTGTGAAAATAGCTAATTTTGGCACTCACTCACTCACTGACCGGTAATCAAAACCTCTAGGCCACTTCCAATTGTCTTAGCGTTATGAAATTTGCCACACAGGTCGTGTGTTATGTGTAGATTAACAAAAAAATTGAGAAATTTAAGAAATCGGTCAAGCGTGAGTCGGTTTACCTACAAACCTTAGAGGCCACTTCCGATTGTCCTAGCGTTATGAAATTTGGCACGCAGGTCGTGTGTTATGTTTAGATTATCAAAAAATTGAGAAATTTAAGATATCGGTCAAGCGTGAGTCGGTTCACCTACAAACCTTAGAGGCCACTCCGATTGTCTTAGCGTTATGAAATTTGACATTCAGGTCATGTGTTATAAATGTAGATTAATAAAAAATTAAGAAATTTAAGAAATCGGTCAAGCGTGAGTCGGCTCCTCTACGAACTGTAGATAAAAAATCTTATACGCCAGTGATACAATGAGAATACGATGAGGAGGGTGGGAGGATGAGAGGGGGGAGGGGGTTTAAAATATTGTCATTATGTATAAATTATAATGCATACTGTATAGCTTATTAATTAAATACTGTTTACTTAAAAATTTGGCTTCTATTGAAAGTTTAACAAATACAATTAGCGTCAAATGATATCGAAAGTATTGTTTAAATCGGGTGTGGCACAAAAAAAAAAAATAGGTATGATTTCTTGAAAAAAAGTATTGAAATCCCACCAAAAAATACCTGTAAAAACCGGCCAAGTGCGTGTCGGGCCACGCGCAATATAGGGTTCCGTAGTACCGCAAGTTTTAGATAATTTTTATGGTCAATGAACGTACATTTAAAGCGTATTTTACACTACTAACAACATCATCTCAGTTACTTTCAAAGGAATTTGAACGAAAAGGTCCTTTATACTTCGTCGAATACATTTTTTTTAGTTAATCAACTATTACTCAATAACTTATGAAGTCTTCCTTTTAAATTCATCAGATTTCCCACTCCCGTGAATTTTTGACATTTCCAGAACCAACCGTTTAGCTGGTAGAAGGGGGGGACACTGGACTCTAACGTTTTTTTCCACTTTAAAATTTAATGTTTCACAAACGGATCCCAAAATCGGAAAATGATCTATGGATACTCGCAATATTTTTAAGAAACCTATTCAACGACACCCCACACGATGGGGTGGGCGCGAAAAAAAAATTCATCCCCGCTTGATGTGTAGGGAAGGTACCATAATTTTTTTTTTTTTTACGATTTCATGTACCATTTTGTTGCCTTCACTAATATGTGTATTCATGCCAAATTACAGCGTTGTAGGTCCTATAGTCTCTGAGTAAAACCGCGGACAGACAGACAGACAGACAGACGGACAGACGGACGGACAGACCGAAACTATAAGGGTTCCTTGTTGACTACGGAACCCTAAAAATGGGGCCAAGTTCCTATGGGCAAATTTTGGGTCTAAAAAAAGAGTTGGAATCCAATCCAATGCCAAGTTTAGATGCACTTCATCGATCGTTATCATTTTCATCAACAGCCTGATCCATAATGAATTTGGCAGGTTTTCGTGCTATACGTAATTAATTGTATAATTAGATACCTAATATAATACCCATCAAGCTCCATACAAGCATCAGCGATCGCGACAACAATAGAATACAATAGCATTTCCAAGAATCCGCGATCGAAGGATTAAATTAACCTGCCACGTTCAAATTAGAAGTATTATGGATCAGGCTGTTGATGAAAATGATAACGATCGATGAAGTGCATCTAAACTTGGCATTGGATTGGATTTCAAGTCTTTTTTTAGACCCAAAATCTGCCCATAGGAACTTGGCCCCATTTTTACAGGTATGTTTTTGGTGGGATAACAATATGTTAGCTGACCAGACTAGACTGGGAGCTTGAAATTGTTATTTGTATATAATATGTTTTGTTTATATTATGAATTGTACTAATAAATAATAAGCAATATTGTTCGTCTTTCCAGGTCAAAGTCACCCAAAAACCTCCGAACAGCAACGACGAGAAGTTCATCAGAACTCTTCAGAAGGGAGACTTCTTCGGCGAAAAGGCTTTACAAGGGTCAGTTTTTTCACCATCATTTCTTAGCATAAAATAAAGTGGCATTTCATATATTATATCAGTCACTTTGTATGCTTGAATCCTTAAAACTACAGAACTCATTTTAATGCGATTTTCTTTAATAAATAGAGTAACCCAATCGGGACATAGGCTACTTTTTATAACCTCAACTTAAAATAATCTTAAAATAATAGTAATATCATAAAGGTTTTTGAAAATATTATGCTTGTCTGTGTTTTTAGTCTATTTGATTTTTGCTGCAAGGCTTTCTAGTAGCAAGGAAAGTTAGAAATTGAAAGTTATTAGCGTTAGCGATTTACGTGGTCACTAGTCACTACATAATCTTTGCTTACCAGTTGCCGCTAGCAAACCGCTAGTTAGAAGTTAGCGTCTTCTTTTCCCTATACATACAAGATGATTATTAGAATCTAAATTAAGTAACGGTTCAAGTTAGGAGTCATGTATATTCTCTTTATTAACAATGTTTCCGTTTACATAAAATTGTGTTTGTGTTGTCCTTGATCATACTAATAAATTGAAAAAAAGTCACTGGAGGCTTGACAGATTAGGATAGAAACACGTACAGCTTGTGTTTATAGCATCTGTAACATGCATACACAGGGACCAGGGTAAAAAATAGCTACACTATAGAATAAATAGATCTTGAATACATAAATCATAATACATAATATTATGTCTATTAGCATTTAGCCTACACAGTCTAGCGGTAGCTTCATCAATCAAATTACAAAAGTTTCTACATCTCTTTGCCCCATCTCACTTCTTTTTTTTTCATTCCAGGAATGATCAAATTACAATTACTTGCCTACTCCTATTCGTCCCTTCTCATTTCTTCTTCTTTAATTCCAGGGATGACCTTCGGACGGCGAACATCATTTGCGACTCCCCCGAGGGTACCACCTGCCTGGTGATCGACCGGGAGACCTTCAACCAGCTCATCTCCACCCTCGACGAGATCCGCACCAAGTACAAGGACGAGGGCGACGATAGACAAAGGTACTTACTTACCTGTTTTGTTTCTAACCTAATAACTTACCTGTTTAGGCGTTTTGTATAATAGACTTCCAACGGATTTTGCCCTTGCACTCGGGGTTGGGTCATATTATTCCACGATGGACACTGTAATTATGCAGTATGCTTTTGTAAGTACAGAGTAATAAAATATAAAATGTTCATTCATAATATTATTATGTTCGTATCACTAATTGTTAATGATTTCTCATACCAAACCGCGTTCGTGAGCAAAGTCCCGTAACACTAAAAGTTAAAACGACCTTACTGGATGAGTGACTCAATGATTCGGTTTTTAGCGAATCCAAGTTAGGTCACAGCCTTGACGGAATATTCTTCAAAGTAATTATCAAGATTATTCAATAAAAAATCTCCATATTAGTACATTTTACATCACTACGAGTATCATACATTACTTTACTAATCGTAGAACTTAGAAGCTCAATAGAGTAATGTGTATCGACTGGTGCAGATGGTAAAGACGGAATACCACACACAATATACGTCTTAATATTTTAATCGTTGATACTAGCAGCTAGTAATGACGAAAATATTCTGACAATTTTAAGTCCATGATGACGGAATGACTCATGAAAATTCATCCGTCTTTAAACTCCTGACTCCTGAGAATTCAAAGTACTTAAAGAATGTTATCCGTATGCAAATTATCAAACAATAGAAAGATCAAATATGCCATTGTCTTGTTTATCGGTGTACTATTTTGGTAATAAAACAATTATTATTTTTACCGCTATCACTGGCTTTCTATTGTGGTAAGTACGGTTTTTAGATAATACACCTACTGCAACAATGGCTTAATGTATCTAACCGCCATACTCAGAGAAATTCAATGATGATTAACTTCAATTTAATGAAGATTAACAGATAATAATTATATGGGGCTGATGTCAAAATCTTCATTTAATTACAGTTAAATAAGTAATTTTTGTCTTTGAGTGTAGCGGTTGCTAGTTAGTTTCCTTTTAAGTCATGTTGCATTCATTTATTATAATAGATAAAGTATCTTAATTTATTTCTAAGATTTTTTGCTCCCTTTGTTATTATTGTTACTGTAGAGTTCTGTTCCTAAATTTTTATCAATTTGAAATTTTAAACGTGACTTTAGGAAGGTTGTAAATAATTTTATCACAAATAATTCTATTCGACCTGAATGTAAAAAATTCACCGAATTTTTAATTCAAAGATATCATCTATTTAGGTTTTTCCTACAAATATAATATAATTATTATACTTTAGCCTATTTATAGGCTGTGAATTGTGATAGTATAATAACAATAATTTATTAGATTTAGACCTATTATATTGTCCAAATTCCAATACTTTTGTTATGCTTAGAAGTAGATCATAATAGGAAAGTTTAAAGTTTTGAATTGAATTTCCTCATCCATTAGCATTAAATAGCAATCAAGTTTTGTGAAAAACCATTCGATAAGTTGATAACCCTCTATTGTAAATAGAGAGCCTTTTCGCTTTCATTATTGATAAAATATGGAAGTATGGTGTTTATGTACTTTCACTCACACAATACTTGTCTTGTGGGTTATTAACTTTTCTCATTGGCATAGAAACTGTATGGTTCCCGCGTTTTTATCTGTCAATTTTATCGCACAACACATTGCAATGTATTTTGAAATTCGAACGAATATTCTGAACTCTGTTCGAATTCTGAAATATTTTTGAATTTCGAAATGAGTTTGAATATCATTGGCAATTTCGTCATTTGAACGTCTGATTCTAAATTCAAATGTTACCAGTTTGGTGAACTAGCTAGACCTGTTTGAGAAATTGAAATAGGTTATAAATAGACTTATTAGTCATGTCGACAAATGTTTTGTCTTTGATGTTCAATAATATTATATTCCGTTTCAATTCATTTCGATATAAATGTAAACAAATATGATATTCGGCTACAATGCTACCAAATTATAATAAATGTGTATTAAAAGCGTGGCACATTACCTAAAGAAATACAGGCACGTTCATTTGGTAGAGTATCAAGTTTTTGTTTAGTGTTTACAGATATATCAAAATGAATTTGAATGGAATAATACACACACAATTCATTACTTAAATCAACAGTATCCACTGCATAATATAAAATACTTTTCACTACCAGTACCTATTCATCAAGAAAAGTTTAAAGGGTTTGTGGCCATTTCGAAATTCGAATTACCGTCTACCTTGCAACCTACCTTTACCTACTTGTAGTTAAGTTGTTTTTCTTTTCGTTGTTAAAACTACATCCAATTTATCAAGACGTGTGTGACAACCCTAAACCCATATTATCTATCCCTAATCTCAGAAACCACCCACAGTGTGTAACCACCCTAAAACTATTTTCGTTATTCCACTCTAATCTCTATCTCCAAATTCCAGGCTAAACGAGGAGTTCGCGAACCTCCGTCTCTCAGACCTCCGCATCATAGCCACCCTGGGCATTGGCGGCTTCGGGCGAGTGGAGCTCGTCCAGATCCAGGGTGACTCCAGCCGGTCCTTTGCCCTGAAGCAGATGAAGAAGGCCCAGATCGTGGAGACCAGGCAGCAGCAGCACATCATGTCGGAGAAGGAGATCATGTCTGAGATGAACTGCGAATTTATTGTGAAGCTGTACAAGACGTTTAAAGATCGGAAGTATCTCTACATGCTGATGGAGACCTGCCTTGGTGGAGAGCTGTGGACTATTTTGAGAGATAAAGGTAATAAAAAAAGACCGTCTATTTTATGTTGTAGTAAAATGAAAAAAGTCTTATGTCGTTGTCATATCTTTGAGGTGACAGTATGGCAAGGCTACTAATAAACCCAGATGATGATGATTAGCATAAAATATTGAATATCTCTAGTGAGATATTCAATATTTTATGCTAATATATGAGGGCTTTGTTACACCACGGTACGGTACGGTACACTACGGTAGAGTCTGTGAGATGACCTAAAGACTAGATTTGCGAGACAAATTGGCCGAGAGCAGTGTCTCGCCGGTCGCCCACTCTACTCCGTAGGTGTTATTCTGATTACCAACTAGTCTGCAGTCATTGATGACCTTTTTTTACAATAAAAAAAATTACTTAATTTTGTATTTTCCAGGCCAATTCGATGACAGCACTACAAGGTTTTACACAGCATGCGTCGTTGAAGCTTTCCATTACTTACATTCTAGAAACATTATTTATCGGTAAGTCTTATTTTTTCCCGTGCAATTATAATTTGGGATATAAGTTTTTTGAAAATTTTGTTATTTTATACTTGAAACTTTAGAAGAACCATCTAGCTATGAGTAGTTAACATCTGTTTTTCCTTTAGGTAAATATTAGTTAATTTCGTCACCGCTAGATGGCACTATTTCATCCGTTGCTAGTTGCTGAAATTCACCGCTAGATGTCACTTAGTGTGTTCTTAGTGCATAAACTCGCCGCTAGATGTCTCTTTTAACTCAACCCTATTGTTACACGTTCTCACCGATAGATAATTATGTCTCTTTTAATTTAATAGTTTTATTAGTTTACCGCTAGATGTCTCTGTCTTGATGTCATTTCGTAAAATTACATTTTATTTTTGCTCTGAATGAATTTCGTAACAATACAGTTTTATCCTAAATTTTTATTTGTCTTTCCAGCGATCTCAAACCAGAGAACCTACTGCTTGACTCGAAAGGCTACGTGAAGCTAGTGGACTTTGGTTTCTCGAAGAAGCTGCAGGCGTCGCGCAAGACGTGGACGTTCTGCGGCACGCCCGAGTACGTCGCGCCGGAGGTCATCATGAACCGCGGACACGACATCAGCGCTGACTACTGGTCGCTAGGTGAGTGAAACGAGCAGACTGATCGCCTGATGGTAAATAATGAGGGTTTTTCATATTATATTTGCCACCAGGTGCCGCTGTGGCCTTAGGGTCGATCGTGTCAAACTCCTGTCATATGTCACGACTCACGATATAACTGTCATAATATTATGTCACGATAATAATACGAGCGATAATGTACTACGAGCACCTGGTGGCAAATAGAATATCAAAAAACCCTCATTGATTGCCACTCCGACCTCGCTGACTTGAAAATGCTAGATAGTAAAAATGTTCACTCTGCTAACCAGGTGTTTAGCTTAAAAATGTAAAACGCGGGCGAAGAGGAATATTGTTCTTCTCATAATACATAATATTATTTAAATTCTTCTCAGTTCAATTTCTTTCAGCTACACTTGTGTTACAAAATATTATACACAGGGTGTAACAAAAATAAGTGATAATACTTACTTTAGGGTGTGTACGCACTGTATATTTTATCTTACACAACAATATCAAATTCCAGGTGTACTAATGTTCGAGTTACTCACGGGTTCACCCCCATTCACGGGCGCGGACCCCATGAAGACGTACAACAAGATCCTGAAGGGTATAGACGCGGTGGAGTTCCCGCGCTCCATCACGCGTAACGCCGCCAACCTCATCAAGAAGCTGTGCCGCGACAACCCGGCGGAGCGGCTCGGGTACCAGCGAGGAGGGATCACGGAGATACAGAAGCACAAGTGAGTTTTTGAAGTGAAAACTTCTTTAGCGGCGTTGAGCACTTTTTTGGGATGGGTAAAAACTGTGAAACTCGCGTCAGATTCCCGTGCTGATCGAGAGAGATCGAGAAGTGTTGTAACATCGAAATCGATTAATCGATTAATCGTTTTTTTTTTCGATTGTCGATATTTTTTAATCGATTGTAAGGGTTTCGATTAATTAATAAAATAGATTTTTTTAAATCGATTTTCATAAAAAATGGGTTAAAAAAATAATACACAACGTTAATAATCAAGTTTTCACTTCTGCCGGCACTCCCGGAGTGCAACCCGTCTTTTTTTTGGCCTCGATGTGCCCTTTTACGGCCACGGCTTGCAACATTGTAACGGCTGTATATCAAGCCACGGTATTAAATTGTGGTAAGGGGTGTTGCGGTGATAGTGCAGGTCAGTCCCACGAGATCCGTCAGTTCACCGCTGCAGCAGACTCTAAAATAAAAGACGCAGATCTGCAGTCTTACCCCCGAAACAGATACGATTTTGATTTATGAGTCTGATTAGTTTCAAATTGAGCCGCAGCACGATCGTGCGCTAGTGTAGCTGTCAGGAGTAGGAAAAGCCGTTGAGATCGAATTAGTTCCAAATTGAGCCGCAGAACAATTTTGCACTAGTATATATACAAGATGTTTGTGTAAACACCGTTGTCCTTGAAACCATCAAATGAGCCCGTCATAATGAACAACTTTTTCTATAAGAACAATGCTGGGAAATAAAAAAAAAAATTTCATACCCATACAAATTGCCGATCCGGGCATCCGTAATGGGTATGAAGACGGTATTTTTTTCCCAGCATTGTTCTCATAGAAAAAGTTGTTCATTGTTACGGGCTCATTTGATGGTTTCAAGGATAACGGTGTTCACACAAACACACTGTATAATATGTCGGAAGTAACAAGAGCTTTGAAAGCTGATTCGATTCTGATTCTGTCGGGAGTAAGGTAGCTGGTCAAAGTTTGCCATGGATTGAATATCTCAATATGAATTGACAATACAAATAACAATAGAGACAATCTTGTTATTAGACAGATGCCATAACATTTGAATCCCATCTGCACAAGTGGGCTTTTTTTTAAAAGGCACATTAGGCATGTCCCTCCGGCACAAGGTGTCCTACGTAAATAGTCTTAAATATATAGATAGAACTCTTTATTGCTCACAAAATATTAGTTAACTAGTCCGACTAGCGTAACAAGATTACAGTAAAATGTGGGCAAGGGAGACCTAGTAGTCCGAGTAAGAACTCGCAGTACAATGTCTAAACTCTAAATCGTACAATCACTCAGCAAGTCACATAACATAATATTTGTCTTTCCAGATGGTTCGACGGCTTCAACTGGGAGGGTCTGGCGCAGCGCACGCTCGAGCCGCCCATCATGCCGACCGTCAAGTCCGCCATCGACACGCACAACTTCGACCAGTACCCGCCTGACGCCGACGAGCCCCCGCCCGACGACCTGTCAGGCTGGGACGCCACCTTCTAAGCCTGACGGGTTCATGCCACACGGAATTTATGTCAATGCAGCTCTGGATTTGTGTATAGGCAGTATAGGCCATGGACTGCAGCGTCCTAACCGGCCGCCTAGACGAGCAATTTTATTGTCAATATCACGCTTCAATTTAATTGAACAGCTTATTTAACAATTAGATTGAAGGTGTTCAATATCAACCCTAGACGGTCAATGATATTACGCAATCAATACGTGATATTGTTCAATATTATTGTAGGTCTAGGCCCCCGCTAAGGCATCATAGAGAGGCAGCAGCGTCCTAGGATGGCGGCAGAGTTCGTACATAGGGGGGACAAAATTAAAGTGGCTCAATAAAAAATATAAATCCATGATGCCACATTTTAAGCCCATATTTTTAGAGCCGTTAAAGATTGGGATGCTAAGTTTTAAGCCCAGTCCATATCATTGGAACTATTTATACACGTGAGCGGCTGACCATTTCTTTGAGCTCGGCTTGACTGGCCACGCTCTCGCGTATCTAGTTTGGATTGCCACATTACTAAAGTGACTAAAGTTATGGGATTTCATTTCAATGTGAAGCAATCAGTCCAGTCAAATGATTGGAGTCAATTTTAAGCTCATTACAGCGTTGCCACGCCTATGCCCGCTATGTCAATGTGATGCCACATTTCAAGCCCCTATTATTGAACCACTAAATGTGGCATTATAAGTATGTCAATGTGATTTTAAGTCCACTGTATATTTTGAAGCCACAAAGTTTTTGTTATGCCACCTGATAGATAAACTAGTATCTGGGCTATCTTTTGGATCAGTTTATGAATATAAGAACAATAATTTAAAGGCTAACCTAACTTGAAAACATTTTGTACATTTAAATAGCTAATGTTTTATATATCTCTCCATATGGAGATAATTGATAAAAATGCCTTATGATCTAAGTGCCTTTATACTCTTGGAAGTTTTAAATAAAGTCCAATTTTACGATATGACGAAAGGAAGTAAAAAATGTTATATTACTTGCCTTACTATTGCTTTACCTAAAACAAAGTACAACATAAAAGCTTCTATATCAATTCTGGTTCTTACCTAAGTATGTTAGTAGGTAAAAGTGCCTTTATGAAACTAAAATGACTTTTATAATGAACAGAGTAACAAAACGCCAAAACTTGTTACCAATGTAAACAGTATATTTTATACTGAAGTAAATACATATTTTGTTCATAAAATAGAAGCAGCCTATGCCAATAAATTTGTGATAATTTAGATTTTTGAAGACTATGAGAGCTCAAATTGCTCTCGAACGCAAAATTCTACGAAAACGGATTTTCAATTTTTTAAGATGAATTAAGTTAGGTAGTAATGTTATATACTTGTAAATTAGTCTAAATTGTTTATAACTTTTATGTAGTAAAGTGAATCTTCATATTTTACCTTATAAATATTATTTAATTTTATCATTAGTGTATAGTCGTGCAGAAAGTTTGAACTATTATCGGCCTATTTCTTTGTAATAGTTGAATAATATTTTAATAGTAATCCAGATTTACAAATATTTTTTTAGCAATTTATAAGAATTTTATGTCCCTGATAATTCATAATTCTTATTTCAATTCATAATAATATTATGTATATTGCATGTAACATATTAGTATCATCAAAGCACATCTTTTAAAATCATTCATTATTTAATCTATCCACTTTATCTAAATTAAATTTAGAACTAATTGATTATACTAGTTAAAATAAAATTAATTATTTTTGTATAGTCTTTATTGAATATTTTTATTGTATTTTATTCTGTTACCTGCCTGGAATGAAGTCATATGTTTGTAAGTCTTCCACGAAATGTAAATAGGTTGTATGTGAATAAACTAAGAATGTAGATCGTCTTAACTAAGAACATTTATTTTTATAATCATGATTTATGTAATTATTAGGTAGATAGTTTGCGATTTATTAAAATAAAATACCTAATTTTAAATAATTCGTTTCAATTAATGTTAAATTAACTAACACTACCTAGATGACTAGATTGTGTTAAGTAATTCATTTAATTAAACTCTGGTTGAATATTATATAATTTGAAAACAAAATTACACAATAATTATTTTCATTAATTAATTATTAAGGCAATGCTTTTTGCTAAACATTTTCAGAGCAGGTAAAAAATACATAGTTGAAAATGACGCACGTTCACAGAAAATTTCGTATTCTTTATACATATTATTATGTATGAATCATTATCCTAATTCTCATGAAAAATCTACAGGCGCAATTTTACTTTAAACTAGCTGCAAAGGGACTTTGATGGTGTTATCAGTTATGCGAAATATTAAGCTATAATAATCAGTGTAGTACGGTAGTTAAGAACCCAAATAATATCAACCTTTGGTCAAAAAACTACCCTCTTATAAAAATAAATAATGATTTTCGTCACGTCAAAAGCCTAACTTTTAAAGTTCTTGTTTCTAAAGTTCTAAGGTTTATAAATTAAAGCAAATTCTCACATTCCCTGCACGAAATTCGTCGCCAATTTTCGTGAATTTAGGTCACCTATAATGAGTTTGTACCTAAATGGGTTAGCTGGAAGCAAAATTTTATCCTGTGTGCGTTAGGAAAGTTTACTCAATACTCATATAGGCTTAGTTTCAAGTTTGTTTACCAATAACTTATAATTGAACCGATTACCTATGCTGAAATTTGGTATGGAATCTCTATTTGAGTTTTTTTGGAGTCCCATGAAAGGACATAATAATAATTAAACACTTTGTTCCTTGAAATAAAATTGAAGTAAAAATAACTGCCGAAATAATGTGCGTTGTATTTCTTAATTCTTTATTGCGCGTATTAGCCGTGCAATAAATAGTTAAGAAATTTGACCTACTAGTACCTAGATGGGTAGTAAATACTAGAATACATAGTTTCGTCAGACTGCCTGATACAGGGAATAATTTAAACTTAAGGCTGGATTTGAAAAAATTAAAATTAAGAGCGCTGTTACAGATTTACTGTCGCAAGTCTCTAGAAAACCTAGAGTTAAAAACCGGCCAAGTGCGTGTCGGGCTACGCAATATAGGGTTACGTAGTACCGCAAGTTTTAGATAACGTACATTTAAAGCGTGTTTTACACTACTAACAACATCATCTCAGTTACTTTCAAAGGAATTTGAACGAAAAATTTGAAAAAAAAACAACTCCGGGAGGAACTGCTTAACAAACTTGACCGTATGTTAAACAACTGTATTAGATTCATATTTAATCTTCGTAAGTTTGATCACGTTTCTTATTACCGATCTAAGCTGAACTGGCTGCCCATTTGTCAACGACGTTCACTGCGTGCTCTGTATATGTTGTACTCCCTCCGCGCTCCTTCATATTTAACGTTTCACTTAAATTTTTTAGCTAACACCCACAGTCTGGAACTGCGTTCATCTAAAACATTGCGACTCCTCTGTCCTTCCCATAATTCCAGTATTGTCCACTCCTCATTTTATGTACAGTCCATTCTTCAGGGGAAATCAGGATGTCCCCTAATAAAAATATTTTTAAAAATAATAAACTCAATAATAATTATTAGTTAGGTAGTTTATGTTTTCACTTGGAATTAATATTTGACAATAAGTATACTTTTTTTTGATACATTATATTTCCAATGACAAACTATATTATTATGTAGGTATATTATATTTTATAGTTTATGAATATTATATTTATTTAAGAAAGTATTATAATATAAAATGTATTTTATTGTTTATGTATGTTTATTTTTACTAATTATATATAATTAGGTTTATTAATTATTTATATATAAATCCATTTATTTTATCGTTAATCCCTTGTATCTCATTACAACGAATGCGCCTGTGTTTACATTCTCAGTATCACCCTAAGGTTGGTTGGTAGAGAATGCCACAAGGCATTAAGCCCGCCTATGAAAATTGCATAAAGTGTGAATAAATAAATAAATAAATAAATAAAAGGTCCTTTATACTTCGCCGAATACATTTTATTTAGTTAATCAACTATTACTGAATAACTTATGAAGTCTTCTTAGCCGTGATAGTTTTCCTTTTAAATTCAGCATATTTCCTAATCCCGTGAATTTTTTGGCATTTTCAGAACCAACCTTTTAGCTGGTAGAAGGGCTGGGCTGGACTCTAACGATTTTTTCCACTTTAAAACTTAATATTTCACAAACGGATCCCTAAATCGGAAAATGATTTATGAATACTCGCAATAATTTTAAGAAACCTATTCAACGACACCCCACACGATGGGATGGGCGCGAAAAAAAAATTCATCCCCGCTTGATGTGTAGGGGAGGTACCATAAAAAAATATTTTTTTACGATTTCATGTACCATTTTGTTGCCATCACTAATATGTGTATTCATGCCAAATTACAGCTTTGTAGGTCCTATAGTCTCTGAGTAAAACCGCGGACAGACAGACAGACAGACAGACAGACAGACAGACAGATGACAGACGGACGGACAGACGGACGGACAGACCGAAACTATAAGGGTTCCTTGTTGACTACGGAACCCTAAAAATGGGAGTACCTATCATAAAATATTTAATCTGAGTCATATCATCAGATTATTATCGGACAATTAGTCAAAGGCAGTCAAAATTACGCGGCACAGAATTTCATACAAATAATATTACGTACATAATATTTTTTTTTACTTGGACTACAACGGACTTACTACAAAAGATTTAAACACCTGTTGAAACAGTTGATTCGAGAAAAATTCAGTACAAAATGGTCTTAAAACAACTGTTCAATTATAGATGTCAGTTCAACTCTACTACGATGAGATACTGAAAGCTATCACACAAAGTCTCCAAAATGCTAGAATCACTATTAAAAAGCCCACTGGACATAAAATCTTATCGGAGCGTACTTTATTACTTTTGAAAAGAAGACACACTCTGCAAAACGTTAAAGGAAAAACTAGACAATTGAAAAACGAGCTTTCAGCGCTTTATAAGCTAGTGAAGAAATACATAAAAAGCGACTATACACAATACAGATCAGAAACACTAAAGAAATATCTTACTCACTCAGGAAGTTCAAAAAGAGCATAATATAAAGAACTGAAGACACATAAATCATGGATTGACGGACTGAAGGCTGATGGAATTACACTAAATAACCGTAAAGATATTGTAGATGTGGCCACAGACTTCTACAAAAAACTTTATAGCTCCCAAGAACACGAAAAGTTCATCGAAAACAAAGACCTGCCAGACGATACACAAATAAGAAATTATATACCTTTCACTGCATCAGAGGTAATTCAAGCAATAAAAAGATTAAAAACCAACAAAAGCCCAGGCTCAGACAACATCACGAACGAATGTATAAAGTCAGTACAAACTCTATTGGCGCTACCATTAGCTCATTTATTTAACCGCATCCTGGAAACTTCACAGACACCTAAACAGTGGTCGGAATCGAATATTATTTTAATTTATAAGAAAGGAGATCCTTGCGACATTGCCAATTATAGACCAATCAGTTTACTGCCCTGTCTCTACAAACTATTCTCGTCTCTACTAAACCAAAGAATTAGCAGTACATTGGAAAAAAAACAACCAATAGAACAAGCTGGGTTCAGGAAGAGTTTCTCGACGGTCGATCATATTCACACTTTAGAATTACTGACTGAAAAATATCAGGAAAAACAAAGAGCTCTATATATAGCTTACATCGATTACAAAAAAGCATTCGACACTGTCTCACATTCGAGCATCTGGAGGGCGCTACAAGAGCAAGGAGTAGAGAACGAATACATCCAGGTATTAAGAAGCATTTATAGCTGCAATACGGCCAGAGTTAAACTAGATAGAGTCGGACCCAGCTTCCCTATCGAAAGAGGGGTGAGACAAGGGGACCCGACCTCCCCAAAGCTCTTCATAGCCATCTTAGAATCTATAATCAGAGAGTTAGACTGGAAAACTTGTGGCTTGTGCATAGACGGCAACTTTATAAGTCATCTCCGATTTGCTGACGATTTGGTACTCTTGTCTGAATCATGCTCACAGTTACAAGAAATGATTCAATCGCTTAACGTGGCCAGTAAAAATGTAGGACTCGAGATGAATCTCACAAAGACAATGATAATGACTAACAGCATAAAAAATACTATTTCAATAGATGATGAACCATTAAGATATACAAACAAGTACATATATTTAGGTAAAGAGATTAGCTTCGATAAAGACAGTAACTACACTGAAGTAGAGAGGAGAATTCAAAATACTTGGAACAAATACTGGAGCTTAAAAGAAATCTTTAAAAGCAATATGCCAACAAATTTAAAAACTAAAGTCATGTCAAGTTGTCTCCTACCATGTCTTACATATGCCTGCCAGACATGGAAGTACACAAGTAGAGTAAAAAGAAAAATTATTACTTGTCAACGAGGACTAGAACGTAGTATGCTGAATATCAGAAGAACTAAAAGAGTTCGTCATACGAAAATTAGAAGCATAACTAAAGCTCCTGATGCTCTATTACATGCTCAAAAACAGAAGTGGAAATGGGCGGGACACGTGGCAAGATTAAAAGACGATCGTTGGACAGTAAGAGTGACAAAGTGGAACGGTCCAAGTGGTAAACGACACAGGGGGAGACCACTAACAAGATGGGCGGACGAGTTGATAAAAACGGCTGGACCAAAATGGATGGAAATAGCTAAAGATAGAGAAAAGTGGCATTCTTTGGAGGAGGCCTTCACCTGCGGAGGGGTCCTTGCAAGCCAAACAAGAGAGAACTAAACTCAAAGCTTACTTTACTTTAATTAAAAAAGTTAGATGTTAGAATAATTTTAATACTTACTTACATGTTAGAATTGTTATTCTGTTTTGTTAACTTTATTAGTTTTCTTCTGCATTAGATATTAATAGGTGTAAGTAATGTTAAACTAAAAAAAAAAAAAAATATTGTAAATTTGCAAGGAATAAAAGGCTTTTTTATTTTTATTTTTATTTTTATTTTATTTATTTAATATTTTGTGGTAGGACCGTATAAGGTCTTACAGCCGCACTCAGAGTCGTTCATTAAATCATCATTTAAAAAATTAAAATTATCCGCTGCCCATACAAACCGCAACACTAAATGCTCATTAAACATGAAATTCCCTCTCAGAGTCAGTTAATGATAAATTAACACCTCAAAATGGCGATTAAATTTAAATACAGAAGAAGCACCATTTAACTCGATTGAGTCGCTAATCGTGGATTTTGCTGTCAAAGGGGTATGACATAGGTAGAGATTTTTTTTTAATTTGTCCCGGTCGGGACAGGCAAAGGGAGCGTTGCCCATACAGCCATTTCCATGTTTTCTCTATATGTATAATGAATGATAGTGAAGGCCGAAGCCAATTCTATGACATAGAGAAATATAATACACGGGGGGCATGATCTTCTTCTTCTTCTCTTTTATATGATTTTATTTATAGCTTGTCAAAAAAGAGTACCGTACACACTCTACGCAATTTTTAAATCATATTGTAACAAAATATACGAAAACCTTATTCAATCGAGTGAAAAATGTGCAAGGTAAATAATATTTAAAGTGTATATAAGCGTTCTCTATGGAAATACAAAGAGAAAAAACCAACTTTTGAGCGTGATTACGTTTAGAAAATTTTGTTCTGTGTCTACTCTTTTTTCACAGACTGTAGTCGTGTTCGTTTCGTTTTTCAATGCACATTACGCATGCGCAAAGTTAAAAATTAGTGTCAGTGTCATGTTCTAAAATCTGACAGGAATTGTTAATATTTTAGAACATGAAAAATGAAACGAACACGGCTTTCTAGTATTGGAAAGTCAAGCCGTGTTCGTTTCATTTTTTTTTTTGGGCGTGAATCGTGGCTGCGGCCGTCAGAGTCGGCCATTAAAAAAAGCGCTGAACATCATTTAACAAATTGAAATTTAATGCTTTCATTACAGATACCTCTCAGAGACAAAATTAATTGACTGATTAATTTCTGTCCCCTATAAATCATTAGTACTATGACGTAGTTTGTTCCGTGTACATACACCGTTATTAATCTGTGATAGCGGCAACAAGAAGGAAAAAGTAGATGTAGTAGTAGGTATCTAGTAATTTTTATTTTGTTTTTTGTTGGCGAATTTAACATAATAATATATTTTAACATAATACATTTCAACAGGATTTCATTGGTCAGTATATACTATATATAAATAAACTATAAAGTACTTACTTATAATGTTTTGTACCAGTTTCAATTCTTATCACGTCATACTTTTATTTTAGTTAACAATGCAAGAAGACAAGAAGAAGTAAAAATTTACAAAGTTTGCAGTGCTAGGCAGAATGAATATAGAAAAAAATAACAAGAAATCAAATTATCTGATGCAGCTCGCTTCAACTCCCGTACTTGGCCCAAGTGGGCCGCGATAACAATTGAAAGGCTATTGTGTCTGGTTTTGCTGCGATCAAATGAATAATAAAATACTTATATACTACTAAAATAATTTCATTCTTTCCTACCTTTCACCGTACCTACCTACTACAGTTATATAACAAACATAAAAGGTGTTAGAAAAAAAACATGTTTTATATTGTTTTTATAATAGCACAATATAATTCTGTCTACTCTAATAATAGGTACTAGGTATTTAAGTATTTAATTCAACATTTGAAGTTTCTATGTTTTACAATTTGGATTGTGTTAATAACCTGTCTTATGTTTTACCTACCATTTTAATATAAGAAAACCATGGCTATTAGGAATTATTCATAACAATATTGTATCTATATAGTAAACATACTTTAATTTCAATACCGTAATTACACAATTTGGTGACAATGTTCATACTTCTTTGTAGGTATAATACAAATCTAGTTTGTATGGAAGTGACTATAGGTACTTTCATGTGAAATACTTCTAATTTATTAGCAAGAAAAGGTAAAAACCGCTGTACTAAGTAACTACTAACTAGGCATGTATTGCAAGAAAATGCTTTAGTACTATCACAGTTATGAAGATCTATGTTTACTGTGACATTATCTAATATTATTATTATTTATTATTAACACTTCAAATAAATTTTATTTTTATCTTAATTTTATCTTTTGAAAAATTAAAACTGAAAAAATTCCAAGAATAACCTCAAACTTGAACATCAAACTCTGCAATTAGCGATTTTTAATTGTCATCTCTGAGAGGGACATTTCATGTTAAATGAGCATTAAGTCTTAATTGACGTCTCTGAGGGCGGCGGTTAGACTCTACAATACAATATAAAATATGTGGACACGTATGAAACCTAGTTTTCATACGCCCATGAGTGTTGATTAGTCAAGTAACGTCCATGACTATACTTTTCCCCGGCTTTCTGGATTTTGATTCTTAAAGGGGTGACAGACTTACGAACTAAGAACGTACGTACGGATGATAGTACAGGTGATGCTGTATAATGTATATGTCGCAGTCCACTGGTTAAAAAAGCCGTTCAATCAAACAGCTAGCCCTTTTACTGAATAACGCCATTCAATCACACGGCTATACGTCGTTTAGCCGACTTGTTGACTGCAACGTTCAACACTTTAGCTAGACGACGATTAGCTGACCATTAGTTTAGTGTTATTATTACACAAATGTAATGATAACAAGTAGACTAAATTATTGTATTCTAAATCATTTTGAACAAAATTGCAATAAGTACCTTGGTGATGCATTTCATAATCCTGTAATTTATCACAAATATTCCAATATTTGTTTTAATTTTGATTCACTCGTATGTGCTCCCATAATTTCTGTCACTTTAATAACACTTGTAACATATTATATTTACGAAAAATATCTTAATACGATCACAAAATACCGGCTAGTTGACGCCATATAGTAAACAAAACGCTCCTAGCGCCGCGGTGGTGAGCGCTGAACTAATTCAATCAAACGGCTGCTTTTGAATCAGCTGTAGTGTTGAACGTTTTGAGCGACTGAAATATTCAATTAAAAAGCTAGACGTGTGATTGAATGACGTTGTTCAGTCAAAGGGCTAGCTGTTTGATTGAACGGCTATTTAAACCAGTTGGCTGCGACATATATACCGGCTCCCCCAATATTTCTCGGCAAAATGTCACTGAGAGTCGAAACGAACTTGTGTCTAAGGTGGAGAATTCATTGGAGAAGGTCTCTGAATGGGGTAGACGTAACTTGGTCCAATTCAACCCTGCCAAGACACAAGTCTGCGCGCTCACCACTAAAAAGTCACCAATGGTCGTATATCCTCGTTTCGAGGGCACCTCTTTCAACGTATCGACTATCGAGCGAAGTCCAGTTCCGATATCATCTACAGTATTCTAGAGGGTAAGGCGAAATTAGCCTCGAAGAAGCTTGGTGTTCTTAACAGACCGAGACAGTTCTTCAGTCCGGACCAACGCCTACAACTCTACAAGGCGCAGGTTCGGCCTCATATAGAATATTGTTCTCATCTCTGGGCAGGGGCGCCAAAATACCAACTGCTCCCTCTGGATCGTATCCAACGAAGGGCCGCTCGAATTGTTGACTGCCATAATGTTTCAAACAGCTTGGACCCCTTGGAATTACGCCGAGATGTAGCTTCACTCTGCATCCTCTATCGGTTGTATCACGGGGAGTGCTCTGAGGAATTGTTCGGAATCATACCACCTGCAACTTTTTGCCATCGCGTCCCACGCAAAAAACTTACTATCCTCATCACCTTGATGAGTGGCAGTCTTCCACAGTGCGTTTTTCGCGTAACTTTCTGCCGCGCACTGTAAAACTCTGGAACGAACTGTCACCAGCAGTATTTCCGGACCTGTCGCAACCACCTAAGTGGAGGCGAAAACTATAACTATATTAATAACTCTGCTGCGTCCACCTGTGTGAGCACACATGACAATTTCGCCTATGCGGCTAGTCCGCACTAGACTATGGCATTCTATATCGTGATGGCCTAGCAGGTCAATGACCGCGTAGGCTGCCAACTAAACTATACACACGCGTCCATCTGGTAATCACCACAAACGATGAACACGGTTTCTATACTGTGCAGTCGCATGGCTGCCAACTAAACTATACACACGTTGTCACCTGGCCGGCAAAGGGACAATAAAAAGGAAGAGATAAATAAAAAAAAATTAACAAATAACAAATGTATTTAAATAATAATTAGTTAGTCAGCGGGGAGCGGGGAACGCGGGTACGAAACTTAGCCTCGGTCTATTTCTCAGTCTTTAGCTCTCGGGTTTAGGGACACGACACTTATCTGGGGACAGGCAGCGACTTGTGGGACTCCAGCTCCTCAAGTCTCCGTGATCCCCGTAACAGGTGCAGCGTCGATGGCCAGGTGTTGGTGGCAGTGTTCGGGATCCCGTATGTGGCGGCAAGTTCGGTGTGTGGCGTCAGATGGCGTGTCAGCCAGACGGCATGGACGGCACGTGGTCGACTTGAGGCGACCACGGAGCAGAGAAATTTCTCCAAGCGTAGCACGAGGTCTACTCCAAGTCCAGACGGAGCACGAGGAGACCAAACGTAGCACGAGGAGTTGCTCCGAACGTCGAAGAAAAGTTGCTCAGAGCGTAGCAGAGTTGCTCCGGTCGTAAACACCCCTGGAATATTCGAAAAGAGACTTAGAGGAGGGTTCACGCTGTTGACCCCCAAAGCACGTGTTCTTCACCCGAAGACTTCGAGCACTTGGTTGCAGGGTCCATCACAAACATTAAAAAAACACTAATTAAAAAAAGAATTTAGAAAATATCAACATACAGTTAAAAAGCAAAAGGTTATTGAACTTGTGACACTGACATTTAAAACTAGGTCAGGGCCAATTTTGTGATAACAACAAAGAAAACCATGAAAATAATTTGACCACGGTGAAAGAATTAATATTAAAAAGTTAATAATATAAATAAAGATCCACTTTACAAAATAGGAAGTTAGCTAAACACGTGGTCCATTACAAAAGATAAATTTTACAATATAGACAAATACATAATGTTGTGATTTTCGCCACAATAATAACCAAATACAGAATTAAACTGAATTTATAATAAAAGGTATTAAAAGACAAGAAACTTGGGAAATCCTACAAACACAACACTAAATACGCACTCACCAAAAAACGGGGAGTCCTTTGAAAGTAAAGAAAAAGAAAGTCACGCCCAAGCCGGAGAGTTTTTATACCCTCTTCTTCTTCTTCTTTAAAAATGGCCTCCCTTGAGGAATAGCCAATGTCAGTAAATTCGTGACGTAGGTATAAAAGAGAGACTATATTATATTATATTGTCGATGGTGAAAACTTTGCACTCTCGAGCCGGTATATTTTTTTTAAGTTGACAGTGGTAGCTGTCAAAGAACGCAAATTAAAAGTCATCAACTATTTTAATAAAAAAAAATTAGGTTAAAAAAAAATATAATTAACTTTAGGTAGGTGTACTTTAAAACAATACTTTTTATTTAATTATGAAATAGTTAGTAAAAAAAAGAAAATATCTGGTAAAAATATCAGATATCCCAACGAAGAGTTATAATAGTTGCACCATTACCCCAAAGATGTCGCTACTAACCTCATTTCAAGTTATATTTTATCGATAAACGACGCAATCTATTAGGCGTAAAGGTTCTAAAGAGGCCTAATAGATGTCGCTACGCGACAACGTGTCCATCTGGTAATCACCACAAACGATGAACACGGTTTCTATACAGTGCAGTCGCCTCCAACCACCCCTTACAGCGACCCTTTACCACACGTGACACGGCTCAACCGAGCATTCTATAGCTAAGGTCTAAATCAAACCCACTCAACAGTGGGCAGTAAACACTTGATGTGACCAACCGGCCACAAACGACTTACAACACCTCGTATAAAGTATAAACTATAACCGAGCATTCCATAGCTAAGGTCTAAATCAAACCCACTCAACAGTAGGCAGTAAACACTAGATGTGACCAACCGGCCACAAACAACTACAATACCTCGTATAGTAAGTTAACTAAACGATCGACTCATTGTTCGCAATCTAAATACAGTATCAACATGTTACATATTACTATCTAGACGATTATAATATTCTTATACATAACAGTTTCGAGGCGTTGGATATCCTTGATGAACTGAACACACAGCCTAAATAATAACGTTTAAGATCACAATATTTAAATAATGATAATAATGACTCACTGATAAGACTGCGCCGCGTGCTCGCCCGTCTGCGGTTCTCGATCGTCTGTCTGACAGCAGCTGTCCCTAGTGACATGCGTCACCAGAGAATATTACAACTACCCTCCTATGATTATATAATATGAATACCGTTGTTTACCTTTGTTACCTACAAGTTCGCGCGATTCGCGACAGGACCTATACGACCTGCAAACCTTCAAGAAAAGAGCGTATTTCCTCCTAAAAGGCCGTCAACGCACCTGCAGCTCTTCTGATGTTGCGAGTGTCCATGGGCGACGGTAGTTGCTTACCATCAGGTGACCCGTTAGCTCGTTTGCCCCCTTATTTAATTAAAAAAAAAATGCGGGTTTTAAGTTCGCGAACTTACTCGGCTCGCGTCGGTGACAAACGAGAATCGATCATACTATGGCTTACCATGCCCCCAGGCTCGCGGCTCCCGGCTCTTTGCTGACACACAGGCGATTAAGATCGTCGAGCCATAAGTCCGCGTACTTACTCGCGTGTCTGTCACCCCCTTAACATACTCGTTTATCGCAAAAAATATAACAGCAGAGGGACAGAAGTGTCTGTCGAAAGCGAGATAAAAATTATCGGTTTTTATTCGGACCTCTTTCAAGTTTCAAGTAACCCATGCAATTGTCATTATCAAAGGTGAAAAATCTTGTAAAGCCGGCAAAAAATACCCCAAGTTTACAAGATTTCTAACCCTTAAACACGCATCCGAAACCCTTCATGTGAAGTGTGATTTCCGCCCTTGAAAATTACATGCATTTTTTTGTATCCATCTATTATGTGTAGATGAATTTTTGTAAAATACTTCATATAAAGTGTTTTACAAAAATTCACCTATAGAGGTGTACTGATTTTTTGCCTTATATCCTAGTAATAATGTAAAATTTTAATATTATGTATACTGTAACAAAAGAAACGTATATTACTTGAGGGTGACCCTTATATTACCAGTACTAAAAGTTTCCTTTTTTACTTTTGTACATGGGCAAATAACAAATTCATGACGCGGAGGCGCTCTACACTAGCCAAATTCCCCAAATCAAAATATCCCAAGCAAATCACAAGAATTTCACAGTGAACTCTATAACATAACACCTTGTATATTTTGTTTATCATAGTTACACATAAAATAAAATAAAAATAAAAAGACTTGAAATATTTAGCTACTAACATACAATTAGTAAATCCTATACTACCTACTACAATGCCATAGCTATTAGGGTTCCCCAGCAGTGTGTCGAAATTCAGCGTTGATGCGTTCATTCCTGTAGTTAATGTAATAAGTGGTTCCGTGGGGTCGCGCCCTAGTACTTACTAGTTACTAGCTACTAACCATCTGACTGATTGCAGACCAATATAGTGCCAAATTGGATTCATAATATACTACTGTAGTAAAAGAGAAAATAGATTACGAGTAGTAAATCATATAAAATTTAATTACTTAGACTTTGCTCTAAGAAAAAAAAAAGAAATACAGAACTTTTTTTTTGTGAGAAATTACAGGAACGCGCGTAATAAAGTTATGGAAAATTGGTAACCACTACCGATTATTGATTATATTTCCATACTATAATATTGTAATCTGTAAATGCGAATATGACTGTCGGTCTGTTACATCTTCAATCTTCACACCTTTGTCATAAGCATCACGGGGAGTGCTCTGAGGAATTGTTCGGAATCATACCACCTGCAACTTTTCGCCATCGTCCCACGCGAAAAACATACCATCCTCATCACCTTGATGAGTGGCAGTCTTCCACCGTGCGTTTCTGCCGCGCACTGTAAAACTCTGGAACGAACTGTCACCAGCAGTATTTCCGGACCTATACGACCTGCAAACCTTCAAGAAAAGAGCGTATTCCCTCTTAAAAGGCCGGCAACGCACCTGCAGCTCTTCTGATGTTGCGAGTGTCCATGGGCGACGGTAGTTGCTTTCAATCAGGTGACCCGTTTGCTCGTTTGCCCCCTTATTTAATAAAAAAAGCACAACATATCACACAGTAAATAACCACTACATACAAAGGTGAAACAAAATTGTACTTACAAACATTTTCACAAAAATAACCTTATAAATCTCCCTTGCCCCCAATCTGTCTACATCCAGCACTCCTGACTCAGTAAAGGGAATAGAGCTTCACTAGCGAAATTATCCTCCCAAGGGAACTCGTTTTATTGCCAGGGTTAAGACTTCAGAGGAAATCGCATTGCTAGTTTTCAAAGCGCACGGAAGTGCGCAAGCCTAGTTCCAGCAGGCCGCGCGCATGCCGTGCACTATTTACACGAACCGTTTCGACGTACTTTTGACCCCCCTGTAGCTCAGTGTCTATTGCGAGTGCAAAGATAAAATTATACCTACGTAATTATTTACGAGTACTTAAGCAGTATACCCAATTTCATAGATATAGCTTCAGTAGATCCTGAGATATGTCCTTGTAAAAATAGCTTATTTTGGCACTGACTCACTCATTCACTCACTCACTCACTCACTGACCGGTAATCAAAACCTCTAGGCCACTTCCAATTGTCCTAGCGTTATGAAATTTGGCACACAGGTCGTGTGTTATATGTAGATTAACGAAAAATTAAGAAATTGTAGCAAATGGTCAAGCGTGAGTCGGTTCATCTACGAACTTCAGAGGCCACTTCCAATTGTCCTAGCGTTATGAAATTTGGCACACAGGTCGTGTGTTATATGTAGATTAAAAAAATAAGAAATTTTAGAAATCGGTCAAGCGTGAGTCGGCCTATCTACAGCCCATACAAACTTTAATGTCATAGCGTTATGAAATTTGGCATACAGGTCATGTGTTAAATGTAGATTAACAAAAAATTAAGAAATTTTAGAAATCGGTCAAGCGTGAGTCGCCCGATCTACGAACTTTAGAGGCTACTTCCAAATGTCCTAGCGTTATGAAATTTAGCACACAGGTCGTGTGTTATATTATTATGTATGTGTTACGATAAATTAAGAAATTTAAGAAATCGTCAAGCGTGAGTCAGTTCATCTATGAACTTTAGATAAAAATTATTATGTACCAGTGATATAATGAGGCATCTATTGAAAGTATTGTTTATATCGGGCGTAGCACAAAAAGAAAACATAGGTAGGATTTCTTGAAAAAAAGTATTGAAATCCCACCAAAAACATACCTGTTAAAATAGGGCCTAGTTCCTATAGGCTAACTGTTGGTCTAAAAAAAGAGTTGAAATCCAATCCAATGCCAAGTTCAGATGCACTTCATCGATCATAATCATCTTCATCAACAGCCTGATCCATAATACTTCTAAATTTGAACTTGGCAGGTTTTTGTGCTATGCGTTACACTTGATTAATTATATAATTAGATAATATTAATAGAATTTAAATAACCTGCCAAGTTCAAATTAGAAGTATTATGGATCAGGCTGTTGATGAAGATGATTATGATCGATGAAGTGCATCTGAACTTGGCATTGGATTGGATTTCAACTCTTTTTTTAGACCAACAGTTAGCCTATAGGAACTAGGCCCTATTTTAACAGGTATGTTTTTGGTGGGATAAATAATACTATTAGATTGCTCTAGCTAGTTGTGCGCTCAATCAAAAAATACTATTAAATCTTCATGATTATTTTTGAAGTTTATTTGTTTAAAACACATACTGAAAAGTTGAAATCTCAAGAATTTGAAGTTTTAAATTGAGTTTTATACCTGAATTTAAACATCAGAATGATACCTGCATATTAAGGCTGCTCTTTCGAAAAAAGCGTGCAGATGAAACAATTTTTCATCGGCAATAACAGAGAAATTATATCTGAAAAAAATAATTAGTACTTAATCTACATGATATGATACGTAATTTGGTTTTGCCATATTTTTTCTATCGGTATCACATAATAAAGAAATAAAAAACCAAATCAAAATAATCGAACTTGTTCTGGTATTAACTACACGGTACATGTGCTCATCCAAAATATATGAAACAAGTAACAACCTAATTTTGGGTTTTTGACTAATCAACTAACATTGTCAAATTCAACGATGAGACTGCATTAATTTTATTAGCATGAAATAGCAAAATCAGATTCAGAGTTGAGAGTACACTGTACTTCTTCAGAGTTCTCTACTATCCATTCTGCATTCAACATAGGTAGTAACCTAGACGCACATAATCAACAGATAAGCCATTATAATAGACTAGGGCGCACTATTTACTATTTAGACTGTTTTTCTAAGACTAAAACATTAATTAGTGTGCCCAAAGGATTTATCGAGGTCCGCGCGCCCGGTACACCTATTAGTTACCTTATACCTATATTGTTAAATGGACAACCTAGTGGTCCCTTGGATGTGAGGTATGGCTGGAATAGTTTAATGTTCTTAAGCGGACTTCCGAAGAGGAGGCGGTTCTATTATTTCGAATTTTGATAGATAAAGATGATAGATAATAATATATTATATTGCTGTTGAATGTATCATGTTCTTACTTATAATGAACTATGGTTAATTAGTTAGCAACGGCTAAAACTAAGTTTCATGGAAATCGCTTCAGCCGTATCAGTGAAAAATGTTGTAAGAAAGGAGATACAATACTAATAATAATTAAGTACAAAAATTATATATTACTAGACATTCCGCGCGGCTGCGCCCGCGTAATTAGATATTTCACAGATAAATTAGTCCACAAAAAATAGCCTTTACGTGGTCTACTTCATATCAGCTGTGCCAAATAACAGAAAAATTGGTCCAGTAGTTCGTGAGATAAGCCCTTTGAAATAATTTCCCCCGTTTTTTCCGCATTTTCCTATATTTCTTCGCTTCTATTAGTCGTATCATGATAAAATATAGCTCAAAGCCTTTCTCGATAAATGTACTATCTAAGACTGAAAGAATTTTTCAAATCGGATTAGTAGTTCCTGAGATTAACTCATTCAAATAAGCCCTTTTAAATAATTTCCTCCCGTTTTTTCCACATTTTCGTCTATTTCTTCGCTCCTATTAGTCGTAGAGTGATAAAATATAGCCTATAGCCTTCCTCGATAAATGGGCTATCTAACATTGAAAGAACTTTTTAAATTGATGATTTCGATGACAGATACGTAGTTTTTCGGCGAGATAGGAATGTATCTTTAGTAGGTGCAGAGAGGGGCGGAGGAGTGATAATTGCTGTACGACGCGATAAAAGCCCGGTTTCGCGTGACGAATGGAGTACTAATATGCACTATGATCACCTGTGGGTAAGTATTCCGCTTCCTTGCTTAAATTCGATACCTAGCGCTTCTGTTCCCGCCTTTTTACATATTTGCTGTGTGTATATACCGCATTGTGACCGCCACGACACAGAATTGCACTTAATTTTTGAATCGATCAGCAATTTGATGCAACAAAATCCGAGTGAAATATTTCTCATAGTAGGTGACTTTAATGTTTCTCAAGGTGAATGGTACTATGATAATGATTTTAATTCTATGGTGATGCAGTCGAGTTTAAATAAATTAGTTCAATTAACTACTGACTTTATGAGTTTTACGAGCTTAAGACAATTTAGTTCATCTTTTAATACCAGTAATAGATTATTGGACCTGATTTTCTGTAACAAAGACTGCACTGTGACTAGTTGTAGTGATCCGATGACCGCAGAGGACGAGCATCACAAATCATTAGTTATCGAATTATCTTTGGACATGTCCCTTCCGTTACATGAAAACTTAACAGAAAGAAAACTTTTCCACATGGCTGACTATGACGCTGTTAGGTCAGAGCTATCGTCTATTGATTGGCAATCTAAGTTATTAGTAAAGGATAATATAGGTGTGGATTCATTTGTGCAGGAATTCTATAACATCATTAATGATATTATAGACAGATATGTCCCTAGGCGTAAAGTTATCGACACAGCCCGCTATCCTCCTTGGTATAGCGTTCCATTAATAAAATTAGGCAAAGAGAAGCGAAAATGTCACACACGCTGGAAGCGGTACGGTAATCCCTTAGATTACCTAACTTTTTCTACACTTAGAAAAAGGGAATCTAGTCTTAAGAAAATCGAATATCAAAAGTACATTAAAATAAGTGAGGATAGCATAAATAAATGCCCTAAACTGTTTTGGCGGTTCATTAAATCAAAATTACCGTCTAATCATGTACCTCAAACAGTCAAGTTTCAAAACCGTGTCTCAAATACTGGCGAAGGCACATGTAATCTCTTTAATGAATACTTCAGCTCAGTTTTTGTTAAAAGCGCTTCACGACCTCCCACTTATAATATTAATTCAGTTTCATCAAACTCCCTAGTGAATGTCAACTCAATCTTCATTGCTGAAGAGGTCATCCTTAAGGAACTCAAAAACATTGATATCCATAAAGGTCCTGGATATGACGGGTTACATCCTATATTTATACGTAAATGCGCCAAGGAACTAAGTTTGCCCTTATTTATTATTTACAACAAATCTCTAACGGAAGGCACATTTCCCATGAAATGGAAACAGGCCCTTATTACACCTATTCCTAAAAATGAAAATAGAAATGATGTGTCTCAGTACCGACCGATATCGAAAACTAATTTATTAGGTAAAATATTTGAAAAAATTGTCACACGCGAGCTACTGGGGTTATTAAAAAATCACATTTCTATTAATCAACATGGTTTTTGTAAGGGCCGTTCAGTTGAAACAAATATGCTTACATTTACCAATTTTTTATTTAATGCCATGGATAAAAAGCTTCAAGTAGACGTCGTGTATACCGATTTTTCCAAAGCTTTCGATAAAATAAATCATGATCTACTTATAGAAAAGCTTTGGAACATCGGTATACATGGCGATCTACTGCGATGGATAACTTCCTATGTCAAAAATCGTTCCCAAGCAGTATCTATGAAGGGTTATGTTTCCAGATTCATGGATATTCCTTCGGGAATACCCCAAGGGTCACATGCCGGCCCTTTGCTGTTCATCCTGTATATTAATGATATTAACAAGGTTATACGTTTTTCAAATTTATTGTTATACGCTGATGACGCAAAACTTTACAAAATAATTGCTAACTTAGAGGATTTCAAGCAACTGCAATGTGATTTAATCAAATTATTTGAGTATTGCTTAGCAAATCAACTTTTCTTAAATCTTGATAAATGTTCCGTGATGTCTTATACGCGCAAACACTACCCATTTAACTTTGATTACCAAATTAATGGCAAACCTCTCAATAGGGTCACAACTATTCGTGACCTTGGTATAATAATGGATTCCAAATTGTCATTTAATTTTCATATCGACCATATTGTCAATAGAGCATTTCGTCAACTTGGATTTATATTAAGAATTTCGAAACCTTTTAAACAGCTCCACACTTTAAAAATCTTATACTTCAGCTTTGTTCGGTCGATATTAGACTTTGCTTGCATAATTTGGAGTCCATATTACGCTTGTCATATCGCCCGCATTGAGAGGGTTCAGAAGAAATTTATTAAGTACTTAGAATTCGTTGGAAATCATGAATATATCTCTTATGAGACCTCACTCAGTCGACATTCACTAACGAGTCTTGTAAACCGCAGAAAAATGTTAGACCAAATTTATCTTTTTAAAATTATAAATAACCACATTGACGCCTCACACATTTTGGAATGTATCGATTTTAAAGTGCCTAGACCTGGTTCTCGTTCACAAAATGTATTTTCGGTTCCTTTGTATAGATCAATTTATACTAGTAACTGTTTCCTCAAACGTAGCGTTAAGACTTACAATGAAGAATTTAAGGACCTTGATATATTTAATATTAGCTTGCCTATTTACAAATTAAAATTACAAAACCTGTTAAAAATGAGTAATTAAAAATTATGTATCTATAACAGCCGCATCTTTCTGTAAAATTACATTAAAATTCTATGGAACTATTAGTTTTTAAGTAAAAATTGTACTTAATTAAGATAATTTAAAAAACTGTTTGTTTCCTAAATAAATTAAAAATAAAAAATAAAAATAAAATTGGACCAGTAGTTCCTGAGATTAGCGCGTTGAAACAAACAAACAAACTCTTCCGCTTTATAATATTAATAAAGTATAGATTTGAAAACAGTTTTAACATGCTTTTGTCACGATATAAACGAAAAATCAGCAATGTTAAAGGAACCATACGTATTTCCGTGGTTGAATCCTTGATTTTTCATCGCTAACGAATCACAAGCGCTACAATGTAGAGTATAGACCACACCGAAGCTGTGTGAATTCCACTCTCTGGGCCTCGGTTTTCCATAAGGTAATTACCGGACCCTTAGATGGAAAAGTAAGGGCAAAAAGTTCTCCTAAGGTAAAAAATTGCACAACAGAAAGGCATTTCATCCTATACACTGTCACATTTAATTAGCTCAGCGTGTGACGCGATAAAGAGCCTTACAAACTGTCGGAGGCTGTGAAGTACAAATGAATGGAAAAACCGACGTACAGTAAGTGCCTTATTGGTCGCTTACAGCGTAGCGCGACTGATGCGTTTTGATGTTTTTTTTTTTTATTATTTCAAAATAGTGACAAAATTATAAAATGTTCGACTGTCTCTGTGGCTCAGTGGTGAGCGCGTTGGTAGCTCAAGCCGGGGGTCACGGGTTCGAATCCCGCTGACAGAACAAAAAAAGTTTTTCAATGTAAGGGGTCTGGAATCCGAGTCTGGAATCTGGATGTGTATTAAATATGTGTGTGATATAATAAAAATCTTAAATATATGTATAGTATAAAAGTATTAAATATACATATTTCCGTTGTCTGGTACCTGTAACACAAGTTCTTCAGGTACTTAGCATGGGGCCAGACTGACGTGGTGTGAAGCGTCCATAGATATTATGTCTTTTACTAAAGTGTATAAATATTGTTTTTCCACTTAAATAGTTACATTGTGAGAAAATTTGTTAGGAAAATAGAGTTTGAAGATACAGAAAAATCGACATTAAGTACACACGTATAGAAACACTAATCACAAAATCTTAGCTTACCTATGCCTTGTTCCAAAATTAAGAACAATCATAATGGGTGTTAACTATTTTATTTAAAGTCAAGAATATAGAGCAGTAGATAAACTAGAATTAACATGACAAAGTTTGAAAACCGACTATAGTTCGGAGTTGAACAAACTTCGATACTGTTCGAAATAACCATGAGTTCACTACTAACTTTAAAATTATAATGTTAAACATGATTTAAATGTTTAATATAACAATTTTAAAGATAATGAAAAAGATGTTGAAAAAATTCTTGTTTTTTCATTTCATTATATCCTTACAGGAAATTTAATATAACACTTAACAGACAACTTAATTTGTTACTAGATGACAATTGACACCATTTATCGCGCGGGAATCATACATTTTTCCTCGATAAAAAGTATCCTATGTCCTTTCCCGAGACTCGATATTATTATCTCCATGCCAAATTTCAGCAAAATCGGTTGAGCGTGAAGAGGGAACAGACAGACAGATAGACACACTTTCGCATTTATAATAATATTAGTATGGAAGGGATTTTTTTCACCTTTATTTTATTTACATTTTTATTAGCGATGTGTATGCCAAGCAATGTCATTTTCTTAAGTATGTGGAACTTTTTAAAATTGAATAAAAAAGATCTAACGACCAAAAAATCCAAACGATCATTTCTTTCCGTTCGTAGTACACATAATATTAGATTGGAAAACGTAATTTTGTATAGAAACCTCTTAGCGGAGTCCATGCGGCGATCAGCTGGTGGTTTTTGTCGAAGCCTTAAAGGGTCTATTGAAATCAAGGCCTACACAATAAAGAGGACGATGTACGCACCATTTTAATGATGCGATTCTCAATCATTACAATGATGGGCCTACACCTACCGAGTAGAGTGGCGAGACAGTGCAAACAGACAGTTTGATTGGCCGAGAGACTGTCTCGCATGGAGCAGACAAGTATTAACGGCACATTCACTATCCTGCATTGCAGTCCTGCTGCAGTCCGCCGTGCAGGCCTGCAACACCATTCACTAACCTGCGTGCAGTCCGCCGGTTTATGCAGGATAGTGAATGGTGTTGCAGGCCTGCACGGCGGACTGCAGCAGGACTGCAATGCAGGATAATGAATGGACCGTTTTAGAGGGGAGAGAGAATATATAAAAAATATCTACTGCTTTGCAATACATAAGTTGATAATTTGGTTTTTTTACTTTTTTGAAATATGTATTATATTAAGCCTTAAAAAGGTTTTTTCTCCTATTTCGCCCTATCATGGACGCGGCGAGCGTCGTAACCGCCACCGTACAAGGCGCGCTGTTATGAATGTTATTTTAATGGCATTTACGTCGATATTCGCACTGACAGACAATGATCAAGGTCGTTGGCGGATGTAGAGGCCTTAAAGGTAAGTTTTAAAGTTACATGTCGTCATTGCCAGTAGTACCTAGTTGCTGACTACTGCATACCTTATACCTATACAGGGTGTAGCAAAACTTAGTGTTAATACTTTAGGGTGTGTACGTGTACGTGTCTCGGTTGTTCACTAGAAAGCCTGGAGATGGCCCTAGTTAATAAAAACGTGTTTATCTTCTCCGATAGTCAAGCTGCACTTAAAGCACTGACTGCCGCAGAAGTCTCGTCCAAATTAGTTCTGGAATGCATTGAGACGTTAAACATGCTGGGAAGGAACAACAGCATCCGCCTAGTATGGGTCCCGGGCCACAGTAACGTCCCCGGCAATGAAACCGCTGACGAACTGGCTAGGCTTGGGGCCGAGAGTCTCATATATGGCCCAGAACCAGTCTGTGGTATAACTCCCAGTACCACAAAACAGGTGCTCAAGGAATGGGGCCACATACTATGCAGGAAGCAATGGGCTGAGACCCCTGGCCTTGAACACTCCAAGGCACTAATTCCTGGCTTCAACAAGAAACTATCAGAATTAGTGCTCACCCTGGGTAGGAACCAATTAAGAATCCTTACCAGAAGCCTAACTGGGCACTGCAAGCTCAACAAACACCTAAACAGAATGGGTATTTGTAGTATAACGACTTGCAGATTCTGTGAGGAGGAGGATGAAACACCTATTCACCTTCTCCTCGACTGTCCTGCTCTAGTACAGAGCAGGAACAGGCACCTTGGTCGCCACGAACACTCATCAGAGGAAATTCGTGGCACCAACCCCAACCATATCGTTCAATTTATGAGCAGTATTGGGTTGGGGATGATTCTCTAGTGCGAAGGAGTCACAATAGATCCTCATGGGTCGCAGTGACGCCAGGGCTATAGCGACCTGCCTTCTATTAAAAAAAAAAAAAAAAAAAGTGTACGTGTTCCTTGTATAGAGTTCGCCGTGAAAATAGCAGCACTGAAATCCCATTTTTTTTCACTTTTGTATCCAGGGCAAGGGCCCGAGCGTCACGAGTTTCCCCATACAAAAGTGAAAAAAATGGTCTTTTAGCGCTGCTACTTTCACAGTGAACCTGAACTCTATACAAGGAACACGTACACATCCTAAAGTGTTGTCACTTAGTTTTGTAAAACCCTGTATACTGGGGCTGTGGTGTTATAATTATGACTTATGTGTAAAATGTAAATACATAAGATTATCAAATAAAGCAGAGTTCAGACGAAACGAAACGAGATGAAGCTATACTTTTATTAAAATAACGTAAAGCACAGAAATAAGATCTAGATAATATAAGACTTGATAAAATATGTCTGTGATGTCAAGTCAGCTTTATTCACATTGAGTACATAAAAGAACTTGTATTTGACATCAGACAGTAGACTGTAAATTTTATAGATAAAATCGGTCATCATAAGTAGTGAAAGCTCAATTTTAAATGGTGTTATGAGTTGTGACTCGTGACTCTTGAGTCTTGACCACTGACAAAGCAATTAATTCGTTTAACATTAGGTATGTGCTATCAGATATAAGTTGATCCCTAGGCAGATGAAGGACCTACGTAGTTTGGTCGCGTTACGTTAAATCCAGCCGACAGATCACAATTAACATTGATTTGAATTTTGACATGATCCGACCAAATGACGGTGTGTCAACTGACTAGGAATCAATTTCCTCGATGGTACAATAGAACTAGATTTTTCATACATCGAGGGCTATCGAGTAAAATATAAGAAGTTAAAAATGTAGACGTCTCGAGTTTTTAACCGACTTCCAAAAAACGAGGAGGTTATATGTTCGGCTGTGGATATTTTTTTTTTTTTTTTTTTTTTTTTTTTTTTTTTTTTTGTATGTTCAACGATTACTCCGCCGTTTGTGAACCGATTTTCGAAATTTTTGTTTTGTTGTATTAGGTTTCACTCCAATTTGGTCCCATTTTCACAAAGGTGGTGACCTGATGATGGGATCCATGAGTAATCGAGGGAACTCCTCGAAATTTATATGGAAACATATGGTGATTTTGGTTTTATGTGAAGTGTACTAAGAATACGCTACCAAAAAGTCAAATATTGGGTCAAGGTATACCATGGTTTCGATGATGCTGAGAGAACTCCTGATTCCTTATAGATACACGTTTGGGAGTTTCGGCGTTGTTTTAAGAACAGAAAGCATAAACTACTATGCAATTCATATTCATCATCATAATCATCATCATCATCATCGTCATCATCATCATTACCACGTCGTGTTAAGGCCACGAATGTCTCATGGCACAGAATAGATAATAGTACAAGGCATAGGTATGGATATACTAATAATAATAATGATGTACTGTATAACAATTAACAACACCTGTTTGTTTTTAATACACGGCGGTCGGCGTCGGTCGCCGCCCAGCGCAGCCGCGCGAAGACAGAATATCGAATACTTTACTAACTACTTTATAATATACAGATCGAATACTTTACTACTTTATAAAATTTTAATAGACAAATAGAATTAAAATAAAGTTATTTTAAAAAGAGCATTTAAACAAAACAAAGTCATTAAGTGTCTTTTTAATTAGTTATACTTATTAATCGATAGATGGTGCACTAAGTACCTATCGATTTGAATTCTTGATAACAAGAACAGCTGTCAATAATTATGATAATATTAAATATTATGCTACGCTACATCCTATGCAAGTTTGTACAATTTTTTATCTGATAGATCCTTCGATCGTGGAAAAACGAGACACAATAGCCTTTCTATTATTATCGCAATCGCCGGTGACCGCTTCGGGCTTGAAATATTAAAATTGTTAAATTACTTAGCACAATATGTTCACTTCACTGATAATATTATATTATTTTGTGAGTGTGAGTTGTGACTCTTAACAAATTGTAATAAGATACGTAAAATATACGCGAAGATTTATCTACTAGTGTAACTAAAAAGAGTGAAATTATTATTATTTTTAACAAAAAATTAAAACCGACTTCCAAGGTAAAAACAATAATAACATTAATGTGAACTAAAAAGTATTAAATAATTTTTACTATCTAATAGTGCCTTTTTCCGAATTCGGCTAAACCTCAACTATTTCTGTACTCAATCTTCATAATTTTGAAGTCGGTGCCAGTTCCAAAAATTTTAAATATACTGTCAGAGGACTGAAGATTCAGCTATCTGGTACCGACTTCAAAATAATGAAGATTGAGTACAGAAATAGTTGAGGTTTAGCCGAATTCGGAAAAAGGCACTATTAGATAGTAAAAATTATTTAATACTTTTTAGTTCACATTAATGTTATTATTGTTTTTACCTTGGAAGTCGGTTTTAATTTTTTGTTATTGAAACGTATAATGCCGGCGCGGCGTCACACTCATCAGAACTTACACTTTAGAGGAATAATAAAAAAACTCACATATATTTAAAAAAAAATAAGTTGTTGGTAATCATTGTATGGTAATGAGACAAAAACTTACGATATTAAAAATGTTTTCTTAAAACATAATTCATAAGAGCTATAAATCTTACATTTTTGTTGCTATGTGGTGCAACAAAACTTTTTTTTAATGTTGTAACAAGACAATAGTAACTGGACATCGTAAGCGTAAAACGTATTATACTAAATGCTATTACGTTACGACTTACGACTTGTGGGTTTGCTATTATTTCACAAACCACACTATTAATTTCTTGTGCAATCGGTCACAGTGATTTTCATTGGTTTTGATTTACTTTATGTTATGTAGGAATGTCTCAATCTTATGTGTAGTTGTCAGCCCCGGATCTTCTTTTTTTTTAGGCGGGGCAAAAACTGAAAACTGCCGCCCCGCCCTTTTTTAGGGTTCCGTACCTCAAATGGAAAAAACGGAACCCTTATAGGATCACTTTGTTGTCCGTCTGTCCGTCCGTCTGTCAAGACCCTTTTTCTCAGGAACGCGTGGAGGTATGAAGCTGAAATTTATATCAATTACTCAGGTCTACTGTCCCTTGAAGCTGTAAAAAAATCAAACTTCTAAGCCAACGCAATCAAAAGATACAGCCGTTTATGCCGCAAATTTTCGACACTTGCAAGGGAATCAAAACCTACAGGGTGCTTCCCGTGAACTCAGAATCTTGAAATTTGGTACGAAGCAACGTCTTATAGCATAGATAAAGGAAAAATTACGAAAACCATAAATTTTTAGTTACATCACATAATATATTTTTTTTTATAATTTTAAACTTACTACCCATTTCCTCATAAACGCGTAGAGGTATTAAATTGAAATTTATACCAAATACTCAGGTCTATAATACCTTTAAGCTGTAACAAAATCAAACTTCTATGTCAACGCAATCAAAAGAAACAGCAATTTAAGCTGCATATTTTGAAACTCGCAAGTACTCGCAAGGGAATCAAAACCTAAAGGGTACTTCCAGTCGACCTAGAATCTTGAAATTTGGCATGAAGCAACGTTTTATAGCACACATAAAGGAAAAATTCCGAAAATCTTAAATTTTTAGTTACATTACAAAATATATATTTTTTAATAAATATAAACTTATTACTTTTTTCCTCATGAACGCGTAGAGCTATCAAGTTGAAATTCATATCAAACGAACTTTGTAAACCTTGCAGGTTTGTACGGAACCCTCGGTGCGCGAGTCCGACTCGCACTTGGCCGGTTTTTTGCCGTTGGGAAATGCTTGATGCATTCCCAGCAGTCTGGGTGGGCGCCTGGATATGTGGGACTCCTCGGGTGCTGCGGTACGGAGGAGCACCCTTGGTTACCCACTAAAACCCAACGGTGCCTCCTATCCGCGAGTCGCTGAGCTGCTAGACCCGCCTGAGGCGATAACTGCAGCAGCCCAGACAGCGGCATCTGCTCTACCAGCAGAACCATCCGCGCGGATTCTGCCGCTTTCTCCGGGAGGGCGGTCCGGGGCTCCGGGCGCTCATCTACCGGAAGAGCTCATGCGATAGGCGACGGATTCCCCAATCCATCGCCCGAGCCCTATTATGTGGGGAGTAGCCGCTCATGTTGAGCGCGTTTTTTCCTTATCGGCGGGCTGATTCTGCATCGTACATTTGTGAGTTAATCACTGAGTTAGTAACGAAACGGAGGAGTGAGCAATCGAAAGTCTAACTTTTGTATGCAAGTGAATACAAAAAGTGGCACTTTCCGTTACTCACTCCTCGGTTCGGTTCGGTGGCCAAAGGCCATAAGTGATGAGTTTATTTTTATGCGTCCATGGGCCCCGGCTTGACCCCCCCACCCCCCCCCTAGATCCGGGGCTGGTAGTTGTGCGCGATTTTTTGCAATATAATATGAGGAGACTAGCAGATTGCTGCTATAGGAAATTGCTAAGTTATGTCAGCACTACATATAGGCGAACGCGTTGGCCGACGCGTTGGCCAATGCGTTGGCTAACGCGTTCGCCTATTTGTAGTGCCGACATTAGCCTAATGTCGGCACTACATATATGTAGTGCCGACAAAACGCGTCGGCCAACGTCTAAATACCTACCGCCAACGCGCGAGTCGCCCGTTCTACACATTGGGCCGACGCATTGGCCAACGCGTTGGCCAACGCGTTTGCCTATATGTAGTGCCGACATTAGACTGCGCTACGCTGGTTGAACTTACATTCGTGCCGAAGCATCTCCCATGACCCATCGCTTTTGCTCGAAAGAGCCCTAAACTACAAGTTAATCAAATTAATATAGGTACTCGTAGTTTTGTACCACATTTTTACGGTGCTATAAGTGCACTATTATGTTGTGTTACAAAATACAAATCACCTATTGAAACGTTGATGTAATTATTCAAATTAAGAACAATTACAGGTGAACGAACTTATTTTTCCATAATATTGTTTACCAAAAGTGTTTTCCACACCGCGCCGCGCGTGGCGCGCCGCCTTTTTGTCTTTTGAATTTTCTTCAGTCAGCCACGCGTGGTCGAGGGGGGCGTACGTCGCGTTCCTTACGTGGAGCAAAACGTAAACAAATACGGATTACAGTGTTGTTCAGTGGACTTTTTGATTATACCAGTGATATTACAATAGATTGCAGTGCCAGTGTATGTTGGTGGAACCATTTTATGTATAAGGTACGTGAAATTACAGTATTTGGAGATGGAAATGAAAATTCGTCGTTTTGCCGTTTGTCTAGGTATAACGTTTGTAAGGTATTAGGCTAGGCTAGGTGTATATTGACTAAATACTAAAAAAACAACCCACTCGAATGAACCTAGAGCTCAAATATGATAAGCGGTTTAGGTTATAACTTATAATATAGGGTGCAAAGGGATAAACAGACACGTAAAACAGGCGCAATGAGTTGTTTCTATTAGATAGCCAAATAACGTAATTTTGTAACTGGCTTATTACGAACACAATATCTGGTTTGCAAACTGTTTGTACATTTTACTACAAGTAACGTTTCATAATAATTGTGGTATTGTTTCTGTTTTAATTGTTCTAGTATCAACAGCTGCGCTTTTCACGCCTGCCTAATATCTGACAAAAGGCTTATCACAGTTTTCTCGCTTCTTACACTTAGTGACAGTGTCAGGACTCAGAACTTCTGGATATAAATGCCATTCATCACAAATCACAATAGATGACTGTGAAACAGGGCTTTAGACATAAGGTACTGGTTCGTTACCAGTACTTTAAAAGGAAGGCCCATTTTAACAAGTAATACTTCCCTTCACATCATCGTCCTTATTATAGCCTTCGTGCGCGAGTTGACTTGCAGTTTTTAGTTTCTATCTTTGTTCGGAGTTGGGACTCAGGCCATGAGTAGGAGTTTGGCTGATGACACGCGAAGAGGGTTGGGTTGTAGTGGGTAACCTTGGGTGCTCCTCCTTACCGCAGCAGCCGGGGAGTCCTACATATTATCTAGGCTGCTCCCAGGCTGTCGGTAATGCATAAGCATTTCCCAACGTTAAAAAAAGGGATTTGGCAGATGATCATCTTGAATTGTAACGGAAAGTTGCCTCTCATTTAGAACTAGGTGATAGGATATGCGACTGGTTTGGTCCTTACTCCTTGTTATCAATAAGGTTACATGATACATCCAATTTCTTCGTAAGCATAATATTATTGTTTAAACATTGGAGCATGTACCTACATAGAGGTAATATAATATATAAATAATTACGAAAAATATTATAGTTTTACTGTCAAAGATTAATGATGATGATTGTTTGACTATTTTTTAGGTTAACTTATGTGCTTTGATTTATATTTTTTGACTAACAAATTATAATGTATAGCTACATCAAAGCAGAGAGCCGCCTTAGTTAACACGTGTTTAACTACTAATAAGTAATAGACAACAACGGAACACGTAATATACAACCAGTCTGTCCGGACGTTCAGCTGAATAATTAAAACCTCTAATTGTTTTTGCTTTAATTAATAAAATACTTAAATACTTTAAATGTTTCCTCATTTGTATGTGATTAAACGAAACCTAAGGTGGGGCTAGCTTAGGGTTGCCAACTGTCCTGTTTTCCCAGGACATGTCCTGGTTTTTGTAGTGTCCTGGGCCGTCCTGAATAGTTTTTAAGCAGAGTCCGGGGTTGTCCTGGGTTTTTTTTTATTTTAAAATTCGCGCGCCTATTTGCAAATTTTTACGCTACGAGCGTGAAATGTGATTATTTTAATTACTTACTTGATTTCCATTTCATCTGTTTTCACTAGAATCTAGATATTTATTTAACTATTGCAACTCTATTAAGAGGGCAAAAAATCAAACATCGTCCTTCTCTCTTTACACTCACGCCCGTTTTTCATATGCCAAAAAAGTGAAAAACGACGAATCATCGCCAAGTTAGTTTTTTCTTAATAACTCGATAAATAGGTATACAACATTTTAAAAATCCGCCAGGTCAGTGTCTCAATGATAGAATTTTGTACAATGTGTTAAAATATTAACTTATTTTTAATGCACGGTTACGGCAATATAATATGAAGAAAAATTCGTGAAAATTAGATGCATCTTTGTGATTTTTTCTATCGATCGATAAGATATCGTGTTTTCGCTCAAATCAAATTCTTGGAAATACAATGTAGTATCTATGTTTAGAAAATGAAACAATTCGGGACTTATTTTCAAGTATGAAAATGAATTATAAAATCGACAATTTTGGGTTAGTCGCCCCCTTAATGCGTCCTGTTTTTATACTGAATTGTCCTGTTTTTTCCAACTTCAAATCCTGGTTTTTTAAATTTGAGGTTGGCAACCCTAGGCCTAGCTAGACGTAATTATAACTTATTCTGTTTATTGACGTTTCGATAACTATAATAGTTGAGTGTTATTATTTGCAAAAAGTAGAGCAAAATACAATGTGTTAAATAGAGTCTTAAATTTAGGCATTTCAATAATAATAATTAATATGTGTTGCTTGAAAAGATTGTAGGTTTGTCAATATTTCTATAGTATTAGTTCGACCTCTACAGAACCCTGCATGCGGGGTCCGGTACACACTTGCTCTATTTTCTGCTGCAGTGATCATACTTTCAAGTCTAATTAACCTAACGTTACTGTAATGTATGCAATATGAAGACATTATGAAGTATTATGTTACTTACTGTAAAGTATATTTGCCGACTAAAATGATAATTTACAAGTCTAATACCAAAGCTGTTTCGTAATATTTTCAAACAGAATGTGAATTTTACTTCAATTAAATTAATATTAATTGATAGTTACTTGCGGCCTCGCCGTTGGCCCTTTGTCGACGATTTTAATATGGTTAACAGACACGGCCCATTATGAAGACAGGCCTAGACAAAAGGGGTCATTTTGGCTGTCTATACCAACGATATCAAAATACTCTATTTGCTTGCTTTTGCAATCTATAGTCTGTCAAGAAAGTCATGACAGGCGGGAAATTTTTTAAATGAAATAAAAAATTTGAGAACTTTATAATGAATATAATAAAATCAGATAAAAATGTGCAAGGTGACAATATTTAAAATGTAATAAGTGTTCTCTGTGAAAATACAAAGAAAAAAATACACCATAAAAGAGTGATTACTGATTACGTTTAGAAAATTTTCCCGCCTGTCATGACTTTCTTGACAGACTATAGCTCTACATAATAATTTGTAGAGTCGGGAATCGGTAGTCAGTCTGTATGTGAGCACAGATTCTATCCATCCATACTATTATAAAGGCGAAAGTCTGTCTGTCTGTTACCTCTTCACGCCCAAACCGCTGAACCGATTTGGCTGAAATTTGGTATGGAGATAATTTGAGTCCCGGGAAAGGACATAGGATACTTTTACTACGGAAAAATGTACAGTTATCGCGCGATAAACGAATTTCTGCGCAATGAATAATCTATTCATATTATTATTATATTTTAGAAATCCTTGCTCTAGATTCTAGAATCATCAATAGTAACGGTCAAAGAACCTATAGTTATACACCAATAGTTCAGCCTCTTGTGCGTAGGTATGGCACCGGCACAAAATAAAACATAATAAGATGCCCCATTGTTTCCTATATGGAGTTCAACAATGTCTGATGTCATGATTTGATATGATCGATCTTTCGATTTGTGTTATCGTCATCATCTTCATCATCATCATTGACCCTCGTGCCCTCTTCACTAGCACTAGAATATTCTTTTAACCCATAAGCTGACGGGTGAGCGAGACACAATAGAGTAACAATAAATTCCCAAGAATCCACGATCGAAGGATTAATAGATGACGGCCGCAACTCCGCTTCGCCAAAATGCGTTTATCGCGCAGTTACCGTACATTTTTGGGGATACAAAGTATCCTATGTCCTTTCCCGGGACTCAGAGTATCTCCATGCCCAGCAAAATCGGTTCAGCGGTTTGGGCGTGAAGAGGTGACAGACAGACGGACAGAGACACTTACGCATTTATACTATTAGTAATATAGATAATACTATATAGTAACATTACGGGAATAGAGACGAAAAATAGCACAATAAGAAAAAATACGAGGCATAATTAAACTTGAGTATGTATTATAAAAATTAAGGTTCAGTATTTAATTTCCCCTTTTTGTAGGTTTACATAACAGTAAAAATCCGCAATAAAATATACAGGATGTAACAAAACTAAGTGATAATACTTTAGGGTGTGTATGGGTACCCTTTCTAGAGTTTGATGTGAAAGTAGCAGCGCTGAGGGAGTAACTTTTTTTTTCGTTTTTTGTATGGAAAAATTTATGTCGCGGCGCCCATACAAATACCAAAAAATTGCTCTTTCAGCGCTGCTACTTTCACATTGAACTCTTTATAAGGAACACATACACATCCTAAAGTATTATCAATTAGTTTTGTTACACCTTGTAATTATTCTTCTATAAAACAATAATTAACACTCAAAACGCCTGGAATGAACTGGAAACTGGAAGAGCAGAATTCCATTTCCGTTTTGAAATTCTCCAAATCCGGATGTTTTCAGTCTCAAGCACTTCCGCGCTTATTTCTTCTATTTCTTCACAACTTCATCGCTTCCTTTTTATTGCTTTAGCTCGAGAAAAATTCTTAATAATTCTTTTTATTGCTTTAGCTCGAGAAAATTCTTAATTCTGTAATTTAAATTCTGGCCATAATAAAAACCACAGTTTTTAATCGAAGGTTTAAAACTTAAACATGAAGCATGGTATAAAGTATATCAAAGTTTTAGACTTTCTAACCCGGGCTACCTTTAAAACTAATTTTTTTGACGCAGCATCTAGTAATTTATGTATTTTTAACCGACTTCCAAAACGGAGGAAGTTATAATAACATAATATTATACTAGTTTAAACGTCTTTACAATCATAACTACGTCGTACAAGTTATGGTTTTACCTCTTCGCGCCTAAACCGCTGAACCGCTTTTGAGGAAATTTGGTGCGGTCTACGGAGATACTTCCCGAACTACTACGGAGTCTCGGACGAAGACGTAGGATACTTTTTATTCCGGAAAAATGTACGGTTCTCGCGCAGTAAATGAATTTCTACACAACGGGGCCATCAACTGGTTGTTATATAGTACATAGTAAAGACTGTTGAGAGTCCTCCCATTTCATGTAAGCACATATTATTAAGAGACGTTTTATATGTGATGTCCCCACTGTACTCTCAATCGGAAGACAGGGGAGCCCGGGGGACGTCCGAATCACTTCTCTCATGAATTTTGTATGTCGCTGTTCCGATACTGAGCTTGACTTCGTGGTCCAGTGGTTGAGAGCGTAGCTTCTGACTCGGAGGTCGTGGGTTCGATTCCCGCGTTGGAAATTTTTTTCAATTTTGGTTAGCCGTTAGGGAAAAGCAGGCTGATCACCTGATTGTCTGACAAGTAAGATGATCCATGCGACGGATCCATGTGCATGCAAAAAGATGGACGCTCTCTCGCCAGCCGTCCGTCCCACTGGGTTAGGAGAGTAGAAGAAATAGAGAGGGCTGTATACTGCGCTGTGTCTGCGCACATACTTGGGCAGTACAAAATTACTCCTGCGTAACCGGTTTCAATGAAACCGGCCATCGTCACCGAAACCGGTGCGGGAGTTATTTTAATCAGAAGACGGTAGGACATACGGGACGTCCGAATCACTTACACGTCTCATGAATTTTGTATGTCACTGTTCCAATACTGAGCTTTATTTTACAAGTAAAATAGCCCTGGCCTTAGGGCTCCTACACAAAACTACAAAATCGCATCGTATTTGTATCGCATAGCATATTTTTTTGAGTATTGCCGCAGATATTTGCTATACGATACGAATTTGCAGCTATGTGTGGGAGCCCTTACGGAAGCAAACTGGCCCTAAAAAATATTCATAACAAATACATCTATTCAGCCTATTAGATAATTGCAGAAAATTGCTCTCTAAAACTTTTTTGTATTTAACACCTCATTGACTGCATTATGCAAATATTGATTGATTGACTTTGCATATTGACGACATTGTCCGTGAACTTTGATGGAAGCAATAAATTACTTTAAATGGGGAAATCATGGGGAGGGGAGAAACTAATGTTGTGGAAAAACAACGCTCTCCTTTAATGGGCGCTACGCAGCTCTACCACAATATAATACACATGCAGTAGATTATCTTCATAAGTAAGTAGCTTTACTGGACTGTCGGGAGGAAATTGATTCCTAAGCAATTGACAAACCAACGCCATTTGGTCGGAATTCGGATCATGTTAATTAGATGTTAATTCATTGTTAATTGTGATCTGTCGGCTGGGTTTGACGTAACGCGACCAAACTACGTAGGTCTTCCATCTGCCTAGGATGAGAGGTCGTGTAATATTTTTTTCGTTTTTAGACGTTTTAGAATAAATGCACTTAACAGCTGTTCCTGTTTTTCCGGTTCGAAACTTTCCTTGTCATAAAAATCACATTTCTGAGTATAACACAGTGTAGTTATTCTGCAATGTGTCAAAAATAATAAATTTTCACCCGTATAGTGTAACTAGCTTACTTTCAAATTTTTAAACTCCAAACAATGCAACATCACGCTGCGCGCGATCTAAACTTGCTTCTGCATTAGCTATGTCCACATTATGCAATTTCATCTTCAATTTTCGTCATCTTCTTTTTATTCAACTTTAGTTTGGCATATTCAATAATTGAATGCGTCAAAATCCACCCGCGTTGAAAGAAAAGTGTCATAGCGAGCGCTACGATTTCAACTCACGTCACGGGCATGCCTCACTTTCGCTGTTGACTGCGCTATAACGCATGCCCTTGATGAACAAAAAAAGGCAGTGTGGACAAAGCTATTGAGTGATAGACAGTAGACACGGCTGAGTTGCTCTTCTGTGTAACATTTACACTGTGGCTCTATGTAAAACCGATTGCTAAATTATTCTGGGAATACAGATTGTTTAATACCATTACGCGTATTTGCGAGATTATTATCGCCTTATTTTGTTATGGTAGATAAATTAGTATTGTTCTTAGCAATAAATTGGAAGAGTTCTTTCTTCTTTCGCATTTGAATCTTTTGTATGTGCGAATCCATACTAATATAAATAGGAAGTGTGTCTGTTTACTGCTTTACACTGTAACGTTCAAACGGCTAAATTCTAAACTGATGTGGATGAAATTTGGTATAGCGATACTTTGGGTCCCGGGAAATTAAAAATGAGATAGTTTTGTTCCGTTAGTAGTTTTTTCGAAGCAAAATTAGATAAAATCGAATTTGCAATAAAAAATTGAGTTTTCACTTTTCTTGTAAACTTAGCGCAAATCAGTATCAGTTTCCATTTAAGCAATCTTTGGTAAAGATCATATTGGATAAGTATAGATTGTATCAATAAGTACCTACATAAAACATAGATTAATTATATTTATTAAGTGTCAAACTGTGAAAACTTGTAAGTAGTTAGATTTAGCTGAAATTTAGTATGAAGATACATTGAGTCCCGAGAAAGGACTTACGATACTTTTAATCCCGGAAAAATAAGCGCGGCGTATATTTTAATAACAAATTATGATTGATTTTTGGCGCAACATAATTACGGGAGTCATCTTGTTATATACAATACCCTCGACAGTCGATACACAATACACATAATATTTTAGTCACTGTCTCTTGTTTTTCGATTAAAATAGTTCAACTTTTGACCAGTCTGTCTAGCTACCTAGTTAACAACTATTGCGCGCTGTGCCATATTAAATTCTGTATCGCCCACCGGTACTGTCGCGCGGAAATTGCGAGAACTAGCGGCGACCGGACGTACAGTCGCGCACACTATCTGAAAATTTTCAATAGTACCCCGATTCTGGTGTTGCAAAATTGCAGCTTCGTTCTTTGTTCGATGCAGTTCTTATCAAACAGCAAATTAGTTTCAAGCAGCAAAATAATTTTAAGCAGCAACAGCAAAATAGTTTCAAGCATCAAAATAATTTTAAGCAGTAAGCAAAATAGTTTCATATGTACGTCAAATAAACGTCAAACGAAGTTTTTACAAGTTTTGACCAATAAGAACGTGTTGGAATTCGGTTTGGCTTATGAGAGTTCAGTTTTGTAATTTGATGAGTAACGGACTGGGCTGAACTTGAAGCGAAGCTGCGTGAATGTTGAACTAAAATTTAGAATAACAGAATCAAGGTATCAATGGAATTGAAGTGTGCTAGAAAATGTTGAAACGTTGTGCTTAGTTTCGAACTACGTTACGACTCTTGCTATAAAACTCTTCTATTAACTAGACGACCCGGTGAACTTCACATCACTTCCCTCCTAAAATATTAAACAAACCTTCCCTGGACTTCCACGAATATTTCAAGACTGAAATTAGCCAAATCGGTTCAGCCGTTCTCGAGTTTTTACGAGAATAAGAAAATTTTAAATAATTAAAATACACATGACATTTTTACGTAAGTACCTAAAATGCCGCGCTTCGTCGCATCTCTGAAATAAACTTTTTGTAGCACTTTTTAGAATAAATAGTGTCAGTTCTTTCTTGGCCTCCTCATAATAAGTATAACAAAAGTATCCGATCGTATAAACAATTTTACCTCCAGATCTTCTACTCTTGCATTGGAGGATAGATGGGAAATATTTTGTATGGACCAATGAAGCGAGTGCCCCCAAATAACGAGATTTATCCAGTATTCTTTTGTTATATTTTGGGAATTGGTTCAGGAAAGTAATTTTACTATTGACAGATTAAGGATTATAAGGGCTTGTTTTACCAGTTCCTGATAAGTGCCGAATAGGCTATCCACCACTTACCTTTTCAGATGGAGTTTGGAGAATCTGTCAAAAAAGCCGTGAATAGCCTATTCGGTACTTTATCAGAAAGTGGTGAAACATTCTCTAAGTGTACTATGCAGCATATAACTATAGAGTTTCACCATTACTTCATCAACTTTTCGGAAGTTTTATGATGTCTGGGACAAGATTCATCTCCGTCGAATTTCACTTCTATTTCCATTCTTCTCTATCTACGTAAGAGATATTATGTACTTGTTATGTGGTATTTAACCATCGGCAAAAGTTGTCACTCTATAGGACATTCGATAGAAATCGCTTCACATCGATGTTGCATCTTGCTGCAGTGTGCAAGTTTGCTGTAAAGGAGGAAGGGCAGAAATCTATGGTAAGTGTACCCACCACCAATAACCGTCAGAGATATCTTTTTATACGTAATAATTCATATTGTAAGGTTCAAGTTTTTTAATTAAATTAAATAGAATAAAATATGATATAAAATGTAAAATATTTAAATAAAATAATTATAGTCAATAAAATATTTATAAATTAATGAAATTATCAAAATATATTTTAGTTCAATTATTTGATCATAAAAAGAAACGGATGTTCATATTATTTTATACTAACGCCACAGTCGAAAATCAGTTACGGGGCTTAGTTTAATATAATTAAATTTAATAAATATTTTTTTGATAAAAATAAAGACTAGAAATTATTTAAATATACATAAATATTATAAGCAGTTATAATAAGAATGTAAATTAAAACCGGAAGTTATTTAAATTGCGCACTAGCGCCACTAAGCGGAACTCACACTTTAGGCGCCTAAATTATTGAGAGTAGAGAGGGAACTTGTGGACTGGAGGGTTTTTTCCAGGACAGTTGGTGGAGATCCTTCTTAGAGGATAGTCCATAGCAGTAAAGTGTGAGCTCGGTGCTTGAGCTATAAAATAAAGTTATTACTGTGAGAAAGAAATTGAAGTAGTTAAGAGGAAAAAGTGTTTAAAAGTATTTAGTGTTATAAACCTGGATGTGTTAAGTTATTTGTGTGATTTGAGAAGTAATAAACAAAGTGATCTGAGTGTTTGAGTTTTATTTTAATAATAAGTGTATAGTGTTGTCTTACAATATGAGGCGTCTTTGTGTGAGAGATAAGTTTAGAATTTGGTCTGTTATACATTTATACTCCCTTTGTTAAAACCCTACCATCAGTTTCAAATTTCAATACTCTTTTCAATAAAAGTCAATTATAATTTAATCGATTGTACTATAGCAAAGCTCAGGTAGAGGTAGTCACCTGGGACAATGCCGAAGGTCCAGGGACAATCCACAGATTTATTGCTAGATTAGGGATTTAGGACGGACCTGAGTCTTAAGTCTGGAATAGATAGATGGACCTTTTGATTTATACAGGCTGAGTCCAGGAATTGGGTTAAGCAGATTAAAAATCTGAAGCTTTCTCCTATTTTAATGTGTACCTAATACATACATATTACATGCGTGTCCATCTGTCTGTTAAGTCCCGGGAAAGGACATACAATACTTTTTATCAAGGAAAAATGTACGGTTCATACACATTTTGGCGCAACGGAGCGGACGCGGCGTCATAAATTTTTAACAGACTTCAAAAAAAGGAGGTTATCAATTCGACGCGTATGTATGTAAGGGTCTAAACTCTAAACGCACTAGGCTGAATTACGCCGACGTAAATTCCACCGCGTTTACGTCGCGTTTCAAATCCATACAAAATCTGGGCGTAATTCTTTTTTTATTGTACTAGGTATTGTTCAACTTAGGGAATACTGCAAGTTTCATCAAAATCGGTTCAGTAGTTTTTGAGATAGGGAATTTTAATTCTTAATTACGTACAAAAATTTGAAGTCGGTTTTATCTTTATTTCATACTATTTTATTTCATACCTGTACGTAAAATAATTAAGAATTACATAATTAAATCCTGTTTGGCCATTATTCAAACATAATTAAAATGGCCTAATGAATTTGGTGAAAGTGTTAAATTCAGCGCCAGGCCGTACCATTCAAAAGTCAATTTCGGGTGGCGGTTAGTTCCCATTCCGACTGTTACCAATTTTGTCAGTGGGAAATGAAAAACCGATTTGTTTTGCACAAAAACATCAAAGAATTCCAGAATATGGGATTGCAGGCGCAAATGAATGTCTAGAATCTAGATATAGATATGGCACGCTTTTAGTGAAGCGAACATTTAAGAAAGTTTTTCTGATGGAACCATTATTAGTGTCTCAACACACTAGGCTGAAGTTCGGCATGATTACGCCTGCATGTTTTTTAAATTACTGATGAGACATGCACCGTGCCGAAATTACGTCGCGTTATATTGTATGCGTAGCGCATTGCAGGCGTAATCATGCCGAACTTCGGCCTAGTGTGTAATAAGACACTTACGAGTATATCACGCTTTTAGTGAAGCGAACATTTTTAAAGAAAGTTTTTCTGATGGATCATGGAACCATTATTCTAGCACTTGTCTAGCACGCTTCTAGTGGACTGAACACCTAAGAAAGTTTTGCTGATGCAATCTATACTAATAAATGCGAAAGTGTGTCTGTCTGTGTCTGTCTTCACGCTTAAGCTGCTGAACCTGAATATTTTATAGTGTACTTTAGAAGATAAAAAAAGAGCCTTGCTGAAGTTTGGTATGAAGATACTTTTAGGGTCCCCGGAACGGAAAGGATGTATAGGATATTTTTTTATCCCGGAAAAAACTATCTTATGTCCTTACGGTTCCAGCGCTATATAATCGAATTTCTGCACAACGTATCATGTAGTTTATAGTATATTGATTATCATTATTGTAATACCCAACAAAAAGTATTATAATTATTTACGTCTATTTTCCGCAAGAAACTCTATTTACTGAATGACCGCTACACGGCTGAGTAGCGAGTACCTAGTGGCTATAGTGTATATTGTGATGTATGCAGTAATGGTAAATCACAAGTGTAACGCGCTGCGTGGCCAATGTGCCAATATAACCAACGACATGTCATTCCGATTCGCATTGGCCCGTGACGGGAAGATATTACGTGCGGACTGAGGATAGAGAGCGATCTCTATCAAAGATAGATACGATAAGTTACTCAGTTTTGAAGAAATCGAACTCGAATAACATAATAACAAGTTTTAGAATATAATAAAATAGAAAATTCTTTATTTGTTTAGTTTTTATTAGTTGTTTTTTTATTAAATAAGGGGGCAAACGAGCAAACGGGCCAGCTGATGGAAAGCAACTATCGTCGCCCATAGACACTCGCAACATCAGAAGAGCCGCAGGTGCATTTCCGTACAATTTTTTTTTAATTCTCAGATCGATCGATCGAACTCAACAGAATAGAAGCTGTATTCTCGCAACATTTCGATTATTTGTTAAAAAAAATGTCTAAGGGTCAATTCAGACCGCAACGTAACGCGTAGTTGCATTTCTAAATTTGTACTGAATTGACAGATTTGCAAGACGTCTCAAGAAGTTGAAATCTGTCAAATTCCTACAAATTAAGAAATGCATCTACGCGACGCGTTGTGGTCTGATTTAATTTTCAAATAGTCAAAACTCAATAGCCATAATATTATCAAGATAAGGTACTAGTTCTATCTTCATCCTTGTTTTATACGATAAGATAAAATTGAATAGTTTTCAGATACGAGAAAAATCGCAAAAACATTCACATCAATAAAAATATGTGACAGAAATCATAATGAACTCTATCACAATATTATCAGAGTAGACAGAATGATAGAGTATGCCGACTTAGAACTGATGTAAAAAAATTTAAATTTGACGTATTATGACAAAAGTCGTCGCTAGGGTCGTTACCTACAAATTTAGTTATTGTTTATATTTTTGCACATGCAAAGAAAACTGTCAGAATTCAATTTCAAAATCTTATTTTTAAAAATAAATTATACCAGCCTGCGCGCCAGCCTCTAACTTATCACCCCCAAACCCGACGAATTTGACAGATATTGAAACCTGTCCATTTCTTTGCAGTCGAACTACTGGTAGTTATGTCTATTGTGATATTATGGTTACTTTTGAAAATATGTGATTGATAATATAATAATAAACTAATCTCTATTAGCATGAGACATAAAATATTATTGCTATTTAATACGTAATAGGGACTATGGTTAGCATAACTTTTCCCCACTAAACACATTTATTTGGTATGGCCTGTACTGCGCTATCATAGAGCTGTAAACCAGGGTTGTTGCGGATGCCGATTTTTTCACATCCGCGGATGTGAATGCGGATGCGGATTTTTAGAGGTTCACATCCGCGGATGCGGATGTTTCGGATCCTACATAAATATAATTTATAAATGAAGAATTATATTTTAGTACCATCAAATCGAAATATTAAATCATATTTTATCTCTGTAAGCCACCACTTTCGCAAAGGGAATTGTTGTTCGTCATATCAAAATAAAGCTGCCGACAATAAACGATGTCGACAAAATGGTATAACATAAAATCTTTAAAAAAATATGGGACCTCCCTTACACATCAAGCCCGTCACAGACTTAGCTATAATATATATTAATATATTTATAGCAATGCATAATGATGTATACTAAATCCACATTTCACAGAAATATATATTATAGCTGAGTGTGTGGTACGCGAAAATTAGTATAGAAAATATATAATAATATGCCTATCTATAAACATATTAATATATATTATAGCTAGGTCTGTGACGGGCTTCAAGCGGGGATAATTATTTTTGAAGTGAAAACTTCTTTAGCGGCGTTGAGTACTTTTGTGGGATGGGTAAAAACTGTGAAACTCGCGTCAGATTCTCGTGCTGATCGAAAAGCCGTAAGACGGTTGGAGAGTAGTGTTGTAACATCGAAATCGATAAATCGAACAATCTATGTTTTTTTTTCGATTGTCGATATTTTTTAATCGATTGTAAGGGTTTCGATTAATTAAAAAAAACATTTTTTTTAAATCGATTTTCTTAAAAAATGGGTTAGAAATTTAATCGATTGTAAGGGTTTCGATTAATAATAATAAAAAAGATTTTTTAAAAATCGATTTTCATAAAAAAATGGGTCAAAAATTTAATCGATAGTAAGGGTTTTGATTAATTAAAAAAATCGATTTTCATTAAAAATGGGTTAAAAAAATAATGCACAAGTCACAACGACGCTAATAATCAAGTTTTCAAATCTGCCGGCACTCCCGGAGTGCAACCTGTCTTTTTTTTCGCGTCCACTTCACCTTGTGTGATGTCGTTGGATAGGGTTTTTAAAAATATTACGAGTATTCCAAGATCATGTTCCGATTTAAGGATCCATTTGTGAAATATGAAGTTTAAAAGTGGAAAAAATCGTTAGAGTCCAGTGTCTCCCCCTTCTACCACATAAACGGTTGATTCTGACAAATATATGGAAAAATTCACAAGAGTAGGAAATATGCTAATTTTAAAAAGAAAATTACTACGGCTAAGAAGACTTCATTTAAGTTATTGAGAAGTACAAAGGAACTTTTCGTTCAAATTTCTCAACTAAGATGTTGTTGATAGTAGTGTAAAACATAATATTGTTATAATTGTACATTCATTGACCATACAAAACTTATCAAAAACTGGCGGAACTACGGAACCCTCGATTGTGCGTGGCCGATACGCAGTTGGTCGGCTTTATTGCTCCCATTGGTCATTGTCATGCGCAAACGGCACGCGCTATTCACAGGCCCCGCCGTTTTTTTCTTTCTTGTTGCAACTTGTATCGCATCCGCATAAAAATCCGCATTGATTTATTGCGGATGCGGATGCAGATGCGGATGTCCAAATCTATGCAGATGCTCCGCATTTGCGGATGCGGATGCGGATATTCGCAACAACCCTGCTGTAAACCTAACAGATGCGGTAATTAGATAAAGTTTTGACGTTACTGGGCCGTTACTTAATAATTAATCATTGATTTATGGCTGGTTAAAACACAGTTTAAATATTGTTTAGTCATAAAATTTAATTATTAATAGCAAACGCCAATGTTACATTTTATTTTCACTTTTAAATAAAATTTTGAGTAGTGGCGTCCTCTACCCCACTAAACAATTTGAAATAGAATAATTTGAAATAGAATATTATAACATTATTATATTATATTGTATATTATTATATCTTGATAAATAAATGTATTACTTGAGTTAGTTACTGCACAAACAAGTACATACAATATGATATTAATTACGTTATATCTTGTAGGTATTACTTAATATTAAATGGCGCTCGCAACTCCGTAACGCCAAAATTCGTTTATCGCACGTAAACCGTACACTTTTCCAGGATAAAAAATATCTTATGCCCTTCCCGGAAGTATCTCCATACCAAATTTCAGCAAAATCTGTACAGTGTTTTTTTGGATTGAAGCGAAGTAACAGACAGACAGATACACTTTCGCATTTATAATATACTAGATGACGCCCGCAACTGCAAAATTCGTTTACCGCGCGGGAACCGCACATTTTTCCGGGATAAAAAGTATCATATTATGTCCTTTCCCGGGACTCAAAGTATGTATCTCCATACCAAATTTCAGCAAAATTGGTTTGGGTGTGAAGAGGTTACAGACATAATATTATATAGACACATTTTTTCATTTATAATATTGGTAGGTATAGATTTTTGCATTTATAATATTGGTAGACGTATGGATTGTTCATTACTTAACTGAAAATATTTCAGGAACAATTCTGATTTTCATGTTGCCGTCAAAGATGAACAGATACACAATTAGGTAGAAACCATTTTCTATAACTGACTGCACCATAACCACTGGATACACGGTAACGATTCCAGTCACCGAGGTGGTCTTACATTTTCTACATAATTAGATAAATTGTAGCTAGATAGCTGCAATCTGCGTGTCGGTCTGTTTCGTTCGGGAATTGATTCCTTAACAAGCTTACCTAATCGCTGATAGCATCTTGTAAGTGGACTCCCGCACACGAGCCACCGGCCACAACCACAAAACGCCGCCACCGGCATATTTCCTGTAGTTTTCATACATTTTATATGGACTTGCCGCACACGGTTGACGCCCCACACGCTACAATCGGCCAATCATCTTGCTTCTTGTGAGTTGTGGCGGCGTTTGTGGCTGTCGCTTGTGGCCAGTGTGCGGCGACAATTAAATTCCTTGTTGAATGAATGAGTTAACTATGCTTGCAAAATTTTATTGGGATAGTTTACAATGCTTTATAATTTTATATCAGACCTTTGAGATTGATATTTATTAAGATCCTAATAAGGGTAAAATGGACACACACAATAAGGCAAGTTGTACAGAAGTATAATGAGTATAACAAAATATATTACTTGGCTTTCATTGACTATAACAAGGCATTTGATTCCATAAAACATAAATATATATGGGAAGCTTTGAAAAAACAGGGTGTCCCAAAAAAGTATATAGAGATCATAAGAAAAATTTATAAAAACGCCATAGCTAAGATACAAACAGAAAGAGTAGGAAACGAATTCAGAATTGAAAAAGGATTAAGACAGGGAGACCCGCTATCACCTAAGCTCTTCTCAGCCGTGCTGGAACAGGTATTTAGAAAGTTAGACTGGGATAAGTATGGAATAAATATAAATGGAGAAAAACTTAACCATTTGAGATTTGCAGATGATTTAATTATTATTGAAGAAACACCTGAAAATCTGCAAATTATGATACAACAGCTAGCAGACGAGAGCGAAATAGTGGGTCTTTCAATGAATACAGAAAAAACTAAATTGATGACCAACGGAGAACAGAAGGAGATAAAGGTAAATAACAACACCATAGCATATGTAAATGAATATACATATTTAGGTCAAATAATTTCACCAGAAGATCACATACAAAAAGAAATAGATCTAAGAATCAACAATGCTTGGAAGAGGTACTGGTCGTTTAAAGAGATATGAAAAATCCTCAGTTTTCAATGACAGACAAGAAGAAAATTTTTAACACTTGCATACTGCCATGCATGACATATGGCTGCCAGACATGGGCACTAAAGGTGGGTTTACACCAAAAGAACATAGAGCAAGAACAGCACAAGAACATTCTTTCGTATTCGTTTAGTGTAAACTATAATTCGTTACAACATACTTTAGATCGTTTACACTAATCGAATCAACAAGAACATCAAGAATAAGAATTTTTGTTCTATAGATGAGAATCATATAGCTCCGTTTAGACCAAACGAGCGAATGCTCATTACTCATTCGTCAACGATAAGTAGTAGGGTTGACACTACACTCAAAGAGTATATTAACTACGTAACAGCTACTCTATGTCTGACTGTAATAACGGTATTGTGATTTCAAGTGCTGTATTTATTGTTATAACGCAATTAAAGAAAAAGAAAAGAAGGAAAAGACGTTGGTGGGTGACGAATTTAATAAAAGAAGAATACTCGATAATTTAGAAAACCCGCCAAAAAGTAAAATATTTCAAGAACACTAGAATTCCTTTGAAGAGACCGCCTCGAAGAGCGAGCACGCCTGAACACGAAAGAACGCTCTAGGCAATTGCTCGAGCGCTCTTGCGTCGTTTACACCAAACGAGCGAGATTCTTAGAGCATTCTACCTATTTTACCGCCGAACACGTGGCGAACACACTAGAACAACGAAAGAATGCTCGTTGTTAGTTTACATCAAAAGAGCTTTACTAGAATGAGCATTCGCTCGTTTGGTGTAAACGGAGCTTAACGGAAAAACAACGTAAATCCCTACAGGTATGTCAGAATAGCATAGAAAGGAGTATGTTAAGCGTCAAACTAAAAGAAAAAATTAAACTGCCAGAAATACGGACAAAAACTGGGGTAACAGATGTGACATATTATACTGTTAAGAGGCTGAAGTGGAAGTGGATAGGACATATTATAAGAAATAGGAAAAACAAATGGGCCAAAGATGTCACTCTATGGTAATTGGTACCCAAGAGAAGGAAAAAGAAAACGTGGAAGGCAAAAGAAAAGATGGGAGAATTGTGGGAGAGTTTAGGGGAGACCTTTGTCATAAGGCAATCAGATTTAGTTAAGAAAAATAATTAGTGCATAAAGTTTATTTAAATAATATGTAAAAGAAACAAAATGTAAGTGTCTGAATAAAGGCTTATTTCATTTATTTTATTTTAAGGGTAAAATTACTTGAATCTCACTGCAGGTAGGCCTGTTTTAATGAACATACTCTATAATTATTAATTATGGTTACTAATAATTAATATTGCAAGGGAAATAGATGTTCTATGATATATTAAGTTGTATAGGTTATTTTTACAGAAAAATCTAAAAGCTAGGTTTTCTATGGTACCTACATTCTATAGTCAGAATAAAAGTGTTACATATTTTCACATTCCAATAAGGGTAATATTGCAGTTTTTCAAATAATATTCCCTTTTAATGAATGACCCTGACAAAGCAATACATCTACAGGCGCAAATGGTTTTTCCGAACTCGCCTTCCAGTTTTCCCGGAAAATTAATTTGTTCGAAAACGGCGAACTTCCAAAATAATTTCATACTAAATAAAAACGGACGTGAAAAAACTAACTATAGACCCTCGCGAGCGTTTAGTTTGAATAATTTTGCATTCATGAATGAATAAATGAATGTTACCACTTATTATGAACTAAATGAGCTGTGTAATTTGCACTTTTCAAATTGAGAGTGCCATTTTGTCTGAAATTTAATTAAATCTTTGCGAAAATTATTTAATTTAATCTGAAAGCATATTTGACGCCCTTTTGTAAGCTGTCCTATCATAATAATAATAATTGCTGGTTTCTTTATTTCGGTTGACCTAACTAAGGTGGAAATATCATCCATAAAAGAAAACATGGTAGGTTCTTTTGCATTACGAATTATACATATACCGTGATAAAAAATATCTCATATTATTTCCCAGGACTTAAAGTAACATCAAAATCGTACCGAATATCAACGAAATCGGTTGAACAATTAAATCGTGAATGCGAAATATCTTTCTTTACGTAGGTACGTAAAGAAAGATATTTCGCAGTCACAATTTGGACTAATTTAACGCAGAATTATTTGGGATACGGAATATTGAAATCCAAAGTCGGCCATTTTCTTATTACTCCAATAAAATGGTATAATGATCAGACCTTATTGAATATGGTCGATCGACCAGTCTGCCGACTAGTCGAGTGTACCCTCGGCCAGTTGGTCGACTAGTCGAGTGTACCCTTCATTATAATTTCATAAGTCTACGGGCGGCAATTAATTCAGTAGGAAGGATATCAAATTTTTTGCTCCTAAGTGTCCGTAATAACAAGTTATTTGAATTCCTTTCCAAATTAGTTTAGTTTAGCTTTGAGACGTCGGGACTATTTTAATTTCGTTTACTTTATACTAACGACTTACAATGTCATGATCAGCTTTTCTCGGCCCATTTTGCTATTTTAAGGCTAAAATGTAGCATCTTTGTTCGATTTCAAGGCTGCCTTTCCACCAGAGCTGAGTGGAGCTGTGTTGCGAGGAATGTGTTTTTGGAAACCAATAAAATTGCATCATTGACATCAATTTGCCATGACATCACTCAGCGCGGCGATGCTATTGGTTCTCAGAAACACATTCCTCGCTGAACACATCTCCGCTCAGCTCTGGTGGAACTAAGCCTTAGACGATTCTAAGCTCTTAAGCTGAGTGAGAACAGCCGTTTGCTATCAGAAAACTCTACTCTTTTTCGGATGAAGTGAGGTTAAAAGTCTAATAAGACACCTAGAATCAGCTTAAAACAAATTGTTGCTTGCAATTTCATTCGCTTTAGAGTTAGGACCATACATTTTCCGCAACAAAAAACATATTTTCCGGGAATCTAAGTATTACCATACCAAATACATCACGTTTAGCCTGAAAAAGTCACAGACGCACTTTACTTCACATAGAAGTTAAATACTTATACTTACATATTATATAAGTAAAAATTCAATTTCAGAGTAATTTCATCAGATTTAGAACTCTATCATTTCGAGTGAACAACTCAAAAACCTCTCGAACGAAAACAGAATTAGTTGGCAATATTGAATTTGCGTCTGGCTGAGCATGCGGTACGTGCTTTATCGGATACTCAGCCCTGATAAAGGGTTACAGGTGAATCGAGCTTGTAGTTATTAAAAATCTCCTCCGATTTTATGCTGTCCTGGTAATTTTTTCAAAATTTTGGATGACAAGGAAATTATATTATTATGTATGTTTAATGAAACAATAACACTAACCGCCGTACTCAGAGACATTTAATTATGATTAACCGTCAATTTAATAAAGAGTTTGACATATAATGTATGGGGATTATGTGAAAATTTTGAAGTAAATACATTTAAGTAAAATTTAATATTCCACTCTGAGTGCGGCAGTTTTCTTTTCATCTACACTATAATGTTATAAATGCGTAAGTGTCTGTCTGTCATTTACCTCCTCACGCCAAAACCGCCAAACCAATTTTGCTGAAATTTGGTGTGCATCTAGTTTGAGACCCGGGAAAGGACATAATTTAAATAATACTTTTTATCTCGTTTCCCGCGCTATAATTGACTTTTGAGGCAACGGAGTTTCGGGTGTCATCTAGAACTTATTTATACGTAATTAATAATTATTAATTATAAAAAAAAGAAAATTAAAAAAAGTAACAGAACTACTCACTAATAGATAATGTTTGAGTGACTTAGGTACTAATAGTTTCGTGACCCAGACATTCAGATTGAATCTAATTTGATATTCAGTAATTCTAATTCAGAATATTCCGTCACAACTCATCCGTTAAATATTCAAAAAGAATGTCTGAGTATCTAATATGAAAATATATTACAGCCTTGACATATATTTGGAGTTACAAAAATGCTAACCTTTTAATATTGCAGGAGGGATGCTGGGAACCATTTTCTAAATTGCTCCCACCGATGTGCCCTATACTTGAAGTTTCATAAACTTTCTCTTAAATATGTCTCGGGAATAAATAATACAGAATATTGATGAGTTAACTTCGAATACTAACTTCGAAAGACTACGACAATTTACATATTAGAAGAATGTTGGCACGTATAACATTAACGGCTGTACGTATACATTTAATGATTATTATTAAACTCTAATTAAATGTAGAGTTTGACAGAAAATTTATGGTGCTTATGTCAGTCTGTATGCTATTACGCGATTTAGATTATTCATAGACGGTTATTACTTTTTATAATGGGCCTAACCAAGACGTCTTTCGGTCGTGTCACCACTCACCTGTCAAGATTGGAATGTCAACGTCACTACTCACTTCATATTCGTTCCTTTGCAATGGTCGACACATCTATTCTTCTCTAAACGTAATTAACCTTACATCTGACATCAAATACAATACGCAAGTAACACAAACATAGTCTTCCTATTAAAGTTTAGTTATCTAAATGTTAATCTTTCTGAGTGTGGCCGTTTCATAGTCATGTTTGTGTGAAAATGCTGTTATATTGTAGTGTCATTCCACGAACTCCATTCGATGTGGCCAAATTGAAATCGACATTTTGAATTTTTGAGTGACAGCTTATTCACATTCGTGTCAATCATGTCAATAAAGTACTATATCAGTGCTACAAGGTTCTTATAACTTAACAAGATGGCTAAGTGCGACCGCACATTGGAGACACGACTGTAGTAAGACAGTCTTGTCTCATTTAGATAAGTCAGTCTTACGACACAATTAAAACAGTTGTGTCTATCACGTGGTGCACACCAAGTCAAAACTGTCTTGACTACGATGACGCAACGCATACAATTGTATAATATTAAACAGTAGAGAACGCCCGGACAGAGTAGACAGAATTATAGAGTATGCCGACTTAGAAGTTAGAAATTTTTAAATTTTACATAATAATATGACGAAAATCACTACGGACTTAAAACTATGACATATTACAGGCATTAGGTTTTCCTATTACTGTATTTCTCTGGGATGTTAAACATGTTAAACACGTTAAGAACTGGATGTGAAACACGTCAATTTGAAATAATTTATGTTTACAACTTTGGTAAATTTACAAATAACAAGTTGTTTATTAATAAAATTAAAACCGAATTCAAAACTACTGAACCAATTTTGATGAAACTTACCTAAATTGAACAATACCTAACACAACAATGTCAACAAAACAAAAAAAGAATTACTTAAATCGGACATGTAGCTCGGACGATACGCAAACACAAACATAAAAACATACTATACGAGTATACACTTTAAAAAGTTTCTACATATTTTGTTCAGATACTGATGAAATATACTCATAATATGCGAAAACTAGGCAGTTCTAAAAATATTTTTCATACGTAAGGCTCTAATTGAAATCTTTTTTTTAAGTTGGTTAAAAAGCACAAAAAATGTTGTATTACGTTACTGAAAAATATATTTTGCGTCTATTGCGAGCAGTTCAAAAAGATTTTATAGTTATATATAGAAAAGTTCTCATTCAGATAAAAATAACTTCAAAAATAAACGGGAAAGACTAGACGGGAAAGATAGTACTTGGATCGTTGGACGTGTTTCTCTTTTTGGTGGTATTATTGTTTTTGTTTTGGCACATGACGTGATTAAAATTGTCAGAATATAATTTTGAAGTCTATAATTATTTAAAAATAAATTATATCAGCCAGTGCGAGGCACATTCCAGTCATAATCTTAGTGAAACCCGACGAATTTGACAAAATAATATATTGAAACCTGTTCGTCTCTTTGCAGTTGAACTACTGGTAATTATGTCTATTGTGGCTAGACAGTTTTGTCGTAGATGTACGCCCTCGCATACACTTCAAAGGGAAGCCGACAGTCGTTAGACTTGTCGCGGGCGCATTAGACAACTTTGTCTATTAGACGTCTTGTCTCAAATGTGCGCATCTAGTGCATTTTATTAAGCGATAGTCTGTCTTAAGACAGTCGTGTCTCAGGTGTGCGGTAGCTCTAATATGGCCGCGCGTCAAAGCAGCCTTGGAGTCCTGTACCATGTCATATACTGGCAGACCAAAGACCTAAACTAAAATCAATTTACCAATGAATGTCAATCCAATGACAATACTAACCTCCCCTGTAAACTCGTAACAATATCTTTTCTTTGTTTAGGTCTCCGATTACATGGACTCTCACGTCCCTATATTGATATACTATGATAGGTTTACCAAGTGCATTTGCAAGCTACTACCATGTCCAGCTTGAATGCCAGTAACTAGTACAAGCCTACCTACGCAGTACGCATTCACATTTCACATCAAGCTTTCACGACGTACGTGCAATAAATATTTTACAAATATTGTACAATTTGAAGTGTTAAAACATTGCTCCAGTGTTTAAGTAGAACGAGGTAGTACTATCACAATATAAATGAATAAAATAATATATATAAATATTAGGGTGTCCCTTATACGACAAAAAATTTTTTTTTTCGAATTTCAAAATGCATACCCTGTGTATTTTTTACAAACGTTTTATGATACTCAAATACAAAATTTTGCCTTCCTAGCACAATTGCAACCCGTGCCGACCGAGCCTCAAAGTTTTGTATAAAACGTAATTTTGTCCTGATATGTCGGTCTACATTAAATTACTAGAAGTGCAATAAAAGTGGAAATGGAACAATTCAATAAGAAGAACATCAATCTTTAATCAATACCATACATTTCTTACAATCAGACTAGATAAATTATTTTTAGAGTAGTGCTTTTTACAGTTAAGATACACTTTTCTATGTTCCTGCATTCAACGCAGCAACAACTGTTTTTGTTCATCTTCAGCAGTGCATCAATTTAACAGCAATATAAACATTTACTTTCAAGTCACAACGCAGTACTTATACGTAACTTGTATGAAGAAGTATAATCTCAAGTCGGCACGGGTTATAGTTTAGGAGTCGAACTGATATTTATTTCTAGACAGTATAGGGTCATTACGAAACTTTTGAGACGGTATGCGTCTTAAAAATAAATCGAACTTGAAATTTAAGGGACACCCTAATATATATATATATATATATATATATATATATATATATATATATATATATATATATATATATATCATTAATTGAAAATCTTTTTATACTTCAATCGGCCATGTAACATAGAAATTAGCTTGAATTAAAATATTATTTTAAGGGCGTTCAGTCCGGAGATTCCGTAATTGACCGTATTTAAAACCTTATTAACTCACAATCTGAAAGCTACAAAGTTATAATAAAAATACAGGAATAATCTTCAGTATATCAACATTCCCTTTGTCGTTTTAAATTTTCTATTTTTGTTTCTTATACTCATGATATCAGCTTCCAAAGTAATACCAATTTGTTAAAATTCAAGCATACATTCAGCATCTCCTTAGTATTTACAAATTACTTTTATTTGAAACTCACGCCAATAGATCGACAATATCATAAACTACATATTTGCCGTTTTAAAATTTTTTTAGGACAATTTTGAACTAAGATAAGTAAAAATAATAGGGTTTTAGCGCGATCTCGGCAACGCGGCAAATGTATGGCCAAGGTCGTTTGCTCGGGGGACGGCCTTAAGTACCAAAGCAAAGCAGTACGAATGTTAGTTATTTATCTCTTTAACGTTATGGAGCTTATGTCAATATTTTAATTTAATTACTGTTAAGTAATTAATATTCGTCTCTATGTGCGGCAGTGAGTTTAATATTCTTACAGACTGTCATACATTGTCTCAGTCGTAATATTATTGTAAACAATCGTAACAAACTCTGTAGTTTATAATAATTAATAATGCTTCCTTCGGGTACAGTAAACCACGGTACAAACATAAACAGTAGCGTAAATCAGCCGTGTTCTTGAAATTCGTGCGACTCGGTGACAGGTTTTCGCTCGTGCGACATCATACTGCATTGTTTTGTTTATCAACTTGGATAATCAAAACAATGCAGAAATGCGCCTATAAAGAGGTATGAGGGCCCATTTCAAGCGGTCTAGTACCTACATGAAGATATTTGTTACTTCGTTTTATCTGAAATCACGCTAATATTGTGTGCATGGTGCATGCCCCTGATTAGTGCGGTCTGGTATAAAGTTAGTCTACTGTATACGATTTATCCTGTAACGGTGTTCAGTGTAATGTGTAATGATATCGATTTTCCTTATTATTATTATTCAAGAAAACCGAAGCTTGCAAGTTATCAATCACTGCAGTCTAAGGGTCAATAATATTTAGGGCCTGTTTCACCGCTTCCTGATAAGGTGCCCGATAGGGTTATTTGACAGATTTTCCATACTCCATCTGTCAAATTAAGTGGTAAATAGCCTTATCAGGAAGCGGTGAAACAGGCCCTTAGACTGCAACGTGACGCGTAGACCATGCATATTTGTACAGAATTGATATTATTCAATATATCTTCATGTACCAAATTTCATCAAAATCACTTAAGCATGAAGCCTCACACTTTCGAATTTATTTTATTATTGGTATACACTATAGATATTAAAAACTCAGAAGCCAATACTCTCTGAACCACACGCTATACAATACTAAGCAATTATGCAATAAGAACTTGAAATTGAGCAATTATACATAACGCACTCGCTAATACCCGTTCTATAAAATTAATAATTAAAAATAATTAATTAAAATCGTAATGACGTGTACGTCACGTTAACGTGGACCGTGAAGCGTTACGTTTAATTACTGTTACGTTTAACGTAACTGCCGTAATAGGCGTAGTTTAACGCATATTATGGTTTCATTTTACTATTTACTAGTGACCGCTTAGCGGTTGAATTGTAATCCATACTAATATTTTGCGAAAGTTTGTCTGTTTGTTACCTCTTCCAGTGTAAAATTTCACATGTTTGCCTATATTTACCAGTGATGTTAGAAATAAGATGTAACTTCCCATTTTAGCTACTCTTACCTCTACATTTTGTAAGTCTTCATCTAAATCTCTGCCTATCATACAAGCTAGTATAGGGCATCCCTCAGAAAAAAGGATTTGGAATTGGAAGAAAAAGTTGTGAAAATTTTTCTATCGCTAGTTCGTGACCAAACATACTATATTATATACCTCGGTGCTTTATCGTCTTAACAACAAACATGAGCAATATGAGGAAACAATATGTTATTTACTCATTTTATAAATAATTCAAATAAAGTAACCAGCAGGACAGTATTATTATTATTTTTTAATCAATAAGGGCAAAAAAGGACAAAGAGACACTAAGGGCCTGTTTTACCACTTCCTGATAAGTGCCAAATGGGCTATCCACCACTTAACTTGACAGTGAAAGTATGGAGAATCTGTCAAAAAAGTTGTAAATAACCTATTCGCCACTTTATCAGAAAGTGGTGAAACAGTAAAGGTAGTAAATAATAACAAAGAGCTTTTCCTAAATGTTACTCAAGATACTTGTACACCGCCGTCACGAAGACTCAATAAGTTGACTCGTTGTTTTAACTTCATACATAAATGTATATTAAGATAACATAATATTATTAAAGTATAATAATATTATAATGATAAGTGATCACTGTTCACAAACTAGATCACAATCGGTCCACTGAGACTACAATGCCACTGACACAAATATACACACATAAAGACATGTTAAACTTATAATACCTCTGTTACCAATTTAATTAGCAATAAACAGGTATTTACTTTTTCTAAACGAAATAATAGGCTTAATTTTCAAATTATTTTTTCCTACCTAACTCCGGCTCCAGGCGTACTATGTAAATAAAAAAAAAACTAATATATAAACTTTTCTTCACACCCGGCCCATTAGAAAAACCCGAAACAAACCCCACACGCACCTAATTAAAAATTTTAATTACTTTTCTTTTATCTCCAAAATATTTTACTTTAATGTTTAATTTATGCTAATTAGAAAACGATTCGCAAACATCCGTGACACGTGAGCAAAGGTACAGTCACGGAAACCTGGTGTGTCACTTTTCGACTCTATATTGCTCTAATAATAAGGTGGATATTGACTGTGTCACCGTATTTGTCAGTGACCGTACCTTTTAGGGTTTTCATGACGCTTTTGTCCCATCTGAATATATAACGAGACATTATTGTAAAGGTTGGGGATTAATTAAATGATACTTTGTCACAATTTGGTCGCATTTTTATTTAGAACAAAAGAATTTGTTTTAAGGTAGAGCAAAAAACATTGTAGGCCAATATTCTGATTGAGTGATAATATTTCTTGAAATAGATATTTCAAATTAAGTATAGTTAATCCTTCGATCGTAGATTCTTGGAAATCTATTGTTATTCTATTATGTCTCGCTCACCAGTGAGCTTATGGGGCTTGATGGGTTAGTACTAATAATTTTATAAATAATATTATTAAAATATTTATGACAAAGCCTGGTTCTTCAGAGGGAAACCCTAGCCTGTATGGCTAATAGTAAGATAGAGAGATTTAAATGATGATTTTATAAAGTAAGATGAAGAAGCCGTTGGGCCATTGGAGTGGTGATAAAGGAAACCCGCTTTAGTACCTACTTATCTTCCTTAACCTATCAAGCCCCATAAGAGCACCGGTGATCGCGACAACAATACAATAACAATAGATTTCCAAGAATCCGCGATCGAAGTATTATTAAGATTTTCTTGCATGTGTGACATGGCCATTAAGATTTGTGAGTACTAAGTAGAAAACACGTAGTAGCCACCGTCACGCTACTGTAACTATGATAAATAGGATAAGATAGCAGATTTGTCATGCCGAAACAATAGGTGAATTTTATTGTGGCCACAACGAGACGTGTTACATGTCCGGATGGAAAGTTAGAAAGGGTCAGAACTTAGACCGTATAGTAGGTACATAATATACAATCAGCATACAATACGTAATTATATTAGCTACCTCATTTTGGGGTATTCAAAGTACTTCGAGAAGAGAAAAGTATTTGAGCAGAATATGCTCAAAATAAAGAGCAGCTAAGGTTTCAAAAGAAACAGCTGTAAGTTGTTCATAATGAGAAGTAAATAGTACTTATAGTACATCAAGTACAAATCAGCTAAGGTTTCAAAAGAAACAGCTGTAATTTGTTCATGATTAGGGCCCGGATTTATATGTAATTATACATATTTTTGTTTTGCGTGAATTTCTGCCTAGAATGTGTTTTTTACACGAATTATCATGTTTAGACTGTGAAAAACCAAGTTTTATTTTCCATATTTTTCCATATTTTAGGGTTTTTCAAAGATGTCGATATTTTGCAAGAAAATGTCACAATCGTCCATACTTTCATAAAGATATAAAAAAAAATACGTTCCCGCCACCATACGTATTTCGTTCCTCTCGCGCTCTATCGTCGTATTTATTGTTTCCCAAGAAGATTATTCCTTCAGGATTCAAGCCCCATAAGAGCACCGGTGATCGCAACAACAATAGAATACAATAGCATTTCCAAGAATCCGCGATCGAAGGATTAATAAAGAAATAGTTCAAAATAAAGTTTCAGATGCAAAAGGTCCTGTTGCTGACATGGCTAAACAAAAACTGAAGTATGTTTCGGTCTTCGGGTAAAAATTAAAATAAAGGATTTAAGTACGTAAATAAAATCAATAATGAAGGATGGCTCCCATACAACAGTAATTTTTTTGCTATTTTTCGCTCGATATCAATAATGGCTACAGCTAGGCACTTGAATTTTAACAAAATCCTTAATTATATTTGTACTTTAATAATTGATAAAAAATTAAAATGAAATAAATATTTAATTTTACACTAAAACATAAAACAATGTTTAATTATTGTAATTTTGTAGTACATATTTTGGATTTTTTAATACATACTTTTCCGGGCCCTATTCATAATGAAATTAAATTGTATCTACAGCAAGTATTTTACAAACTTAGGGGGCGTCCACAAATTACGTGAGGTGTTTTTTATTTTTTATTTTTTGACCCCCCCTCCCCGTCTGGTGAGATTTCATGAGATTTTATTCAACCCCCACCCAAATATCACGTGAGATTTTTCAAAATGTGGGTTACTTACATAAACGTTTGGTTTGACAGCCAGTAGATTATCTTTCGAACGAATCTTGAATGATTTTAATCGTATAACGATTACGCTTACGATTAAATCATACAATAACAGTACAATCTGCATAATATGGACCAAAATACTAAATAGTACGTATTATTTTGTTAAGAAAAAAATTACGTGAGATTTGCGGAGACCCCCCCTCTCCCCAACGTGAGATTAGGTGAGATTTGACTCGACATTTGTGGACACGTAATTTGTGGCTTTGTGGACGCCCCCTTATATAATGAACTGGCAAATTACAATACTGTAATATTATAAAATATAAGTGAACGCACTGTTTAAGTATATTATGACATGAGTTCAAAAGAGAGTAGTAGTAACTATTATCTTGTGATTTTAACTCAAATCACAAATGCCCAGTTTCTTACATTTTTGACAGGAGGTAGTTATTCGTCAGCTTTGTTGATTGTCAAATGTTCTGGCCAATCAAAGGAGCAAGCACGTAAATTTCTGTACACAAGCACAACTAATGACTGACGTCAATTTACCCAAGACGCTGCCACTACACTTTTCCACGTGTCCCGAAGAGGAAACTTAGATGAAAGATTCGATAATCCCTTATTGTTAATCTAAGATAAAAACAGAGAATAAAAGAACGATGTTTTCGCGACTATTGTCGATGCAGCTGAACGCCAGATGTGATGTGTTTTCGCCGTTTTGTGAACTTTCCGAATCCAGTGAGTTATGTGTTGTTGCCAACAAACAATTTACACACAAACAATAAACAATGCTTTTACGACCGATAGATTCATACTGGATACGGTAGTATATTATTATGTATACGGTATACCAGAATATATACATTATACAGGTCTAGGTATAACTCGCGCGGGAACCTCAAAATTTTCCAAGATAAAAAGCATCCTAATTCCTATGTCCTTTCTTGGGACTCAAAGTATCTCCACACCAAATCAGTAAAGAGGTAACAGACAGACCGACACACTTTCTCTTACAAAATACTAGATAACTTAGTACCTGATTTGGGTTGTGTTTTATTAGTACGATATTATATTGTACGTGTTACACCTATTTCACGTGCCTAAAGGGAAATACAGTTAAATAGCCTATCCGAAATTGTTAAATTTACTCTAACAACTGATCAAGGGTAATATTTGCAAAAGCCTGTCGAGTCAATCAGGGCCCTAATATTATGTTCCCTTTCGTTAGGGAGAGAGACGTTTGACAAATGGGTTATTTCATTTGGACCCGAGTCCCGACATTTCTCTCGGAAAAGGCTTAAAGCAATGCTTTGTGTTACCTGCTTAATTTAGTATGTTATTTTATTTTAACCTATTAAGCCCCAAAAGATCACCGGTGATCGCGATAACAATAGAATAACAATAGATTTCCAAGAATCCGCGATCGAAGGATTAAATTATTAAAAGCGAATAATATTATAAAAATTCAAACCTCACTAAGATTTAACGTCTGTAGTGTGGATAACACTATGCATACAGACGTTAACCATACTAATGTTAGTGAGTCTATCTGTTTGTTACATCATAATTTTTGGGTTTCTGTAATATTGTAATGTATCACACAAAACAGTATCAGGCCTGTCTCACTTCCATACAAACGGTGCGAAATCACCGAGATATTTACCTACTATTCTGGAAAACAACCTAATTTCAACCTTTTGCAGAGCGCTTAGCGTTCATAGTACAATAACCGTCTGCCGTCTCGTTTCAATCTGCCAGGGCTGTCAAGCGAGCGGCGCGGCGGCCGGGTATTACTTTTGTTTCGCGGATGTTTGCGCTGCGTATGCGACAAGTCGAGCGAGTGCCAGCCTATTGAGACTAGTCCGGTGACCGGACGCTTGCGTTTATCATACCTAAACTCGGGAGTGAGACTTCTGTACCGTAAGGTACTATTATGTATTCTGTGACAGTATGTAACTGTAAGGGTCAATTCACACCGCAACGCGCCTTGCCTCGCCTCGTCGCGTTGCGGTGTGAATTTGGATTTGGATTTGATTTGACAGATTTCTGAGATGTCTTGCGAATCTGGGTTGATTCAGACCGCATAGATGCATTTACAAGTTTATATAGATTTGCCAGATTCGCAAGACATAATGCTGCGCCGCGCCTCGCCTCACCTCATCGCGTTGGGATACCTGAATTGACCCTTAAGCCAGCATGCGCATAACCACAGAATACATATTAGTAAGCATAACACTGTGTGTTTTTTTTATTTTTATTATTATTTATTAGCCTACAGTGTCCCACTGCTGGGCAAAGGCCTCCCCCAGGATCTTCCACTGTTCTCGCTCCTGCGCCACCGATAGCCAGCCTGGCTGGTATGCCTCCAGCTAGTCACGCCACCTTTTTCTAGGCCGGCCTCGGCGGCGGCGTCCATCTTCGGGTGCCCACTCTGTTGAGACCCTTGCCCAGCGGTCGGGATGCATGCGGCTAACGTGACCCGCCCACTCCCACTCCAGCTTGGCCGCCTTGACACCTACGTCCTTGATGCCCGTTTGGGAGCGCAGTATGGTGTTTCTCATTTTATCGAGAAGCTTTACTCCTAACATACTGCGCTCCATTGCTTTTTGGCATACCCCGAGTTGAGACCTTTGCGAATCGGTCAATGACCATGTTTGCGCACCGTAGGTTAGGACGGGCAGAATGCACATGTCGACGAGTCTTCGCTTCAGGGAGATTGGCAAATCCCCCTTCATCAGCGACTTCATGGACCAGTAGCTCTTCCAGGCGTTCTCGATTCTGCGATCGACTTCCTTGCCTTGTCTATTTTCAAAAGAAACTATCTGGCCCAAGTAGATGTACTCGTCGACATATTGCATTGCTTGCTGGTCTACCACGACCCTACGCTTCGTGCTATTGGCCATTATTTTAGTTTTGGACCTATTCATAACTAGTCCCACCTCGAGGCTTGCCGTGCTCAGATCTTGAAGCATTTTTTGCAGTTCTGAGGCTGTGGAAGCAAACAGGACAATGTCATCAGCAAAACGAAGGTTGGTGAGCCTTTTTTTGGCAACTTCAATGCCCAGTGCCTCCCAAGGACCATCCAATTTTCTGAAAACCTCTTCAAGCACGCAGGTAAAAAGTTTGGGAGAGAGCGGGTCACCCTGCTTGACGCCTTTGAGTACTCGGAATTTAGGGCCAGTACTGTCGAGTTTTATGTCAGCGGTGCTATTTTCATAAATTATTATTCTTAGAAGTTCTATATAAGTAGGATCTATATCTTGGTTATAGAGGGATGTAAATATAGCAGAGTGCTTAATACTGTCGAAGGCTTTTGCATAATCGACAAAGGCTAGGTAAAGAGGTTTCCTAAATTCCGAGTACTTCTCAAGGATTTGGTTAATTGTCTGGAGGTGATCTGTGGTGGAAAAACTGTGTCGGAATGCTGCTTGCTCTGGTGGCTGTTGTTTGTCTAATTTATGGTCGATACGGTTTAGTATAACTTTAATAAATATCTTGTAAAGGTGCGAAGTTAGGCTAATAGGACGGTAGTTTGTAATGTCACTTTTATCCTCTTTTTTGTGAAGCAAGACAATATTTGAATGGCACATCTTATTTGGAAGCTTACCGGATCTTAGAATGATATTGAAAAAGGTTGAGATATGTGGCAATAAATGAGATAGACCTATTTTTAACATTTCAGTGCTGATTCCATCTTTTCCTGGACTTCGGTTATTAGGCATACTAATAAGAGCTTTCTTTATTTCTTCTGAAGTTATTTTGGGAATAGATTCTGGGCAAACATAATGAAAATTTTGGTTAACTGGCTATGGGTTGTCATAATAGAGCGATTTGTAAAAGTTAGTGGCTATGTTCATTATTTTTTTCTATTGTTGTGCTTTTTTCCTTCTTCTTCTTAAGACTATTGATCCATGATTTCCCTTTTGTTATGCCTTGTTTTAAGATTCTCAGCGATGAATCATTTTCTAAAGCTACTTTAACTAAATGAGTGTTGAGGTCTTCTAAATCTTTCCTAACGCTACGTTTAATTTTTTTGTCCATATCCCTATATTCTTTAGACCCAAAAGTCATTTTCGTTCGTTCTTCAATTAACGTTCATTTTTTTTAATAGTAGGGTTTAAAATACACCTCTAGATTTTATAATACAGTGACTAATGACTATAGTGTGTGTAATAATGCGTGCGTCTATCGATAATCTTCAAAATATTTTCCGCGTTTTCCGCTCTCGGCCAATTAAAAATTGCATTTGAACACGCAGGCATTCCATGTTTCATTTGTCTGTGCACTGCAGGAAGCGAATAGCACGAAAGGAAAATTAATAGAAATGAAGTATTTTCGTAACATTTAATTTCAATTAGGATTTAGGGTAGAATTACACTTACTTTGAAAGTCTTGGAGGTTGGTCAATTTGTTCATTGCGATTGCCGATTAATCGGCTTCGGCTTCGGCCAAAAATAGACCTTCGCGGCTTCGGTCGGACACTATTGTTCAAATATATTTATAAGCATAATAATATATAAGATCAAATTATACTTACATCAAAAAATTTAATATTGCTTAAATTTGAAACATTCATTCAGTATTTTTGATAACTATAAAGTATAATTTACACAAAGCCAGTACTGGCTGCTGCTCTGTGTAAATTATACTTAATATGCGTTGTAATTTTGCAAGAGTACGTGTCAGTCTATCAGAAAGACCGCTGGACCGATTTAGACAGGTGTACCTACTTAAAAGCGCGGGAAAATACATACGGCAGTTTCTATCGCAGATGTATGAATTTCGGAGCAAAGGACACTCCCGTCCAGCACGTATATTAATAAAACATTCACCTTTTTTAAAGTCGCTTGGTTAAAACCTGACGAAATCGCTAGTAAGGACGAGAGGCTGCTTCAAATCAATACATTCACGCTTCGAAACTCGGATCATCGGGATTAAAAGATATAATACATGTAGGTCAAGAGCTTTGTCGCCGGTTCGGCGTTGACGAGCGACATTTTTTTTTTCGAAAGGGTCTAAACTACTGATCTGGTCAAGACCTAGACCTATAGTAGTGTAGTATACGCATCCCCGGCATATTGGGGATATCGGCCGGGGTATGTGGGACTCCTGCGTAGTCTACCCACTAAAACCCCATGGTGCTCCACTCATCGCTTAAGGCAGAGTTGCGGGTACGATGGAACCATGGTATAGTTGTCCTACTATACTTTAACAACTAGCAATGCGATTGGCAATCTTCACAATATTTCCTCTCCTGTTTTCAGTATCTACCTGTAGCTCGAGGCAGGGCTCATCTCTTTTTTAAATATATATATCTGCCATAATGTTATAAGTGGTAACAGCCAATAAGGTTCTTGCAAAAATAGTCCTTTCACACATGGCTACTGTCTAAAGTCGTAGCGTTAATAAACTTTAGCCCATTTGACTAAAGCACATTTTTCATGGTTGTACAATGTACATCCATGAAAATGTCCTATGCGCGGAACAGCTCACAGTCAGCAATGACTGTCGCTCGTCTGCGCGGCTCCATAATCCTCGAAGTTAAGGATTTCATGTAAACCCTTCGACTTAACGGTTGTTTTATATTAAAAGTTCAACATATTTTAAATCCTTATAAGAGCTTTCTTGGGAAACAAAATCGCGTTACACGGCATATAATGTGATACTTATAATATTTTCCAAGAGATTAAACAATAATCTTAACTGAACTCGAGCTAAAACTGGAATACCTTTCACGTTGGAACCTATAATGACGCTTATTAGTACAGTAGTACATACCTTATACCTGCTTTTATGTCTTACAAAGTACATAATATTTAAATTCATAATGAGGTATATTTACCAGTTATAAAGAAGAAAAGTTAATTTTCATTAAATAAACCCCGAAATCCGTAACTAATGAGCCGATTTTGATGAAATTTGACATAGATGTAGAGTAGACGATGGGGAGGTCATATTGTGATAAAATCCAATTTTATCCCTGAAAAAATGTATGGTTACCGCGATATAGGTACAACGTACGGACGAACAACACGGATGCAATGCCACGCGCAACGTTCATATGGCGTAAAAGTAATATTTTCATGGCAACATTGCTTAAAATTTCTCCCACCAATGTAAAAAATTTCAAAACTCCTCGTAATTTCAGTCCACTTTGATGTCCTCGTCAAACGGCCCACCGAAATTCCCAACCCTTTATTTTATTGGCAATTCAAATGACTTAAGCACTCCGGACGTGGCGACCTTTGCTTCGACTATTGTTAACTTTGCCATCAAGTTAAAGAAAACACTAACAAAATTCGACAGTAAAAAGTTTGAACTTTATGATGTTCACAGAAAGTCGAGTTTTAGATGCGACCGTGTTATTTAAAGTCGTTTCTTCCCTGCGCTTCGTCGGAGCAAAATTAATTATTGTCCAACATTTAATTATGTTGCAAGTACGTCGAACAAACGAGTGCACGTTAAATTAGACGTGTCAGACGAGCTGGAATGTTTTGGAACGTAAACTACGTTACAGGCAAATTTAATTATTCAGGGTTAAAATTAAATTTTTTGGACGTGCCTGTCCTGAAAACCCTCGTAGTTCGTAGGGATAAAACAAAGCCTTTTTTGTTAAAATCTGTTAAAATACAGTTTGTTTGTGACAGCACGCCTAAACCGCTAAACCGATTTTAGTGTTTGGTATGAAGATACCTGACTTGAAAGGACAGGAGCTTAAAGTAACATCCAAGAAAATGTAGAGTTTTCGCGAGATAAACAGATTTCGATGAAACAAAGTTTTAATATGGTTTTGTTTTTTAACCAACTTCCAAAAAGGAGGTTATTTGTTATGTTCGGCTGTGGATATTTTTTTCTATTTTTTTTTGTATGTTCAATGATTTCTCCGCCGTTTGTGAACCGATTTTCAAATTTTTTTTTTTTATAAGGGAAAGGCGCTAATGCTAGACACTGAACTAATAGATGACACTTACGACAAAAATGCCATAAAAATAAGAATTATTCTAATTATTTCTCAACACTGTAAATTTTATAAGCTTCTTATGCTATCTGTTGATGTGAAAAAATATATTAGGGATGCCTTCGGGAACAAAATTTTAAAATGGGATCAGTTTTCGTAAATGAAGTGACCGCGTCAACACGCACCCGGCAATTTCTTAGCAAATAGGTTAAGGAAGGCGAAATTTTGCACGTAAGTTTTGAATACATTTATTAGATTTTTTGTAATTTCTATTGACTTCATTGGATTAATGGTCATGTTGTTTACACTAATTAATGTTTATTTATGATATTTTATCCACTTTCCCTAACAATATAAAGGGTGTCTACTATTAGTTCTTGAAAATGTAAAAAACCTAATCGATGACATGGATCTCATCTTTTAGTTTTTCAATACATACTAAAGTTATTTTGTACTTTATTTTACTGCAAATATCATCACTATTCTCTAAAAATATAATTCTATTAACAAACTAAGAACTTAGAACTACTGTACCTAAAAATGGACATGGTGTCTAATATTAGACCTTGCACTGATCTAAAAATCGATGCTTTAGTTTTGTAGCAGTAAAAAAAAGAAAAAGGAGAGCTGAGAACAAAAAGAAGAAAAAAGAAGAGGCAAAAGAAGTATGGAGACTGAAGACTGAAAATAAATTTGCTAGGAAAAAATATAAAAAATAAAAATAAAAGGAAAGATAGTTTTAGTATGGAAGAAGAATGAATAGAATCTGGAGACAACGTGGATAATATTTCTGATGCATGTAGTTACTATGATGAAGTAAATGAAATCTTTTGAAAAACGGCAAATAAAGACCTAATAATATGAAAAATGTAAAATGTAATTTAATGTTCTATGTCAACTATTAGTTCATATTGGTGTGTACTATTAGTGTTGTTCGCTTATTGTGATGTCATCTATTAGTACTTATGACTAAGTTTACAAAAAGACCAATAATATATTTTTTTATTGATTTGTCAGAGAATAATTATAATAGTTTTATTTTGTAAGAGTTACTGAAGACTCAATTCATATTATGTGTTATGCTATAACTTCTCCTGATCTGTATAATATCTACATTAAACACTCAAGAATATCTTTTACAAGTTACAACGAATACTAAAAATGTAAATATAAAAACACTACTTAAATCGAGAAAGGCAAACATTCTACTTCCTTTGGGAAATCAACAGGAAAGGTAGCCCTAAGTTTGTGAACGAAAGTTGGGATGTTTCAAGTAGCTAAACCTTTTAGCAGTGGGAAGATATAAGTTGTAGTAAAACTATGGAATAGGAAAAACATCTTGGAATGAAACACTTACATACTAGGGTTAATGACTAGTGATTGGACAGTATTAGTCATTGGACATTTTAAAAACTACCTGTTTTTCTTTACAATCAGGCGTACTATTACTTTAAAAACAGGCAGTTTTAAAGCAACCTTAATAAATATTGTGTATTAGTGTTTACCTTAGAATTAAAATGCGAAGTGTCTTATCTAGCTCAAAGCGGAACTCATTTAGAGGTTATAATATTTACTACTTTTGTTACTAAGTAACAATTTTTATCAATACAATGAATTTCGGCCCCAATGAAGTTGCGGAAAAAAGCTATACAAGATGTAACAAAGCAGAGTGATAGTATATTTTTAGGGTGTGTCACTCATATAGAGTTCACTGTTAAAGAAGCAGCGCTGAAACAGTTGCGTTAGACTTCGATGTTTCTATGAGAAATTCTATGAGAAAAAAAGTCTCTCACTTTACTTGCACACTGAACTCTATATTATGCAAATCAGTAAGCGGATAAAGGAACACATAGTCAATTACACAACCTAAATAATTCTAAAGTATTATCACATAGTTTTATTACACCCTGTATAATAGTATCATATTAGACGAAGTTTACACAATTTATTTATGAGACCTTCTTCGAATAGAGAACTATTCCTAACATACAGTTAAGAAAATCCATAGGTAGTTTAAAGCTACAGTCATACCTACAAAACATAGTTATCTATGTAGTCGCAGACAACCAGACCACACGAGTTTGGAGTGACAGAAGTTGCGAAGTTCGTAATGACTTCCCTCCATTAAGTGCACCGCTGTGTGTTTGTCTGTCACCGCCAAAACAAACGAATGTGAAGTTACTCTTTAAGTACTAAGGAAACGTATCTACATTACAGTCACTACGTTTTATTATTTAAAGTCCCTTACTATACTGTTAGTAGGTTATTGATTTTAATTTACGTATTGCTATATAAGTACAGTTTTACTCTTTTGACCTACTTGTTACCTGTTACCCTTCTTTTTCCATAATCAGGTAAACATAGTTAGCCTAAAGCGGGCTCCACATTCTCCACGAGAGGTTTTGTCTCAGGTCTCGCCAAAACTATTGACGAGACGAGAGCAGCTTTCCACATTCTCGCTCGCGCATTTGTGCGCTCGGTACTTGAACGAGTGGACGTGGAAACAGCTGTCGCTGCAGCATTATGTGCTGTGGCTTATTACAATTATACGTTTATTCGAGAAAAAAAGTTATCAAGGGACGTTGGAAAAAACGAAGATGGTGGATGACAGCAATACATCGCAACAAAACAAAATAAAAATCTATATAATTTTAATATAGTATAATACGCGACGGGAATGTGGAGGGAGTGTATTGTGTTTCGGCAAAACTACACGAGAGCCCTTTGATTCGGATACGAAATACCGACACGGGATGGAGACTGCACGAGACAATACGAATATAGACGAATATAGACGAATATGCTCTCCACACTCTCGTATTCGTCTAGTCTCGTGTAGTTTTGCCGAGAATGTGGAGCCCACTTTAGGCTACGTTCAGACGTGCGCGTGTTCTGCGCGTGTTCTACTACATATATCGTATAGGAATACGCGCGCGCGGCACGCGCTATATCCGCGCCGACCCCGCGCGCAGGCCGCGCGCCTGTTTTCACATTTATTACGCGAGGCAGCCTCGCGCAGCAGTTGCTCGGTCGGTCAGTACGTGTTAGTGCGCGGCAAACGTACCGAGGCGCCTTTGAGCATCGACAAGAACCGACAACTCTCGGCTCGGGCCGCGGCACGCACGGGCGAGGCAGCGAGGCTGCTCGCTTGGTCAGTACGCGGCTATAGTAGAACACGCGCAGAGCACGCGTAGAACACGCGGTTAGGGTATTAACTATTTAAATTGTAAACTTTCTCTATTTAAATTCAGGACGAAAATTATTATATACTGTTACTTATATTTTTAATATTAAAAAGTATTTTCATTAATTTAGGTGCTTCAGTCTTCACGTACTTATTTGTTTGACGTTAAAAATAGCACCCCACTTGCGACGACTACGAATTATGATGTTAGCAATTTCCAGAAAATATTAAACTTCAGGGTGGCAAACATTTTTTAATACATATTTATTCTGCGTCTTAATATTTAAGATTTTCTCTAGACGCGTAGCGAAAATCTGACCGATAACTTAAATAGTTAGTAAATCTAGCATTTAAGACTCGTAACGACAATCTCTTTAGTCATTTTTTTTTAAACAAAAACTTACACGTTTGGTAAATGCAGCATTTTTTAATTTAGTGTACGAACAAATGGCGTTATTAATTTTCAGCGATGCATTTATTACAGTGACAGACGCGGGCGTTGACCCAACTTGAGCCGCATGGCCTCTGAAGCGCTCTACCCTTGCGACATAGTGGCGGCGGCTAGTGTTGTTCCAGCTCTGTCGATAGTTTACTGTGTTTTTTTTTATTTCCACCCCCCCTAACGTTATTAGGGCTTGTTGTTTGTTATAGAAAGAGAATAATTAGTGATATAACATCTACAGATGTTACAATACTATGCCAATTTTAACATTAAGCGATATACCTTATATATATATATATATATATATATATATATATATCGCTTATAAGGTATATAAGCGAGGTAAGACGGGGTCACGCAATATACAAGAAACTAGACTCTTGCGAACAGAAAGCAATAAGTCAATAGGAAGCCATACTCAATCAACCATCATCGTGACAGAAACAGTGAGTGAGAGTTCACGCGTTTTTTGTTTACAAACGAAAATCACGTTGAGTGTCTCGTCGATCTAATTTTATGCAGTTAAAAACGTCCTTACTGTTAGGTAATTATGACTACCCAATTTATGTCTTTTCTCGTATGTGGTTGTTAGTTTTGTTTACTTTGTTGTGGTATAATTGGACAAAAGTTCAGTTGATATTTTATTTTTGGGAAAATATTTTTTTCTAAGTCAGCTTTTGGGGTAAGACGGGGTATTGGGTTTTCTGAAATCATCCGAAGGTTTGGTAGGCTGTCAGCTTTGTGAACGTTGGGCTCACAATGGTTGTACTGGTGTGGATGATGAAAACACCCAAGAAATTCATATTTGTATTTATTGTGATTAGATTAGCTTATCCCATCTTGCCCCATTTTCATAACCCCATGGTAAGGGCCAAGATGGTTTTTCGAAAGGTCCTATTAAATCATTTATTTTATAAAAATGCTATAAGTTCATCTCCCAAAGACTATGCCAAATTGTAGTTAGATAAATAAGCTATTATGCTATAAATAAATAAGCATAATAAACGTAATGATTGTACTTTATTTTTGGTATGTTCCTTAGATACCCCATCATGCCCCCCTTTCCCCTATAGGCTGAAAACGTCAAGATAATTAGCGAGTATTGTGATATAGAAAATTGTATTTCTTATGTCCTAATCTAAAATACATTTTTTTAATTACTAAACTAGCTGTCCTAGTGAACATCGTGTCACTTTAAAGTTCCTTCCCTGGACTTCAACGAATATTTTAAAACCAAAATCAGCCCAATCCGTTCAGCCGGTTTAGAGTTTTAGCTCGACTAACACATTTGAAAATCCATTTTTATATATAAGATATATAGGTATAGATAACGAAAAAGTAATTTTCTTTATGATATAAACGGCAAACAGAACCACAGTGATTTGGCTAATACAGTCTTTTTCGCAATTTTAAAGTTGCTTGGTGAAATACGATTAAAATAGGGAAGGTTGTCTGGCAGAAACTGCTCTTACCGCCTATTTGTACATTATGTTTTTCAGTTTAAATTTAGTTTTAAGTTGTACAAATAAATTATTTTCTATTCTATTCTATTCTACGATAAATATAATTTGTCGATATCGAAACTAGACTTCCTTATTGAGTAGCTCGTTACATCGCTGCAATAAATGACCAGATAGGAGCTGAATGCCTCTTTGTACTTGATGCCTATTTTTATAGACCAGACGAACTACTCGGTGACAATCTCTACATCGATCAAACTAACTCAAGAGAACATTGTTACTTTTTCTGTAAAAAGAAAACGGATTAAAAGTTATCGGAGCGAAAAGATAAAAGTTACAAAAAAGTTTCAGCTCCCCTGATTAATAAAATTTGTATGAACGTAACTGCGACTTTTCAGAGTTGTTTCTATAACAGGATCACGTGAAACTTTACTTTGAACATCGGAATTAAGATTAAAATACTTACGTAATTTTGATGTACGTAGATACAACATTCCTGCCACATAACAAACACCTTTCTCCCTTTGTAAGTAGTGATGAGCAAAGCAAGACCAAGACCAAGACTCGACCAGTCTTGGTCTTGGTCTTGTTCTTGCTTGTGCAGTCTTGGTCTTGGTCTTGTTTAAATCTGTCTGGTCTTGGTCTTGGTCTTGGTCTTGGTCTTGCACGCCTAGTCTTGGTCTTGGTCTTGCAAAAAGCAAGACTCTTGCAAACATTTTTCAAAAGTTTCTGTAAACGTTTTAATTTTCTCGAAAAAACATTTTCAAACCTAAATTATTAGACCAGCTACTACGAATAACAAAACTAGCTACATATTATTATGATCTTAACTTGCTAAGAGAATATTGAAAATACTAATGAAAAGTCGAGAGCCAACTCAGCTAAGCTGATCTTTTAGCGGCAATAATTTGCTTAAGAAAAATGAACATTTTGATTAATTTTTTTATTTTTAGGGTATATGGCGTAGCCAAATGGCAAAAAACGGAACCCTTAAAGATAATAATAATAATAATAATATCTATGGATGCTTCACACCACGTCTGTCTGGCCCCGAGCTAAGTACCTGAAGGACTTGTGTTACTGGTACCAGACAACGGAAATATATTATATAATACTTTTATACTATACATAATATTATATTTAAGATTTTTATTATATCATACACATATTTAATACACATCCAGACCCGGGAACATTGAAAAACTTTTTGTTCCGTCGGCGGGATTCGAATCGGCGACCCCCGGCTTGAGCTGCCATACACTCAACTATTTGAGCCACAGAGGTCGTTAATAGATTCGTCATGTCTGTCTGTCTGTCTGTCCGTCCGTATGTCACAGCCACTTTTCTCGGAAACTATAAGAGCTATACAATTGAAACTTGCTATGTAGGTGTAGTCTATGAACCGCATTAAGATTTTGATACAAAAATAGAAAAAATATTAAAAATTGTAGGGGACCCCATAGGTACAACTGAAACAAAAAAAATTTAGGAACGAAGTTCTTTATCGCGCATTGCAAAAGGGGGCTAGACGGAATAAGTTGTAACGACACTTTTTGCCACAGACATAGATCAAGAATCAAGATAGATGCGATATCTATCTTGATCTATGTCTGTGCTTTTTCTATAGTTGTAAGCTGTGCGGCGTGCGCATCTTTCTCTGCCGGTCTCTCTCTCTCTCTCATAGAAAGAAAGCCAGTTATGATTTTTTTTCTTTTTGACGTCGTGATAACGTCTTATAATTAAATGGAGCCGGCTGTAGTGTATACGGGTTTTTACTTTTTTGTACACAAGAAATTACTTCGTTCTATCCGGGTGTCCCTTGACACCTCTCAAGTTTTTTTTTCATCAATAATAATAATAATATCTATGGACGCTTCACACCACGTCAGTCTGGCCCCGTGCTAAGTGCCTGAAGGACTTGTGTTACAGGTACCAGACAACGGAAATATATTTAACACTTTTATACTATACATATATTTAAGATTTTTATTATATCATACACATATTTAGTACACGTCCATGACCCAGGAACATTGAAAAACTTTTTGTTCCGTCGGCGGGATTCGAACCCGCTACCCCCGGCTGCCGACAGTCCACCCACTGAGCCACAGAGGTCGTCAAACCTCATCATACCTTAATAATTTAATAAAACCTTAATAATTTAACTTTCATTAAATGAACTGAAATATAAATTTATCAAAAACCTTTTTATTTCATAAAATAAACCTTTTTGCTGCTGCGGAGTCGGAACCCTTCACGGGCGAGTCCAACTCGCACTTGGCCGGATTTTCGGATTCTCTCTCGGTTGAAAGATCTTCCTTTTCGGCCGCCACGTATTACGTATATTTCCAAATTTTTAGTTTAAATGCATGTTTACATAATAAAAAGGGCAAAAACGGGACCCAATTACTTAAACATCGCTGCTTGTTCGTCTGCCTGTTTCCAGGCTGTATCACAAGAACTTGAAATTAATGTTAAATAGATATTATATTATTACAAATATTTTATCTCATGAATATTATTATAGTTACTGCGACTAAGTAAAAAAATTTTAGCAAGAGTCTTGCATGGAGCAAGACTCTTGCATAGTCGGTCTTGGTCTTGGTCTTGTTCTTGCACACCTAGTCTTGGTCTTGGTCTTGCTAGTCTTAGGCTAGTCTTGGTCTTGGTCTTGCTAGTCTTAGGGTAGTCTTGGTCTTGGTCTTGGTCTTGCAATTTTTGCAAGACCAAGACCAAGACTGCAAGACCAAGACTAATTTTGCTCATCACTATTTGTAAGTTGTAACAGAACAGCCCTAATGTAATAGTATATTATAAAAATTAGTGATAACTGATAATACTTTACAGGTTGTGTACGTGTTCCTAATACTTACTAGAGAGTTCACTCTGAAAGTAGCAGCTCTGAAAGACGAATTTTTGATGTGAAAACTTCTTTAGCGGCTTTAAAACTGTGAAACTCGCGTCAGATTCTCGTGCTGATTGAAAAACCTTGAAAAAACCGTAAGATGGTGTCGAACTCGAACTCGAATTGATTGTAAGGGTTTCGATTAATTAAAAAAATCGATTTTTTAAAAATCGTATTTCATAAAAAATGGGTTAAAAATTTCATCGATTGTAAGGGTTTCGATTAATTAAAAAATCGATTTTTTAATAATCGATTTTCATAAAAAATGGGTTAAAAAAATGCACAACGTTAATAATTAAGTTTTCACTTCTGTCGGCACTCCCGGAGTGTAACCCGTCTTTTTTTCATTTTCGTATGGGCAAGGGCCCGAGCGTCACGAGTTTCCCCATACAAAAGTGAAAAATTTTTTTGATCTTTCAGCCCTGTTACTTTCACAGTGAACTCTCTGCAACTTCGAAAAGGAACACGTACACCCTCTAAACTATTATCACTTATTTTTGTTACACCCTGTATAACTTCTTGCCTAGATGCTAATATTGTAAATGAGAAGAATTTTCTGTCTGTCTGTCTGTCATTAAACCTGTCTGTCTGTTACTACTTCACAAGTCTTAATCAATATTTGAAAAATGAGAGATCAGATGCTTAAACTATAGAAAAAAGACAGGACAATAATATTAAGTAAGAAATAATCGGCTAAGCGCGAGTCGGACTCGTGCACGAAGGGTTCCATACCGTCATAGAGCGAAAATTAGGGAAAAATTGTGTTTTTTGTATGGGAGCCCCCCTTAATTATTTATTTTATTTTAATTTTATTGTTTACTATTAAAGTACACATATGATTGAGGATTTTGTAAAAAATTCAAGTGTCTATATGTTGCCATTATGGATTACGTTACGAGCTAAAAAGACCAAAAACATAACGTTTGTTGTATGGGAGCCCTTAAATATTATTTTTATTTTGTTTCAGTATTTGTTTTTAGAGCGGCACCAGACATACATAATCTGTGAAAATTTCAGAAGTCTAGCTATAGCGGTTCTTGAGTTACAGCCTGGAGACAGACAGACAGACGGACAGACAGATGGACAGACATCGAAGTCTCAGTAATAGGGTCCCGTTTTTACCCTTTGGGTACGGAACCCTAAAAAAGAAAAAGCAAATTTAGACACTACGAAAAAAGTCACTTAGCTTATTTATGTAATATTTACTTTGGATTATGCATCATCTTTAATTCCATAATATAATATACGAAGGTATTCTTAAATCAACAAGTTATACTCCCAGAAATTTCGTTTGCATAATCTTTGCGGAGACGGGAGATTTTTTTTCTAAATAATTTACTTTTCTGAACAGAATCTTTGTAAAGCTTTTGAACAATTGATATTGAGGGAGACTGGGGCTTCTGAGTAAATATTTTTTCTGTTTAAACATCATCACCATCCATATCCATACTTCCATACTTACTATCCATACTAATATTATAAATGCCAAAAGTGTGTCTGTCTGTCTGTCTGTTACCTCTTCACGCTTGAACCGCTGAACCGATTTTGCTGAAATTTGGCATGGAGATACCTTGAGTCCTGGGAAAGGACATAGGATACTTTTTATCCCGGAAAAATGTACGGATCCCGCGCGATAAATTAATCTCGGCGCAACGGAGTTGCGGACGTCATAATTATAGTTTACCATAAGGCTGATTTTACTTTTTAGGTCTACTGTACGCGCACCGTCGGCGCTGATAGCCCGAGATGTATGAAATTCTAGGGAGCGTTTTTGAATAACGCGTAGCGGTCAGCGCTGATATTTCATACATTCGGCGCTGACGATCAGCAAGCGGGCAGTGTGAGACTAAAATCAGGTGTTTAGGTGCTCAATACGCACGTATTATAGCACAGAATAGATAATAGTACAAGTAATAGGAGAATATTATGTTACTGCAATATTTTCACGCTAGAGGGCAGCTCAAGATCAAGTTATTGCTAAGCTAGACTCTCTACTTCTAGCTTAGTAATAACTTGAGCTAGAGCTAAATTTTGTTCGGCGTTTGACATTTTTTTTTTTATGCAATAAGGGGGCAAACGAGCAAACGGGTCACCTGATGGAAAGCAACTTCCGTCGCCCATGGACACTCGCAGCATCAGAAGAGCTGCAGGTGCGTTGCCGGCCTTTTAAGGGGTAATAGGGGAGGGTAGGGAAGGAAATAGGGAAGGGAAAAGGGTAGGGGATTGGGCCTCCGGTAAACTCACTCACTCGGCGAAACACAGCGCAAGCGCTGTTTCACGCCGGTTTTCTGTGAGGACGTGGTATTTCTCCGGTCGAGCCGGCCCATTCGTGCCGAAGCATGGCTCTCCCACGTCTAAAGAATAGATAATAGTACAAGTAATAGGAGAATATTATGTTACTGCAATATTTTCACGCTAGGGGGCAGCTCTAGATCAAGTTATTGCTAAGCTAGACTCTCTACTTCTAGCTTAGTAATAACTTGAGCTAGAGCTAAATTTAGTTCGGCGTTTGACATTTCCGTCAATATTGTGATAAGACGTGTGCAACATGTCGGATTATTTACTGTATCTGTTAGTAGCGACCTCTGCCCCGACCTTTGCATAATATTTATAAACTAGATGATGCCCGTAACTCCGTTGCGCCAAAATTAGTTTATCGCGCGGGAACCGTACATTTTTCCGGGATAAAAAGTATCCTATGTCCTTTCTCGGGACTCAAGGTATCTCCATGCCAAATTTCAGCAAAATCGGTTCAGCGGTTCAAGCGTGAAGAGGTAACAGACAGAAACACTTTCGTATTTATAATATTAGTATGGATTGTTCGTTGTGACTGTTATATTGGACTGTGGACACTTCTCTTCACATATTCAAGGTGTAGGTATAAGTTACAACATAATATTTTATCCGACTAAAGTATTTCTCACTATATTATCCGAGCTTTCGTATCTCGTAATATCGTAAATCTTTCGTTTTCGTCTCAAAAGAATATTCGACTATTATTCAGATTCATACATGAGAAAATTGCATTTACTGTGGCTTTTATTTCTATTCACTAAAGTATATTATTTATTCTTTTTCGAACCTCCTTCGCTTAGTTTCAATAACGTTTCAATAGAAGATAAGTTATGTATCATCGAGGAAATTGATTCCTAGACAGTTGACAGACCATCGTCAATTGGTCGGATCATGCCAATTCATTGTTAATTGTGATCGGTCGGCTGGGTTTGACGTAACGCGACCAAACTACGTAGGTCCCCCATCTGCCTAGGAATCAACTTCTCTGATGGTACTTTGAATGTGAATTTGGTATGAATTATGATAGTAGCTTTGGATTAACAAAAAAATACACTTTTTATATTATTTAAAAAACATAATACATATAATAAACAGTTGAATTGAGAAGCCTCCTTTTTGGAAGTCGGTTAATAAAGATACAGTGTTCTCGTGGGATACTGTATTTTCGTGGAGCCGTCGTCAAAACTTAGTTCGTAGTAGGCCTAGTAGCATAATACTGCTAAAACAGCTGCTATTGGAAATACAACAAAATGTTGTATCTTCTCTATAAAAACAGATATTAAAAATATCTCATATTCAACATAATAATTACACGATGAATAAATAAAGGAGTATTATTTTCATTTCAGTAATATTGAATTTCCATATGCATTCGTAAATATTGCGTTTAAATCTCAAACTGTGAAAAGAGCCAAGATTCAATGGCCTATAATGAGCCGTGCTTTGCATCCGAATAAATATAAAACATGCCATTCACAGCATTCCCTATTCACGCTCGCTGATTCATGGTCCAGGGATCAAATCTAGGGCTTACGTCAGCTTAGGAACAGAGTTCTAAATAATATTAGGAACCAATATTCTTCTACACGAATTGGCACATTGAGGACATTTACCGTATTTAGAGCATTATAATAACTCAAAATTTGGAAGCTACAAAGTTATAATAAAAATACAGCAATAATCTTCAGTATATTAACATTCTTTTCCCCGTTTTAAACTTCCTATTTTTGTTTATTATACTTATGAATTGATATAAGCTTCCAAAGTAATACCAATTTATTAAAATTGAAGCATACCTACTTCAGGCTTCAGCATCTCCCTAGTATTTACAAATTACGTTTATTTGAAACACACATCATACGTTTATTTGACAATTGATAGACAATAATTTCATTAATTTCATAATATTCCCCGTTTTAAATTTTTTAGATCATTATTTGAACTTAGATAAGTAGAAAAAATGGATTTTTGTGCGATTTCGGCAACGCGTCAAATGTATGGTCAAGACTCAAGGTCGTTTGCTCGGGGGATGGCCTTAACGTGGATCCATAGATTAGGCAGAGAGGCTAAGGAGTGCCCTGCAAGGAACCGTTTTAATGAATTGACTTACCTCTTACTTAAAATTGAGCAAGCTAATAAATAATCTGTATAGATACGTAATGACAAACGTAATATTCATACCAAATAAATACTAATATTATAAAGACGAAAGTGGTTTTGTCTGTCACCTCTTCACGACCAAATCGCTGAACCGATTTTGCTGGCCATAAGGATACTTTCGACTCCCGGGAAAGGACAAAGGAATCACCAGTGTCACGAACCAGAACGCAAAATATAAAACCCATCAAACGACTAATCTTGCTAATCGGCCTATCACGAACCAGATAAACCGTGATATTTCAGTAATGAGCAGTTCTATAGCTAAGAACACTCTCAGTCATGTCAGCTTTCAAACAAAAAAAACTAGATCAAAATCGGTCCATCCGTTTGGATGCTAGGATGCCACAGACAGACAGACAGACAGACAGACAGACAGACAGACAGACAGACAGACCGACAGACAGACACGTCAAACTTATAACACCCCTCTTTTTGGTCGGGGGTTAATTAAATAAAGAAGTATTATAGTATAATTCTTGCTCAAACTAAGTTGCAATTAAATAACCTTTTTGCTTTCCTCTAGATACAATAAATGTATGATTAAACAGAATGCATTCAGAGCATACGAAATAGGTATTGTTACAAAGGATATGTCAGACAATTGATCGATTGTGTCGGGTGTTGAAAGACGGTGTTAAGTTTGATCTCACACTCTTGGTGGTCCTGACTCTACTGTCTACATACAAGTAATAGGACAAAAGGCTTAATATAAAATAACTAGCTAAAGACGGGCTTTGTGAGGGCTCGCGTCGTTTTTCTGCGTGGTAATAATCTTTTTGAAGTGAAAACTTCTTTAGCGGCGTTGAGCACTTTTGTGGGATGGGTAAAAACTGTGAAACTCGCGTCAGATTTTCGTGTTGATCGAAAACCATAAGACGGTTGGAGAGTAGTGTTTTGTGTCGTACTCGAACTCGAACTCGAAAACTCGAAAACTTGATAATTCGAAAACTCGAACTCAAACTCAAATTGCAAGGGTTTCGATCTACGAATAATAAAACCAGGAAACGTAACTCCCATACTAATACAGTTTTAAATTTGGTTCCATTCGAACTGTCATGTAACGTCAGCCTTTATACCGCTCAAGGTCACCAAATGTATGAAAAGTGAACCTAAGGTACACTTTTTTGACAAGTATTTTGGAGCATGTTTTTTGACGGAGTTACTCTTCCTTAGTTTTTTATTATTCGTAGGTTTCGATTAATTAAAAAAAATCGATTTTCATAAAAAATTTAATCGATTGTAAAGGGTTTCGATTAATTAAAAAAACGATTTTTTATTAATTGATTTTCATAAAAAATTAGTTAAATAATGCACAACGTTAATAATCAAGTTTTCACTTCTGCCGGCACTCCCGGAGTGCAACCCGTCTTTTTTAAATTTTATTAGTAATCAAACCTTGACTGACTGATGATCAGTGATAATGATAACACATCTACCTTATAAATAAAAATTACTATGTTAAAGCACAAATCAATAGGCGTGATAGTTTTTCCGTAGAGTGAGTGTACAACAAAAGTGATCAGGTTGTGAGATATTAAAGCATGATGAGTTTTAGGAAAAAGATAGATTTATTAATTATGTGATGATGTATGTGATGATTACGCGAAATAGTATCTTCAACATTTCTAATTTATTTCATTTAACAATTCAGCATTTACATTGTTAAACATTAATTTTCCTCAGCTGTACAACATTCTGTTCACAACAATGCGAATACCTTTCACACCAAGCACAAAGAGATCAAAGTTTAAGCTTAAATTTTCATCAAAGAAGCTTTATGTTGAGAGAACTTTAGCTGTTAAGCTAAACGCCCGAAGTCAAACTAAAGTATTGTTTAGTTTTTAAATCTTAGTTTTCTGTACGCTTCTAGAATTTGCATTTTTATGACTTCCATTTTAATGCAGTTTGAGCTCTATTTTCTTGTAAAAATCTTTGTTCTATCTGCTAATGTAAATTACTTATTAACAATTCTTCACTTTGAAAATCTTCGTTTTTTGCGATAGGTTTTAGGACCGGAAAAAGGGTTTGAAATAAAAAGAAATGTGGATTTTATGTACCTATTTAATTATTTTAATGTAATTAACCAGATGATGAAGGCAGTAAGTTACAAGATTTGTGCAAGTTATAAGGGGAAAAATGAGTGCTTAATTGCCCTTATGTTATAAAATGTCATTCATCCACTTCTACCACTTACGTCTTCCAATGTTATAGTGGCTACGTAGATTCGCAGTAGATACTATACCTTGTTTCTGGAATTTCTGTATGCCATATTCGAAATTCGAATACAATAATATATTAAAACAAGTGTAACTGTTGCCATTTATTCGCCATGTTTTTGTCATTACGGCATTCTCCCACGTTCCGAAATTGTCCATTGTTGTGCTGATTACACCATAAGATACACTTTATTGGTGCTAGCGTTGCGTGTTAATAATAATAACCTTTATCAAACTTTGATTAATGACTTAAGGGTCTGTTATACCTGTACGACATGCAGTACCGCTTTGAGCGTAAATTCAGAAATTATTTTAGTATTTCCCTAGTATCTGCTATAAATAGAGTCGAAATCCCGCAGTCGGAACGTAGGAGGCTGTTATAAGTTTAACGTTTCTGAGTTTAAGGAAAATTGGCAAAGTACACCAAATTTCCACACAACATTATGACAAACTGCTTGCAATGATTGAAGTGCCTGTATTGACTTTTATTCACATAGTTTATGTTCTGAAATAAAACACAGTTATATACTGTGCCAGTGCTCGTGATTACTTACATTATTATTATTATTTTTATGAGCCTATGCAGTATGCTGTCCCACTGCTGGGCAAAGGCTTACATTATTATCTATTAATTATTATTAAGTATCGATGATATGCGGCATGCCACTTACTGAAAATAATTAGTTCCGAAATACTTTTACCAGTGCTTTGTTAGGCTTAGGATGTCATCGTCACAAATATGACAATATAAAATAAAACTGTGACGCTTTCATTATTCTTACTACAATATGACGTCAGATACATGACGTCATGACTCATGAACACTAGCCAGTATACTGGTTTACATTTAAGGGCGTTCCGTCCGGAGATTCCGTAATTGACCGTATTTAAAACCTTATAAACTTATAATCTGAAAGCTGCAAAGTTATAATAAAAATACAGCAATAATCTTCAGTATATCAACATTCCTTTTGTCGTTTTAAATTTTCTATTTTTGTTTCTTATACTCATGATATCAGCTTCCAAAGTAATACCAATTTGTTAAAATTCAAGCATACATTCAGCATCTCCTTAGGATTTACAAATTACTTTTATTTGAAACTCACGCCAATAGGTCGACAATATCATAAAGTACATATTCGCCGTTGAAATTTTTTTTTGGACAATTTTGAACTAAGATAAGTAAAAATCATAAGGTTTTGGCGCGATCTCGGCAACACGGCAAATGTATGGCCAAGGTCGTTTGCTCGGGGGACGACCTTAACAACTTACCCATCGACAGGAGTTTAACACCAAGCAATTTGAATTGCGAACACTAACAAGAAGCGGTATCGATTGTCGTACAAACACTCAGACGTGTAAACAAATTAGGTTGGTAAGTACGTGCCGCGCCTAGGGACTTTCTATCAAAATCTAACACGTTCGCTGCATGCTCCTCGCATATTAATACCCGTACAAATATTTGCTATGGCATGATAGTTTCACTTTTCGTCTACATTGAGGTATGTTCTACCTTGTGATATTCTATGAAACATGATCTTATAAGCCCTATACGTTTGTAGGGTTACGTACCCAAGGGGTGAAACTTGAAAGCGGGACCTTATTACTAACTTGTTATTATTAGGTTATGAATTATGATAGAATCAACTAATCAGCTTATAATAATATTGTGTTTTATCGTATCTGTATAATGTATGTATTATCTTTTACTTATGTAGAAACGTTAAAGCAGAAAAATAATTTCCATACCCTAAGAAAAATATTGTTTAAGTACCTACCATCGAGGAAGTTGATTCCTATGCAATTGACAGACCAACGTTATTTGGTCGAATAATATGTCGATTCAATGTTAATAATTGTGATCTGTCGGCTGGGTTTGACGTAACGCAACCAAACTACGTAGGTCCCCGATTTGCATAGGAATCAACTTCTCTGATAGTACATTTTTATTGGAAAATTTGCTTGGTGTAAAGTCAAAGATGATATTATGATTTCAATAATATTCATACACACAATGTTATTGAAATCTGGAATAACCGAAAAAGCTTCATAACTCATATTTTTACAAGGCTTAAGCGCAATATCGGGATTTTCGTACAATAATATTTGGGTGGTTTTATTACGCCGCTCTTTCAATAATAAAACGAAGATTGACGTTGAGCTAGTAAATAGAATATTACTACTGAGTAAAACAGGACTTAAGATGTCAGTGCTACAGAACATAGTGGAAAATGTATCAAAGGATAATATTATTGATTTCAGCAATGGCTTGTATTCATTGTCGTTCTGGATAAGTTATACGGTAAGCAACAATTTCGAACAGATTTCTAAGAATTGTGCGGTTGTGGTATCTAAGTAGAGACTTTTCGCATACATCTGACACATAAGTAGCTGTATTGAATAAACAACTAACTAAGAAATTTTTCGCATATTATTATGTCTCCCACATAATAAATCAACAACTAGCTAAACCACATACATGATACAACTAATAGCTGAAACTTTAAATGATATGACACCCTAATATTCCTATGGGAAATACTCATGTTGTATAATGTATTGTGTGTATGAAACGGAACATATTATAGGTACCTATGTCCTATATCCATACTAATATTATAAATGCGAAAGTGTGTCTGTCTGTCTGTATGTCTGTCTGTCTGTCTGTTACCTCTTCACGCCCAAACCGCTAGACCGATTTTGCTGAAATTTGGCATGGAGATACTTTGAGTTCCAGAAAAGGACATAGGATACTTTTTGTCCCGGAAAAATGTACGGTTCCCGCGCAATAAACGAGTTTTGGAGCAACGGAGTTGCGGGTGTCATCTAGTTATGTATAATTTATTAAATTACGTGAAAGTTCAGTGCGGGCCTCATACAAATCTTGGTCTACAAACTTGAACTTTTGCCAACTCATACAAACTGTCAGAACTCAGAATTAGTTAACGCACAAAGTGTATAATGAAAAGCGACGTTTTTCCCCTAAAAGTATTATGATAGTAATTACTTGTTTTCTTTTATTTAACACTAGATAACGGCCTCAACTCCGATGCGCTAAAATTCGTTTATGGAGCGAGCTCCGTACATTTTTCCGGGACAAAAAGTATCAGCTATGTCCCGGCCCCCGGGACTTTAAGTATCTCCATACCAAATTTCAGCAAAATCGGTTCGGCTGTTTATTAGGCTTGAAGAGGTAACAGTTAGTTTAGTGTTTTAGTAAAACGTGGAGAGACAGACGGACATTCGCGACCCAAGCCGCTGCTGCTTTGTGGTAGCGTAGAGAAAATAAAACCCATAGCCTAGCACACTTTATGACCTAGGTCCTAGGCCCTAGGACCTAGGTCATAAAGTGGTGGGACGCCGCCGCCGCCCATTGCACCGATACGAGTCCCAGAGAGAGCCGTCATGCGCATGGTGCTCCTGCACGTGTCCTACGGGGAATCCCACATACCCCCAATCCGACGGGGATGCGCAAAGCATTTCCCCATGTAAAAAAAACATAGTGTTATTTACTTCGTGCACGTTCTGCGTTGTTCTGCCACATTTCTTTCTCAAATAACGCTTCTGCCCTCTTTTCTTTCTAACGCTTGTGTGTTCGATTCGGTCTAATCTTCAGGTTGTCTACGGTATGTAATTTACACTGACGAAGGTAAATAGGACTCAGCCATTTATATTTCTCGCTAAAGGCTCTAGAGAATAAACTTCCCTCATTTCCACACGAGTGAGCAGGTTTTATCACTGAAACTAGATCCGGGGAATATTTTCCAGGAAACCATAGTAAGGGTTTTAGAGACCGCACCTCCACTTACAAGTAACTCTGTATTACTATGGAGTATGGGGTAAGAATGATAATATTATTATAACTCATACTACTTACGATATTCAATATTGTATTATGTACTTTTAATATTATTAACTACTTATTTTCATAAAATACAAGGTGTAACAAAACTAAGTCATAATACTGTTCTCTATATTGAGTTTACTGTGAAAGTAGCGGCGCTGAAAGAATAACTTTTTTTTACTTTTGTACGGGAAAACTCCTGACGCCTTGGGCGCTTGCTTATACAAATCACAAAAAAACTCTTTACTTATTTGTTTTCTAAATTTTTAAAATTGTACTTGATCTATAGTTTTTTACAAAAGCGAACAGTTTTGTAATGACACACTATTTCTTCAAAAATAGGATTAATTTTATAGGTTACAATAACTTGCTTTCAGCCTATTGATCGAAGAAGATTAAAATTCATTGCATAGCTGAGATAACATGACTGGTTGATTAATCTGTCATTCAAACCCCTTTATAGTTCTTGCAATCTAAGAGTGCGCGTCGCCTTTATTTGTAATTGGAAATGTGAATAGACATTTTCGTTAGTGTGCGTACCCGACGGAGCAGTCAGCAGCGAGCGAGCCATGTACGCGTGTATAGATATGGTCACTCACAACTAAGGGCGACGCGCACTCTTAGATTGCAAGAACTATACACAATTAGATTTTTTAACGAACGCATTAAAAATTGATAGAAGGGGTTAACGTGAATTTTTAAGTTAACTTATTCTTCATTATACTTTGTTGTACCTACATGGTATTGTGTCTCTATAGAAACTTTTTTGGTAACGTGACTTTATACTACGGAAAAGCAAACATTTTTTCCCGAATTTCCAAAAGTCTTAGAACAAAAGTTATTCAGAATGACCCCCTGAGTCACCCCTTCCGTCTTACTATACCACTTTTGAAACACTCTGTAGGTTAGGGAGGCGAGGTAGATAAATGGCGTAATTCCACGGCGCGGCGCCGTCGAGACCTATCAAAATCGAAATATAAAATAATATCGAAAAGAAAAGCTCGTATGGTAAAAACCATTTTAGCGGTGGGTTTGGCGTGTACGGTTTTTCAAAAATGTTAAAAAGACAGTTACTTGGGCATTCTCGAGCGCGTCAGATATACTACGTATGTATGGCCCAAGTGCCTCTGATAACATCGGTATACTAATCTGCTGGTTTGCGTGGTGGGGGTAGGTATATAAAGTAGTCAAAAATGCAAAAAAAAAATTTACTCGAGCGCGTCAGATTTTCGGAAGGGGTGTTAAGTAGGCCCCAAGGAAGCTAGCTCCCTTTAAAAAACTGACGATTTCGGCGTGACTATAAGTTATGATGAATTTTTGAAAATGCAAAAAAAAAGTTTTTTTGAAATACTCGAGCGCGTCAGATTTTCATAGGGGATGTTTATCTCGGTAACCTGAAAGCATATTTTCTTAACCTGACAAAAATGTTGGTGGGTTCTCTTAATCTGACCGGAAAGGTTTTTTTTGTTTCTTTTTTGTCTCTATTAATGTCGCGAAATAAAGGAATAATACTGGTAGGACGGCATATTTCCGCGAAGCGCTCAGTCTGTATTACATGTTTATGACAAATTCCTTTTTTTGCTTCAATTCATCACTTCGTTTTGCTTACGGTACGTCCAAGAAACAATTTGAGGATCAACAGGCTATTAGCCGCGTACTGACTAACCGAGACGCCTCGCCGCGGCAGACTCGCGCGCATTTGCTCGGTCGGTCAGTACGCGTCGGTCGGTGCGCGGCAAACATCCGAGGTGCCTTTGAGCATCGACCAAAAACCGACAACTTTTGGCTCGGCCGCGGCACGCTCGGGCGAGGCAGCGCGGCGGCTCACTTGGTCAGTACGCGGCTATTGAATAATATACATACATGAAACTGTACATGTTAATAATACTTTGGTATACAGAATCAGATACGCGTAACTTTTTCCGAGTCCACGAAAATTGTCGAGAAGCTTTAGAAAAATTTGAGATAAAACAAAAGTCACATAATAAAATCATCTTTATTTCATATCAATTTTTTTAACACCCTCAGTTTTCGAGATATACTCAAAAAACCGGGAGTTTGAGTTTTTATGATGCTTCAAGTCAAAAAGTTTTAACTTTGGACAAAAATGAAAAGAGACCTTTTTTGTGTAAAATAAAATTACCTTTTACGTTTATTTAAACTTTTTTTTTTGTAAAATGTATCGTTCGCGACTTATATGCCGCAACGCGTTTTTCGGAAGACGAAATGGCTCCTCCACACTTCCGGTCATGAGGAAACCGGCAGATTTTGTATTAGTAAGTTTCAGATTATATTCTTCAAATAAAAAATAATAAAATTGCGCTGGAGAATGCCGGATTAACGTTTTTTTTTACAAGTTTGCGACCCGATAACTCGGCGGCGTCAAGGACTTATCGTCAGATTAGTTAAATTTAGTCTTTAAACACTAAAATCAACCCCCAATATCTTAATCTGACGCGCTCGAGTATTTCAGTTCAGACTATCGATTTTTTTTACTAATCTGATCGTCTATCCTAGGCGCGCGTCACTACATATAGAGCTAAATACTTTACAAGGTTGTTCTATTAGGTCCAAAGTATCTCTCATATCTTAAACTGCCACGCTGGAGTATTACCGAAAATTCCCCTATTCGCCTCCCTAACAATGTATAATATTGATGACTTAGATTGAAGAAAAAACACACATTTCTGTGTTTTTAGACATAAACCAATTTATTTTTATATCGAGCTCTTAGACGTAATGCCTAATGCAATAAAATACGACTTTGGGTACGCAATAATAAATATTTAGCTTCCAACTTCATGAATATACAGTATGATCTTAATAATTGTACTCTCCAGGGATTTCCAAACTTATTTTTATTGTGACCCCTTCAATATATTTTTGGCTATGTAGCTAGATGGGAGAGAAGATTAAACCACTGGACTTCCAGAAAATATTATGGTTAGTGAAAAACTATACCCGACTGCAAGAAGGATAGGTAAGTACAAGTGGATATCTTAGATTCTCGTGTCTCTATAATATAAAATATTTTATTGCCTTAGGGCCGATTCACACCGGAATGGCAGAGGCGAGGCGAGCAGTTTCAGTGTCATATGATTTTATGACTCTGAATCATATGACACTGAAAATGCTCGCCTCGCCTCTGCCATTCCGGTGTGAATCGGCCCTTACTCCTTCTAAACTTATCCTGTAGGTTTGGCTAGTTTTTCCGCGTCGGCATACACCCAATATTTTCACTACTTATACGGTCTTCGTTTCTGCGTAGATTCTGCGACGCGACACACAGTTTGAAAAGCCCTGATATACTCGGGATGTATTTTCGTCTGGCAAGCTATGAGTTATTAGAAATACCTTATTATACAACCTTACTTCGTAAATTGCAATGTTTAGCATTAGTTGGATTGTAGATGGTAGATACGAGTAATATTATTATTATTTCAGTACTTATTAGGAATTTTGTAATATTACTTTTTTTTTTTTTATTGTGGACCGTTAAAAGTTTATGCGTACAGAATGTTACTCGCGTTATAATTATACAGTATAAAAATTATTTAATTTTTTTTCTTTTTTATAATACTTAGTCAAAAAGTATACTTTAGATTCAAATACAAAAAGCGTATGAAATGTGTAAATGGTAATATTTAATGTAAAATGTAGATACCTTTTTTCCTACTTCAGTATTTTATTTTGTTCGTGTATGGTCCAAATCACAAGACGGGTCTAAAAGTTTTTTTAAACAATTTGAGACATTTATTATTATTTTTAACAAAAAAATTAAAACCGCCTTCCAAGGTAAAAACAATAGTAATATGAACTAAAAAGTATTAAATAACTCTTACTCTTTAATAGTGACATTTTCAGAATTCGTCTAAATCTCAACTAAGTATTTCTTTACATATACTACAGTCTTCATTACTTTGAAGTCGGTACCAGGCACCAGCTAATTTAATCGTGAGTTCAGTCAATGTCAGAATATCTGAAACTTTTGGGACTGGACTGGACTAATTTTTTTGTTAAAAATAATAATTTCACTCTTTTTAGTTATCTACAAAATAAGGCTTTATGCGTAAATAACCAAGACGAATGTCAACTACATATTCACATTGTTACTGTAAGCGAAATTGTGGTAAATGCTTACAGTTATCTAAATTCTAAGCGATGCTGCAATTTCCAAACTTTTATCTTTAAAGGTTCAGGAGTTCTATTCAGTACCCTTGGACCAAGAGACACCGTCGTATGAAATTTCTCTTATTCGTAACATATGTTTAAGTTACGGGTTTGTATGTCATTTGGTCGGGCTACTCAATACTTCAAATATTTCCGATTTACATCCATATTGTTAGTAACAATAGGTCCTTTAAGTGTCAATTAGTTTGTTAGTTGTGATCTGTCAGCAGCTGGGTTTAAGACGACGCCTTGATAATTTTTCTGTAGCGATATCGATTTTTCTCAGCAATGACTAAAGCTAAGAAATTAAAGTTCATTGTCAGTATTCGTCATGTCTTTGTCTTTGAATTACCCATAGCATAACACGATTGGTCAACTTTTATAACACAGAATAATCAATCAAAAAGACCTCTGTAAAAAAAGGGATTCCTATTTTGCCAACAGAGGTGAGTGATTTAAGCTTTCAAAATTTGTACATAGATTGGTTCAAGCATACTCTTTAATTTGCTCATAGCTTATAATATGAAATATATTTATGGTTTTTAAATTACGCGACAAAAAACATTTTGTCGCTTACGCCCTTTCCATTTTTTGCTGTTCCATTGCCTGTTTTCTATGAGAGGCTGGGTCGGCCTCTCATAGAAAACAAGCAATCTAAAACATATCCAACACGGTTTTTTACTTTAACGCGGCGTCACCTTAACGCGACCTAATTACTTAGGTCCGCCATCTGCCTATGAATCAACTTCTCCGATAGTACACAAATATATTTCGTAAAAAGTTTTGCGAATCCGAAAACTATGCACTCCTTAGTCCTTGCCCTAGTTGTAAACAAACTTAGGGAAATTGGAAGACAAATTCCGATTAAAATTGGAGATCTGGCTTAAGAGCCCGTACTATCTTTTCTACTGCTCTCTTCACACTCACGGCCGTCTTTCATAATATGCCAGGTGAAAAAGGACGATCGCCAAGTTAGCGGGCAGTTATAGGTATTCTGTTTTTTAAAGGTTTTTTTTTTATATGAAAGTGGTAAAAAGTAATTCCAACATTGTATAGACGACTTTCTCAACAGTATATTGTATTTTTTTCATACCGTTAAGACGTCAATACAATCCATAAACAGGTGATATTCTAAACCTTTTACAGCAAAAATCATAAAACTGTCGCGGGTTTGAGTTGGATTATTTAAAGATACTTAATAAAAATAAAAAGTCTAGCTGAAACATTAGATTATAATTGAAATGATCTTACATGTTGTGCATTAAAACTTATAGAAATACTGTATTTTAACTGTTAAATCATGTCTGTTAAATGTGCGAAATCGGCAATATTCCGTATACGGACTCTTAACTACCCTTTGTATCAAAAATATGCGCGGTTGGTACCAACAGAGAATCAGATAGCGGGGCTACGTAATTTGGTTGCGTTTTGACAAACCCAGCCGAAAAAAACACAACTTACGTCCGCCATCTGCCTATAAATTAATAGCTTTGTCCACACTGTGCCTTTTTCTGTTCTACAAGGGCATGCGTTATACTCGTAGCGCAGTAAACAGCGAACGTGAGGCTTCAGTGCGACGCATGCCCTCTGACCGTATCCAAAACTTCAAAAATGAACTGTTGGCGTTGCGATCGTTGACGCATTCAAGTTGAATGAAAGAAAATGACGAAAATTGAAGACGAAAGCGAATAATGTGTACATCTAAGCTAATTTTCAATACTTTAATCAACACTCTTTATTACCTTCCGCGGCAGGGGTACGTATCGGTACTCCACTTTGAGAGCCTCTGATTCATACTCGCGAAAGTCTTTCTGTTCGTCTTCCTATTACCTATTCACGTTTAAAACGAAATAAGCAGTTCCTTTGTCTTTCCATGTCAATTGTTTTTGAATGTGTCTTTTTTTGTGTGAGTACTTGTTAATGTTAAATAAAATAAAAAGATGCAGCGACTTATGGACATAAAGATACTTTGTGAAGTCCCGAGAACACGATTAAGTATGGGATAAACGATTTTTGTGTCATCGAAAAATCTATGTAATCCTTACTGATGCTACCTATTTTCCATGACATTATAAAAAATGTCATGGAAAATAGAAAACGGAAAAATGTACGGTTCCCGCGCGCGTTAAACTAATTTTGGCGCATCATCTAGTCTAGTATAAGTGTGAGATATGAAGCTAATTTACCTGCCCGTAGCCTGAATCGCTGTTTCAAGTAGGGCTGTCACTGCAACATTTTTAAAAAATATTTCGCTCTCATACGATGCTACGAAGTTTTACGATGTTTGACGTCATAGCGACTAGCGACCCTTGTAATAATAGTAATAATGTAATGATAATTTACACCACAGCACCCTTTCCTTTCTAAGAATCCGCTACGAAAGTTCGCAAAAGCACAAAATCGCATGACAGACAACAAAAACCATGGACCATAGGACCATGAATAGTTTAAATACGCTGCGTAAAAAATGGGCTAGTTTAAACTATCGTCCTCAAACACTTCTAGGTAAGTAGGTATGTACTTGCTTTATCTTTGTAAAAGTACAAAGGCTTCGTAAAATTAAAAGATGCCATAATTGGCAACCCTGGTTCCAATCGAATACGTACTTCGTTTTCATTTTTAATCGTCGACGGCAGCCAACCGTGGTTAAATCAAGATTTGCGAACAAAATGAGGTTCCAGAATAAGGTGCTCCCCGAGACGCCTACGAATGCATTAAAAACATAATTCGCAATAAAAACAATTTCTAAAATGAAATACAAATCAAAAGCGAGCAGTATTTTTATTCCATTTTGTCATAAAGATAACATTGTATCTCATTGTAGACATAAACCAGTTAGGCTGATTTTATAGTTAAGCGTTTGGCAGCGCCGTTGGAGCGCGCGCGTTTGAAGACGAAGAAAACGTACGGACGAACGGCGCTGCTCAAGCGCGCGACTCTGAAACGCTACTACTACCCCCATACATCTTCGAACGCGCGCGGCTCCAACGGCGCTGCCGAAACCCTTAACTATAAAATCAGCCTAAGAAATGACGCGCCCCTCCCTCGTATTCACAGTACATTATTATTATTTATTGTCGATACCAGTAAGTACTATGAATGGTGAGTCCTTAGACAATTTTTTTTTTAATTTTAAAGACTGGTACCGACTTCAAAATTATGAAGATTGTGTACAGAAATAGTAGAAGTTTAGGAGTATTCTGCATAAGGCACTGTTAAGAGTAAGAATTATTTCATACTTTTTTGTTCATTATATAATAATTATTATTGATTTTTTTACTCTGGAAGTCGGTTTTCATTTTTTGTTAAAAATAATAATTCCACTCTTTTTAGTAATTTAAGTAATTTATAAGGTTTTCTGTAAATACTAATGTGTTCTACTAAGTGAATTTGGAGCCAGGATACACATTTATGATATGAGAACCATAAAGTTAATATACCTAGCGCCCTCTCGGAATAGAGAATTGCATAAGCAACTCCAAGAATATACTCGTATCACTGTATAATTAATAATATAAGCTTGGCGTTAATGACAAAAATTAGTGTTCATGCGCGTATCTCTATAGATAGGCGCACGAACATTACATAAGGCAATAGAGGAGAGGTCAGAGGATATATAGAGATCTATCTCTCCTTCTATAGTCTATAGATTATAGGAGATAGGTGATACAAAGAATATCACTGAACAGAACTTTAGTTCTGTTCAGTGACTTTCTTTCTATCACAACACTCCTTGAAAGTCATTAGCTCACTATAATGTTCATATACGAGTAATATTATGCTTAAACTACTTAGAACTACGTTAATATAACGATTTATTTTGTCCCCATAATAAGGAGTTTGCTACATACGGACATACCTCATAATTCATAGATCTCATGATCAAATTGCTAACTTGGTAACCTGATCACCAAGTTTGAATCATTTACTTTGATATAACAATATAATTTTTGAAATCGTTCGACAAATTAAGAGTTATGATTTAATAATTCTGATGATGAATGTAGCTTGCATAGTAGCATATGCTTTGAGTTCTTAAACCAAAGCCGAAATCCTCAAACTTGCATCTATAAGGAATCCGGAGTTCTCTTAGCACCTTCGGAACCAAGTCATATTATCTTAGTGCAAAAATTTGCTTATTGGTAGCATAATATGCTTAGGATACTTCTCATAAAATCGAAATCACCATATGTTTCCATACAAATTTTTAAGGAGTTCCCTCGATCACTCATGGATCCCATCATCAGGTCACCATTTTTCTGAACATGGGACCAAATTGGAGTAAAATCTAATACAACAAAACAAAAATTTTGAAAATCGGATCACAAACGACGGAGCAATCGTTGAACATACATAAAAAAAATCCACAGCCGAACGTATAACCTCATCGTTTTGTTGGAAGTTGGTTAAAAAATGTTCCATTTATATGAATTTTGAAGTGGTGGGGCGCGTCATTTCAAATTAGATAAGCTCTACTTGAATTTCAAATTATTATATCAGACTTGAACACGCTGAATTTTTAAATTGTGCCTGCACACGCTGAAGAGCAATTTGACACGTAGAAAGATTGGTATGACCACTATTAATAATTGGTTTATTTTTCTTCCTAAAAGTGATAGTTTTGAAAAAGGAATTTCATGTTTCATGTTCGCTATTGATTCTTGCTTTTGAATAAAACTAGTAAGTGCTTGAAAATATTATAAATGCTTGTTTTATGATTCTCTGTGGTATGAACCACGGATCTAATACAAAACTTTTTATTAGCTCCGTGTTTATGCTTTATTAACCATTGTCAGTGCTGAATTTATATTTTTATGAGTGTAGGCCATTTCATTTCCGCTGCCCCATGTACGAAATATACCGGCTACCTAGGCCGAGGCCTATACGGCCTATTTATAAATCTGGGGCTGACTGTAGTATCCTAAAGTGGCAACAATTGGGTGTTTTACCTAAGTATCTAAAGAAGAAAAAAAATCTCTCAACGAGACTATTAACAGGCGTGTTAACATTGTTATGGCACATTATAGCTTTATTACTTAACAAGACTTTTCACTTTGTTTTATGAGGTTTTTAGTTTGGAGGTCAGTGGACAACGGGAGTCGAGATCTTGTCGCAAAACGCGCCCCTGAAAATACATATTATAATATTATCATACACTTATGTAACAAACAAATTGGATTAATACAGTACAATATTCGCTTTCATTACTTTTATTACAGGCAATATTACTATTTTTCTAGATCCGAATGGCCGTCTAGAATTAGGTCAGTACTTATTAAAGAAAACTACTTTAATACTCAAGTGCGCGTGCCTCGTCTCAAGATAGTCTTTTTGTTCCTTGAGGCTGTCCTAAGAAAATAATTAGATATCTGGGACATTCTTCGGCGGGTGTAATCCTGTGTCTTATTTGTTGTGTTGTATTTTAGATTACGTAGTAACTATTTAGTAATTTGTGTTTTAGGATATAATAGAAAGGTTCCCCTATATTTTTTACAGATTATCTACAATGCGAATTTGCGACTTAGTATAAATTAGTTTTTGTACAAATAAATAAAATGTGGCACATAAAATATTATCATAAAATCTGTTTCCCCAGTATCTAACAAATAAACAGAAAAAAAGATAGACACATACACGCGCACTTATAAACAAAGAATTCTATTTCGTCTTACCTTAAAAATAGCTAGATGACGCCCCGCAACTCCGTTGCGCAAAAATTCGTTTATTGCGCAGGAACCGTCCATTTTCCGGACTTAATCCTATGTTCTTTCAAATTATTTCCATACGACATTTCAGCAAATTCCATGTAACGGTTTGCGCGTGAAGAGGTAACAGACATTATAGACACGCGTGAAAATGTGTATGGATATGTTTTTAAATAATAAATATGGATTTATTGGCATTTGACTACATCAGAATAATAATTATTATGTATGCTACCGAGTATAGAGTAATCGTTGAACAGAGAAAGCGTTATTTAATTTTATTTCGTGTTATCAAATTGAAATTGATATCATTAATATAATTATCTTATTATAATAAGCTATAGTGTTAGGATATTTCTAATGTGACACAAAATATCGAATAATAAAAAGAAAAATTAGGTATATGTAATATGAATCTTATTAAATATGATTAGACAAATCCAATGAGAAGAAATTTCATTGCATCTTGCTGTAAAAGCAAAAGTATTTTACTTTTCATCTGGAACCATAACCAAGTTTCATTGTATTCGCTCTCTGTTAGGAAACGTTTACTTTCATAATAATATTTTTATGCCGCAATATTTCTGAACAAGACTCCATACTTTGTGGCACTGGATATTATATTTTATAGCAAATAGAAAAATATGCATTAGGCACTAAAAATGCATAGCTTAATTTGTTTAGAAATTGTAATTATTAATGAGTAGTATTGACATTGCCGTAGACTTATTTAATACCAGCGTTTCTTCATTAAAAAATGTATTACTAAAAGATTCTTTAGTGCGTAATTTATTTATTTAGTGGATATTTTGTTATGTTTGTTAATCTTCTGTAAGTATATAATTAACTACCGACTTCATGTTTCTTGTTAGATTTTCTGTCTATATGCGAAAATTTCAATTGGCCTTCATGTGTGTGTTCTTTTGATTATAATAACTGTGTGTAGCCGAAAGTTTTGAAAATTTAATATAAAATAAAATAAATTAGATAGAATATTGATTAAGGATGTATATAACATTTATAAATTCAAAGATTTTGAGCTAAATTCGAAATATATAGTAGATTAAAACATCCTACATCGATTGTTACCAAAAAATCAATACCTTACCGATAAGATACTCGTAAGTGAAATAATTAATTTTAAAATTTCCATGTTTCATACGTAATTTTTGCCGGAAGTATTACAATTTTTGAGAATTCGTCAAAATTGGGAACTTTGTATCAAAGATAAACGGCTAAAAAACTGCTTATCAATTTGTTTGTACGATTTGCGATTTTTGACGTGATAACGTCTTATAATTCGATATGGGGTGCGCGCCCGAAAAACATGACAGTTCATGCGGCGTTGCCTCGCTCTGAGGCGTTCCATTTTTTTTATTATGAAATTTGGGGCCGTCTATGGGCTTTTCGCCCATATCCTTTTGTTTTTACAGTGTCAGGAGTTAAAAACACATAAATTGAAACTATGCCAGTTAAGTAGGAGTAAGGTCATAGTGCCCAAGTGTGTGCGCAATACACAAGAGCATTCTGGTTTCAATGAAACCAGGCCAGTTGAGCAGGAGTAATTTTATAGTGCCCAAGTGTGTGCGCAATACTGTCCAAGTGTGTGCACAATACACAAGATCACCCTGGTTTTAATGAAACCAGGCCAGTTGAGCAGAAGTAATTTCATAGTGGCCAACTGTGTGCGCAATACACAAGCCAGAATGCCCCCGAGTGAGGGCTCATTTTAATCAGGACGATGAGATCTACAACTTGGCCCAAACAGAATTTTCCGAATTTTTTTTTCTCAATTTTGAGGCCAGGGTCGTATAGAGCGGAAAAATCCAGGAAGAACAAACCGAAAAACCCCATATCCAGGACAAACAGTTGCCGAGTTATAAGCACTCAAACTTTGACATTGACAGCTCGGCAACTGTCAAACGTCGAACAAAAGCGGCCATAACTTCGCTCCCAATAGGCCTAGAGGAATGGGGTTTCTTCTAACATAAAAGGCAACCTCGGCGTGTTGAGTATTGAGTAGGTCTGAGAATCGGCCAACATAATATTCTATTTTTCATAACAAAAATTATTTATATGGCAAAACAACGTTTGCCGGGACAGCTAGTAATTTATAATATTTAATTCCAAATTTAATTCTTATACCTGAGTCGCATTATCGTTGTTACCTCTGCTGCAACTTACCCTGTTCAAACCCTTACAAAAAATTTACGGAACAAGGGAATCAATAACCGATACAATAGACTAGTAATGGACCCAAAAGTAGATTATTGTCTACTTTTGGGGACTCAGGTAGCCATCCTGAATCGTGCTATCGAAGTTTTTGAGATTTTTGGAATATATACCCCAGTAGATGTTCTACTATGGGTGTCCGTATCTTCGCGGTGAACTAGTGGAAGGAGCTAGCCTAAATCCAACTTTATTGGCTTAGTTATAGGGTGTATTTTCCCGTGACCTTGACCTACCTCATTTGACGGTGAGCGACATTTGGCACTGAGTGCGTGTCAACACCTCAACACCAGCGCCGAAGACAATTTTGACACCTTTTTGGAAGCACTGTCCTCGCCCTTGTTCGAGGACACTTTTAAAAATAAATATTACGCAAACGAGCGAGCAGATCGCCTGATGAAAAGCGAATCCAATGATCGCAATACTGGAGGACTTGCGCCTTGTAAGTTGTAACATTCTGAGCTGCTCCAACATAATAATATTATTTTGTCAAGAATACCATAATTTAAGGACCTTTGAATTCTAAGGTGTATTTTCTATTAACCTGTCTGTTCTTCTTGTTGCTACAACCCCATTGTACAGATAAAGATAAAATATTTTAATATTTTAATATTTTAATATTATATTGGTCTTCGCGCGCTACATTGGTCGTAGCGCCGCGCGCGAAGACTATGCTTAGTGCTTACAGATAATATATTTATCCCCGGTAAAGGACATATTATTAGGATAGTTGTCATGTCATGTGTTACGAGTTACGACTTACGATACATCATACATCGCAGTAAAATGTAGGGTTCTTACTCAATAAACGAACTTCTGCGCGATTGAAGTTGTAAGCAAATTTTTGTCAACTTACAAAATCGACTTCGAATACAATTATGTGGGTATGAATAGGTACCTATATTTTGTAAGAAAGATCCTAAAGAAAACTCGTATCGAAAAGCCTACAAGTGTCACATATTTAAAAGCTTTGTTCTGAAAACAACGACACGTGCCGGCAGCGCAGGCCCGGACTCTGAAGTGGCAAAATTACGGGACAATATTATGTTGATTTGATACAATTTCTAGCCTGAGCTAGGTACACAGGTATGCCTACTAGAACAGTCAGTAAGTATATTTTTTAAAGATACTTAAAGAACCATTTTTTATTTAAAAAAGCACAAATTTTTATGTTTAACATTTTGAGTTTTATGAACTTTTAACAGTTAAAAAACGTTGATTTATTGTTTCAGATATTAAAAAATTAAAAAAAAAACAAAAAGGGTGTCAATGAAGCTCTTCTGCGGTGGTTGAGAGAACAGTAGACTGAACTCCGGACATGATAGAGCGAGAGAGACGGTCCGGCGCTAACCTCTCTCTCAGCCCCATGTTAAACCTGCCAATGCAGTACTACAATTTCTTAACTCAAGGTTTACAATGTATCAATCTTACAAGAGCACAATGATAACGTATCGAGATACGTTTCCCCGAGAAGAGCCGGACACCCCGCTGGGTTTGCTTTCGATAGATACAGTTATGCACGAGACGAAAAAAATGTCAATAGCGCGATTCAGAAATGCATAAAAAATTGCGTCACTTTTATACTTATTTGGATATTACAGGCAAAAAATTCATTTATCTTTTTCATAGTCATTATAGATTTCAAAACATTCTGTTTTTTTTTATTTTTTTATAACATTTTTAGCTTAAAAGTTAAAAATCCCTTAAACACTGTATAATGCCATCTGGGATGCCAAAAAGGCAATAATGCTTAACGATTTATTAAAAACTTATCAAGATTGTACACAGATGGCGCTGAGGTAAAAACTGATATTATTTTAAAAACTTTAAAACAGACGATATTTAAAAATGATTTATTTTTATAAAATAAAAAAAAACTTGTAATAACATATTAATTATTATTAAGTACAAAATTGGTTCTGGTATTACAATTTTATTATAGTTGTTACTCACTTGAAGTTTTTAAATCAAAACACTTATAAAACCACGATTATTTATGAAAACAAGCAGGTCAAGTTTTTAATTCAAAGACTGTAATAATTATTAAGGGAGCTAGTTTTCATTGAAAAAAGTCCGAAATTTTGTAAGCACCACGTAATTACATAACTTCGGGATGCTTTGAATACGGCCCTGTATTCACACTTCACTGGTTTTTGTTTATATTTTTCTCATTTCGTATTCATATTGAAGCTTGACATAATTCATTATTTGATTGCTTCGTTATTTTTCTACCCTCTCCTTTAATTTATGTTAATATTTATACAATATCAAACTATGTATTTACCTACATCAATCGGGGTTACCGATTGTGATATTGTGTCATGTGAGGTAGAAAATTGATGAGAAGGAAATTGTGTTGACAGCAAATAATGAGTTATCCATCAAGATGTGTGGTTATTGGTGGCTATTTTTCATATTGCTTTGGTCCAAACTACGAGATGAGTCACAAAACTTATTGTTTAAAATTTTATGATAAAATTGTGAACATTTGAATAGTGAGTCTGTGTGTTACGTCTTCATGCCTAAACCTCAGTGGAAGCGATTAAGATGGGATAAACGTTAAGTCCCGGAACAGACATAATAATAATATGAACTTCGTATCACAACCCTCCCTGTACTTCCACGAATATTTTAAGACTAAGGCTGCGTTGCACCAGAGGCGTGGTTAAAGTTAAGGTTAAAGTTATGGTTAAAGTTAAATATGGCGTCCTTTAGCTTTAACTTTAACCTTAACTTTAACCGGAAAAATTGACAGATGTCGTATGAGCATATGGGGTGTTTGGACGCCATACCAGAGATTTGACATTTTGCACTGTAGTCAAAGTTAAGGTTAAAGTTACAGTTAAAGTTACAGTTAAAGTTAGTTCGTGCAACCCACTCTAAAATTACCCAAATCGGTTCAGGCTTCAGCCGTTCTCGAGTTTTTCCATAATTTCTCTGAAAATCTTTCAATATTTCAACAGAAATCTTAATTCAACGATACCATTATCCCATCTACTTGATGATATTCCAGCACGACCCTTTCGGGCCAGTAATTCTCACGACACTCCGCTCACAAATTACTTCGAATGCATTATTCAGCACCTGTTGCTTTTGGGTTGTTTGTAAACTAGGACCGTACTGTATTCTGCTATTGTGGCACCTCCATCGTGGGCATCGCAGACACAATAGATTTGAATTGTTATAGTGCTGCTTGGGGATTGATGTGTTAATCAAACATTATTACAGCTTCGATCCAGTCTGAATCAAACAGCACATTATCTTAGTATGTATAATAATTTATACGTCAAACAATTTTTTTTTGTTTTCCACTGACGCGTTTGAAAGTTGATTTGAGATCGCGCAATTAAAAAAAAATACGCAAATTTAGGTGCTGCGTTTTGCAGTAGAGGGGTTCAAAATTTTGAAATAATTTTACTAACTTTTTAGGTATGGAAAAAATAAATGGTATTTTTCTTATATAGATAGATTTCTTAAATAGTAACAATAAATTCCTAATAATTTTTTTACAAAAATATATGTTTAAGGTGAAAAAAAATAGTACGAAAAATTCTGAATGGAAAAGAATCTACAAATAAATTTTTTGCAAAAACTACTTAGCCATACTGGATCATTTTTGAAACAGGTGAAGTTCTAATGGTATACAAGGTTTAGAAAAAAAATACGCAAAATTTACGTGCAGCCTTTTGCAGTAACAGGAGTTCAAAATTTTGAAATAATGGTACTTACTTTTTAGGTGTGGAAAAAATATCATTCGATAGATTTATAAAAAAAGTAACAATAAATAGACAATAAGTTTTTTACAAAAATGTATTTTTAAGGTGAAAAAAAAAATTATGAAAATTTTGCGTAGGAAAGAATATATAAATAAATTTTTTATAAAAACTACTGGACCATACTGGATTATTTTTGAAATGAGTAAAGTTCTAGTGCTATAAAAGGCTTAGAAAAAAAAGTGCGCAAATTTACGTGCAGTCTTCTGCAGTAGGGGGGTTCAAAATATTGAAATGTTTGTACTAACATTTTAACGATTTTTTGCTATTTCTTTAATGGCTGTTGTGTTTATTGCTTAGGTTTTTAATAATTTACATATTTCATTTTTGTACAGATTTACAAACCAACTTCTGGGTCTTGGGTCAACCCGAATATTTTTCAGGCTATCATGAACACATTGGTGAATAGGCAGATCCCTACAACCCCTAATTGAAATCCCCTAGGGAAATAGCAGAGCTGTATGTAGAGCTTTATCCATCCACAAACTCCTTTTATATGGTGCTGATATTTGTAAGCATTTTGGCTTTATTCCAATTGGCTATTTAAGTGAAGAAGCTTTAGAGGCAAGCAAAAAAGAATTTAGAAATACTAGTGATACATACTAGGAATATGAGTCGAGCAAAAACTACTGAAGATTTGTTGCACAACTTTTAATAAGCTTTGAATTTTGATCCATATTTGTCTTACATTCGACCAAAGTTGTCTAAAAATAAACACCAAGAATTTCATCCACATCGACCTGTTGCTTGAAAGACCTTATAAGATCTCGTTTTATATAATATTATACTCCAATTAGTAACATAGAATATCATTGTTATACCTATACAGTTCTGTGAATGCATTCTATAGCAGTACACAAAACTCAAGAGAGGTAGGTATTATATAATATTTGGATTTTCTGTTTAATTGTCAATTAGGGGTTATAGGGGTTATAATATCTCTGACTATTCACCAATGTGTTCATGATAGCCTGAAAAATATCCGGGTTGACCCAAGACCCAGAAGTTGGTTTGTAAATCTGTACAAAAATGATATAAGTAAATTATTAAAAACCTAAACATTTAACGCAACAGCCATTAGAGAAATAGAAAAAAAAAATCGTTAAAATGTTAGTACAAACATTTCAATATTTTGAGCCTCAAAATTTTATATAATACTAGCTGTCCCGGCAAACGTTTCTTTGCCATATTAAGTATATAAAGTATTTTTTTTTAATTTGGTCGAAGCGCTAACTGTCGGACAGACTAAAATTAAAATCCGAATTCGAATATTATTTAAAATTTGACACTGCGATGGCAGCCGACTGTCGGATCCAATGTAAAACATTCCAAAATCAACAACTACTAATAAATTAAAAATTAATTAAAAAAACATTGTCCAGCGGACAAAATTGTGAATCTAAACCATTCCCAGATCCTCTTGAACACACACAAAAAATTTCATCAAAATTGGTCCAGTCGTTTAGGAGGAGTTCAGTCACATACACACGCACACAAGAAATATATATATATATTAAGATTTTATACCACTGCAGAAGGCTGCACGTAAATTTGCGCACTTTTTTTTCTAAGCCTTATAAAGCACTAGAACTTTACTCGTTTCAAAAAAAACCGGCCAAGTGCGAGTCGGACTCGCGCACCGAGGGTTCCGTACAAACCTGCAAGGTTTACAAAGTTCGTTTGATATGAATTTCAACTTGATAGCTCTAGGCGTTCATGAGGAAAAAAGTAATAAATTTATATTTATTAAAAAATATATATTTTGTAATGTAACTAAAAATTTAAGGTTTTCGGAATTTTTCCTTTATGTGTGCTATAAAACGTTGCTTCATGCCAAATTTCAAGATTCTAGGTCGACTGGAAGTACCCTTTAGGTTTTGATTCCCTTGCGAGTACTTGCGAGTTTCAAAATATGCAGCTTAAATTGCTGTTTCTTTTGATTGCGTTAACATAGAAGTTTGATTTTGTTACAGCTTAAAGGTATTATAGACCTGAGTATTTGGTATGAATTTCAATTTAATACCTCTACGCGTTTATGAGGAAATGAGTAGTAAGTTTAAAATTATAAAAAAAAAATATATTATGTGATGTAACTAAAAATTTATGGTTTTCGTAATTTTTCCTTTATCTATGCTATAAGACGTTGCTTCGTACCAAATTTCAAGATTCTGAGTTCACGGGAAGCACCCTGTAGGTTTTGATTCCCTTGCAAGTGTCGAAAATTTGCGGCATAAACGGCTGTATCTTTTGATTGCGTTGGCTTAGAAGTTTGATTTTTTCACAGCTTCAAGGGACAGTAGACCTGAGTAATTGATATAAATTTCAGCTTCATACCTCCACGCGTTCCTGAGAAAAAGGGTCTTGACAGACGGACGGACAGACGGACAACAAAGTGATCCTATAAGGGTTCCGTTTTTTCCATTTGAGGTACGGAACCCTAAAAATGATCCAGTATGGTCCAGTAGTTTTTATAAATATTCTTTCCCATGCAAAATTTTCGTAATTAGTTTTTTCATCTTAAAAATACATGTTTGCAAAAAATTTATTGTGGATTTATTGTTACTTTTATATAAATCTATCGAATGATATTTTTTTCCACACCTAAAAAGTAAGTACCATCATTTCAAAATTTTGAACCCCTGCTACTGCAAAAGGCTGCACGTAAATATTGCGTATTTTTTTTCTAAACCTTATATGCCACTAGAACTTCATCTGTTTCAAAAATGATCCAGTATGGCTTAGTAGTTTTTGCAAAAAATCGATTTGTAGATTCTTTTCCATTCAGAATTTTTCGTAATATTTTTTTTTTCACCTTAAATATATATTTTAGTAAAAAACCTATTAGGAATTTAGAAATCTATCGAATGGTATTTTTTCCACACCTAAAAAGTTAGTAAAATTATTTCAAAATTTTGAACCCCTCTACTGCAAAAGGCTGCACGTAAATTTGCGTATTTTTTTTCTAAACCTTCAATACCACTAGAACTTTACTGGTTTCAAAAATGAACCAGAATGCCCTAGTAGTTTTTGCAAAAAATCTATTTATAGATTCTTTCCCATACAACATTTTCGTTATTATTTTTTTTCACCCTAAAAACACATTTTTGTAAAAAACTTATTAAGGATTTATTGTTACTCTTCTTAAACTCTATCGATTGATATTTTTTTCCACACCAAAATCTAACTTTTTTGGGAATGTCCACTATTTAGCGATTTCGGACCACTGTGCGCCGCGGCAAAATAGTGTCTTGCAAGTTCGCCGCAGGCTGAAAAAGATTGGGAACCCCTGCTATAGTATATAATAAATTACTAAATAAGTACCTAGTTACTACGTAAGTTCTATCATGAGGGTGGTCTACTGTATAGTGTATAGGTACTGTGGTTCTACTGAGCGCCGAGCAGTACACAAAGTTTGGTCATGATGTATGGCATATGCTTAACTTTTACATTCAAATATCATCCGAATTCCGAATAGCTACATTTTCCAGATAAATGAGGCTAGGGCTACACTCCCACGGCTGTTTGCTAAATGCACGAAAAATTTACACAGCTACTTACATATTATTTTTAAATGAGCAACAGGATCATCTGATGGTAAGAGATTGCTGAACATCAGCAGCACTAGAAGTCACATAAATGCCATTGGCCAAAGTAGGTAGTAAAAAAAGTAGGTTCCCGTGCGATAAACAAATTATGGCGTAATATCATTTGATTTAGCGTTTCAGACTAACCAATTTTCCACACCACCACCACAAAAACGGGGCCAAAAAATTATAAAAAAGGGGTCAAAAATATAAAAGGTGATCAAAAAATATAAAAAGGGGTCAAATTTTCTACGGCATTGGCGTCGAGGGCTTGCCTCACTTTCCAATCAAACATTTTGGTGCATTCCATCATCCATACCGCGTTATCCGCCAGTCTAATTTTGATTATACGCACGGAACCACACCAACCGTGACGTACTCAATGCGTAGAAACGGACCCCCAATTTTGGTTAACAGTTCTAGCATTTACTAGAGAGAGCGAAAAAATAATGATAGCGCGATTTAGAAATATGCAGTTGTTTGAGGGTAGTTTGAAATTATTAGTGTGCAGTTCGAAATTCGAATGACTAGGTTCGAGTCTGAGGAAGATCTTTTTGTTTTTATTTTTTTTTTTATTATTATTGCAGTGTTATGTTTTTCACTGTTTTTAAATGTTTTTAAAATATGAACAACTTATTAAGGTCTGTCGAATCACCTGTACCTTTTCTTAACTCGGATGTGTAATATTATTTTATTCACCGGAGCTTGCAAATCGTATTTCAAAGTCAAAATTCTCAAATTTTTAGGATTTCGTAGCTAAATGGCAAAAACGGGACCCTTAACGACGTAATATGTCTGTCTGTCCCTATATTATACCCAGCCACTTCTTTCCGAAACTACAATGAACTGAATATTATGTATTTTTTATTTCAAAAACTTATTTTTTTTGTTTCAGGTACGTGTTCAGTGAGTGTTGTGTGGTGACTGGTGACAAGTGGTAGTGACTAGTGAGTAGTGACATGTGACCTCCACCATGCTCAAGATACAGATGCTGGACTCCATCGTCAGCAATGACGAGGAGGAACCGAAGACTAACGGGTATGTACCTATTTTAGTAATGTTATGGCAGACCTGCGTAATTTGGTCGCGTTATCCCAAAACCAGCTGACAGATCACAAATAATATTGAATTGACATAAACCCAACCAAATAACGTAGGTCTGCCATCTAGCTATGAAGCCACTTCTTTATTGGCACCAATATCTGAACTCCAGGACCTTCTTTTCTTGGCGCCTTGGCGGACCACGATATAGTTTTTGACATGCGTTTTTCATTGTTGACATGACTGATTAGTGATAACTGATAAGTAGACATCGGATTATATGCATTTGCATACTTGCATATGCAAATGCATATAACGGCACTTTTTAGGCGATAGTGCATATTTTGGCAATTTTTCATTGATAGTGCATATTTCGGTAGTTTTATGCCCTTGTAGATGCCTTGTAGTCTCCAAACTAGCACACCGAGACCACAAAACAGAGGTACGATAGATCAAATCACTTCAAATATGTGGCTCCATCCCCATTTAAAGAATGAATACATCCAATAGGTACATTATCTTTCTGGTAACAAATTTTTCATTATCGTTGGCAACATTAGCAAAAAATTTGAATAAAGTAGTTAACGATTTAATAAACTTCCATGGGCATTACGAATTAAGATTACAATCGGAAAATTATCATTGGTGCTGTATGATAAATTAAAAATCCTGGATTTGATGAGATTGTAAAAATTGGCGCTTTTATTAACGGCAACACCGGAAAACTCTTTAAAAAAGTAATAAATTTTAACCCGTCAAGCCCCAAGCGATCGAATTCGACCGCAATAACAATAGCATAACAATAGATTTCCAAGAATCCGCGATCGAAAGATATTAAGTGACTTTTGATTGTGCATATTTTGTGCATATTTCGGCCATTTTTTCGTGCATACTTGCATGCATATTTCGGCACTTTGATCGTGCATATAATCCGATGTCTACTGATAAGCAATGAATAGGGTGTGTATAAACTCAAAACTGTATACTAGCTAATGCCTTCTTTTGTCTAATGTAGTCAATTCAATTTCGTCAAATCGCAATGCCCAGTGTTACTACAATTTCGGAACACGTCTGTATCTAAATCAATTTACAATTTCTCAACTATAGTCGTATGTTATACAGGTAATATAGGATACAAGTTGGATATAGGATACTTGTCAGACAATCAGGTGATCAGCCTGCATTGTCCTAACCAAGCTTGGAATTGGAATTCCAACGCGGGAATCGAACCCACGACCTCCGAGACAAGAGCCGCGCTCTATACCACTAGACCACGGAGGCGTTTGTATACCCTATATACAAGGAGAAGGAAGAGCATGTTTACATTATAAACGAGGCAGCAGGCAACTAAAACAGTTTCAGAGCTGTTTTATTAAGCGCCTGGCGTGTAACTCGGCGCAATGCGTACTTTATACGTTTGCTGCATGAAAGCGAGAGTCAACTATTCAATATTTTTCCTAGTGTTGTTAACCTGTGTTTGCCTTGTACTAACGTGAGCAAACGACTCGTTTTGAGCGTAACATGATTTATATAGTACCTTCTGAGTGATATGGTAGCCTAAGCACATACGGCTTCGGGAGAATACCCTGAGTGTTAGAAAACGTAGTCGTCCTAACTCTTACTCCAGAGTCCAGACTAATCCCAGACGTATTGATTATTGAACACTATTCCTCTGGACTAGGCCTACAATGTTTAAACCTTGAACCTTTAAATTAGATAAAGGACTAAACTTAACGGTCCACTAGACCTTCAATAACTTTTAACCATATTATATTATATTGAACTATTTGAACAACTTATTCGACAATAAGATTGAGAGGCGGGCGCGTCCAAAATTAGCCCTAGACGGTCAATAATATTGTACTATACGTGATATTGCACAATAAAATTGATCGTACAGGGGCTAGCTTAGTTTATTATAACCAGCAGCGTAGGTACTTAATCTCTTTTTAGAAGATCTTCATTTAAATTCCTTTTCAAAGCCTGTCATCTCCAGGCTTCCCTCTGAAGAATATCATACTGGTTGTCTACTCGTAGTTGTCGCTAAGTGTCAATAAGCCCCCTGCCGATGCGTTTTACTATAAGCACATTCAATTTGCTCGGAGCATATTCCACAAGTTCACCTAGTTTCTATTTCCGGTGGCCCACGGTACAGACAGCAAAAAAACACACACAATTTTTCACACCTGTCAATTGACAATACTTATTTTTAAAAAACTGATAATATTTTATTAAGTACCTTTATAATATGTAATGATGAAAATATAGTATTACTAGCTGTCCCGGCAAACGTTTCTTTGGTATATTATATTTAAAAGTATATCGCCCGTATTATTTTATTGAATTAGTGACTAAGTAAGTATGTCACCATGGCAACGTCCATCGCTATCAGCGTCAGTCGCATAAACAACGGTCGCTCTTTATAGACAAATAATTTGCAATAAAATAAAATTGCGACTATAATTAAAGATCTAAGCTATCCTATATCTCAAGTTGGAAAAAATCACACATTTAAAAAAACAACATTAAAATCGGTTAAGTAGTTTAGGAATCCATCGCGGACAAACATCGTGACAGGAGATTTATATATATATTAGATAAATAATAATATACCAAAGGCATCTTTACAAAAATCAAAGATATATCCGAAATGAGAGAGAGGAGAGGAGGGAGATTTTTATGTGACTTTTGTATTGGTGTTAAGTAGGAATCCTAGTACAGTTGCTTCAAATAACCTAAAATCTGGGGGCACGGCAGTGCCCCAGCCAAGCTTTTTAGCAAAGGCACGGCCGGGCCGTACCATACTTTTCTCGAAGCGGTTCGCGGCTATTTCACACCCTCCTTATCTTCGATGTTAACAAAGCTAGAGATTTAAAATTTCGATAACTAGGAGCAAGTACTAAAACTAGCTTAACCTCCAAATTACATTATATTCTGATTAATTGTTTACTAGTTACGGATGGTCAAAGTTACTACGTTTTGTCACTGACTGACAGATCATCAAAATTCTAAGGTACTTCTAGCAGACTTAGAACCTTGAAATTTAGTACGCCGATAGGTCTTTATTCACAATGAAAGGAAAAATTATGAAACCGGTCAAGTTCGAGTCGGACTGGCGTAGATAGGGTTCTATACCGTAAATTTGTATGGGAGCTCACCTTAAATAAAAGGTTTATTTAATTTTTATTATTTATTATTAAAGTTGAAATACAATTGAGTATTTTCTGAAATTTCCGAAAACCTTACTGTTACCATTATGAAGATAGAGCAAAAAAAGCAAAAAATCGTGTTTGTTGTACGAGACCCGCCATTCCTAAATTATTTTATTTTAATAGGACTATTCTATTTTAAAGCAACAACAAAAATACATAATTTGTGAAAAATTCAACTATAGCTACTGCGGCTCTCGAGATCCAGCCTGGTGACAGACAGACAGCGAAGTCTTAAGACTTTGTTAATATGGTAGAATAGTTTTAACATGACCTGAAAAGAAAAAAACCTTAAATAAGAAATGAAATCCCACCAAAACATTAAATGTAAAATGAGCCAAGCAAAATATTGCATAGCTATGCAATACTTCTGTCGTAAAAAGTTTTCAGATCACATTCAAGCCAAGCCTTCAACTTATTTTGTAATTGAAATCAACATTCAGTGAATGTATCAATAGTTTTCTTTATTTTAAAATTATTATAGTGGCTTGGCAATGAGCACTAGAGAAATAATCAGCAACTAATTGGATTTATATGGATACCTGCATCGACCAGATGCGTCGTTACGATAAACTAAAAAAAACACTTTCGCTTGCCGTCTGTGTAAGTATGAACTCTTCCAAATATGCAGTTTTATATTTGTTTCTTAATAATAATGTGCTCATTGCCGAGCCACTATAATAATTTTAAAATAAAGAAAACTATTGATACATTCACTGAATGTTGATTTCAATTACAAAATAAGTTGAAGGCTTGGCTTGAATGTGATCTGAAAACTTTTTACGACAGAAGTATTGCATAGCTATGCAATATTTTGCTTGGCTCCTTTTACATTTAATGTTTTGGTGGGATAAGTACTTACCAAATAACATATTCACTGAACTATTCACATCAACTAGTACGAGTAGGTATATTCTTCAGATATTAATTATTACAAACGTCTTTTTCTAACGATACTACTCGACAAAAACGTTTAACTTTGTTTGATAAAATACATCAAATGTAATAATTGAAATAAATATTATTGTTATGCCAGTGGTTATAAAATAATATTATATCTAGTATAATAATAATAGTATAAAGCTGAAGAGTTTGTTTGTTTAGATAAATAATTTGACACTGTCCTTGCACTTATTCCACTTTATTTTAGTAGATTTATTACAAATTTAATAAATACACGACCGGTTTCGAAAAAATCATCATCAGGTGTACTGCAGGTAATTTTAAATTTTTTAAAAATTTGTAAACAAAAAATGGGTTGTCAGCATCATAAAATTTTTCTACCATTCAATACAATTTTATACCAAATAACAATGTTTTCTACCAAAAATCGCAAATTAAAATTTTAAATGTATTGGAACCTATAAAATTGATACTTAAATAAAAAAAACAATTACATTAAATATATCAGCAAATCAGTTAATTAATGTCCTGTAACAATAATATTATTTTTTTAATATAAGTAAATAATGTCACAAATTAATTAATTGATATAAATCATGTCAAAGTAATTCCAATGTCAGTTTATAAAATCTCTATTAAATTAAATGTCAAACGTAAAATAATGTCCTAAAATAAATTTTAAATGTCCTGTAATAACACAGAATTTGAGAGGCACGTCTGATCGTTTAGAAGGTTCCCATATTTCTTGTGTCTGTTTATCTCCAGTGCTTCTAATGCATCCATCTTCCTGCTTTTCGGTAATACATGTAGATATTCGATGTTTTTATCTGGATCGAAGTGATGTCCATTGTTATTTAAGTGTTCGGCAAACGTGGATCTATCCGTTTTCTTCTTCCATGCTGCTAGGTGTTCTTTAATTCTTGTTTTAAATTTTCTACCTGTTTGGCCTATATATATTCCACTACATGTATCGCAAGTAAGTTTGTATATACCGCTGCTGTCCGTGATATTATATTTGTCTTTATTGTTACACAATAAATTTTTAAGGGAACCTGTGGTGTAAAACGCAACCTTTGTGTCCTTCTTTTGCAGAATTCTCTGGAATCTGTAGGATAATGGGCCAATATAAGGAATTTTGACCCATGTTTTTACTGTTTTTTCGTTTTCTTCTATATGGTTGTACAGCATTTTTTCTATCATCTTTTTCTTTGCTCTCTTTAACATTCCGTCGATCAATCCTTTTTTGTAGCCGTTATTTTCAGCAATGTGCTTGATGGTATTTAGCTCCACCCTGAAATCCTTTTTATCCAGAGGTACATTCAGCAGCCGGTGTATAAAAGCATGGAACGTGGCATGCTTATGCTGATGTGGATGGCATGAGTTTGCGTGAAGGATGTTATCGCTGTACGTTGGTTTCCTAAAGATATTAAATTTATGACGGCCAAACTCTATATGTATCGTTAAATCCAGAAAATTCAATGTGTTGTTTCCTATTTCTATCGTCATTTGAATTTTGTTGCTGTAAGTATTAATATGCCTGAAAAACTGATTTAACCGTGAGTGATCACCCTTCCATAGGCAAATGATGTCATCTACATATCTGTACCAATACACAATATAGTCTTTATATGAGGATTCCAGAATTTTTGTTTCCAGATCATCCATGTAAATATCTGCGCAAAGAGGAGACAAAGGGCCGCCCATCGGTAGTCCATCTGTTTGTTTATAAATCTTATTGTCATATATAAAATAATTTTGGTCTAGGCAAACCTTAAAAATAGCCTTTAAATCTATAATTTCTTGTGCATCCAAATGTGACGTGCATAAAATTTCGTCTATTATGTTCAAACATTCCTTTACTGGTATATTTGAAAATAAATTTTTAACATCAAACGATACAAGAATTGCGTTTTCTGGAACTTGAATATCTTTGATTTTATTAACTAAATCTAGACTATCATATATCGTATGTTTTGGATGAAATTTTGTCATATGTTTGAAAATTTTATTAGCTTTTTTAGCCAGGTTATAGGCCGGTGCTGTTACATATGAGACTACTGGTCTTATTGGCTCTCCTTGCTTGTGTAGTTTGTAGAAACCATAAAGTCTCGGTGGCAGGGGGTTCATAGGTAAAATTGATGCTATCGGTATCTTTTTAAGCACACTGTCGGAGGAGCGAACTATTTCTTTGACTTCATTATGAAACACTTCAGTAGGATCCTTTTTTAAAATTTCAAATTCATTGTTATTCAAAAAGTCTGTTATTTTTTCTTGATAGTCCATTTTTGTTGCAATCACTACTGTATTACCTTTATCTGCCTTAGTGATAACTAAATCATTTTTGCTTATTTTCTTCTTTAAGTTTTTTATAACATTAGACTCTTCTAAACTTGTAGAGAACATATTATTATGGTTGTGTTTTAATTTGTGTAATGTCAATGCACAAGATTGTTTTGCTATTTTGTTATCCTTAGAAGCTATTTCCAGGTCCGCTGCCAGATTATCTATTTCTTTCTCAGATATCTTAATATTAGGACAGTATTTTAAGCCTTTTTCTAAAATATTTACCTCTTTATTTGTAAAGTTAATGTTTGTGTTATTTACAATTTTTGGATAGAACGATGTTTTTGATTTTATTATTTTAGGTTTCTGTTGTTCTGATAGGCGACTAAGTTTTTTACTTTGTATAACAAATTGTTCCTGTATTTTATTATTTACGTACTCCTGTACCTCCGTCTGAATCCAGTCCAATTCTACTGGGTGTAACCTATGAGCAAGTTCTACATGTATAATTTTTAAATGGACTCCGATATTGTCTCGTTGCATATAAAGATGGTGAATTTCTGCTTCTATGAATTTAAACTTTGTCTGTTGCATTAATCTAAAAGTATATGGTTTCAACATTTGACACCTTATCTGAATGTAATTTGGTATTAATTTTAGCTTCTTACATTGGGTATTAAACCATATATGCTGGGATTTTTTCTTTAGTTTAAGCTTTAAAACTTTATACAGTACCAGTAGTTCAGCTGTGCTTGCCGCTTTTAGATACGATATTGTATGTTTGTTTGTTTGTTTGAACGCGCTAATCTCAGGAACTACTGGTCCAATTTGAAAAAAAAAATATCAGTGTTAGATAGCCCATTTATCGAGGAAGGCTAGCTAGATCTCCAATTGATCTGAAGATCAGCAATTTTTATGTTATTTGGCACACATGAAGAATAGACCACGTGAAAGGACATAGGTTTCTTTTTTTGCGGAAAAATGTACGGTTTCCGTGATATTCCTAAATTACGCGGGCGAAGCCGCACGGAACATAATTAATTAATTTTAAGTGTTAGTTATTTTGTTGTCGGTACAGTTGTATCGATTCTGGCCAGCGACCCACCGGCGCCTCAGCTCACTTTACCCCCAGGAGATACTTGTTTATGACAAGTTCGTCTAAGTACATTATATACTACATTACATACTAGAGATTACATATTAATATAAGAAGTCTCAGAAAAGTTTTAACAGACCATTTCTTTAATACTACTGATACAAGCTAATTTAGTTTATGATAATAATTTACACATTACGGGTCATTCAATGACAAACGATACCGAGGTTCAAATAAATAATATGTGCTTTTTGCATTTATTCTGATGAATTTAGAAAGAAAACATTACAAATTGTATTATGCGACAAAAAATTAGAAAAAAACCCGTAATTTTTAAGTTAATTGGTCTTCAAAATCTCCAGTAAACTGAACTGGCTTAGTGACTATTATGCCTTTGACTATTGGAAATTCAAAAAATGAAAGAACTTTCAATGTGACAACCGTTTTGCCACGTTGTGATTCGAGGGTATCATTCGTATTTTTTATTGGTGGAATACATTAAAATTCAAAACAAAAATTTCGAAAATCGGTTCACAAACACGGAGTAATCGTTGAACATACAAAAATAAAAATAAAAAAAATAAATAAAAAAAAATATCCACAGCCGAACATATAACCTCCTCGTTTTTTGGAAGTCGGTTAAAAACTCTAAGAAAATTGTGTTTAAGCTAAGCAATCTGGGAACGTACGGGGGTGGGAAATGAAATTTTGGCTATTTGATGTTAAATATCTTTTTGATTAATTATCTTACGGAAATACACAATACGTGACAAAGTAGAACACTGTAGACTTAACATTTTAAAAGTATTTGATCGAAGAAATTTATTTCGTAACTATCAAATTTTGACCTTGAAAGCAAATGGGACCGAAAAAATAGAATGACCCATATCACTTAAACTATCGTTAATTTACTAAACAAATATTGCGTTTAAAGTTACTGCCTTTTATTTAAATTGCTATAGAATACAGATAATATATTCCACTGCCCGGTGTGGGTAAAGTGTTAAGTTACCACCCCCCACTAATCCCGCAGTGTACAGGATTACCGAGGTGTTCGGTCGCTTGTCGGCTACTGAATCCTTATATTTACTGGAATTAACATAATATTCTATGTATATGAGTGTGTAGACTGTAGAATGTAGATAAGTTCCTACCGTACCTATGTTTTAAAAAAAAATACTGGTTGCACTCCGGGAGTGCCGGCAGAAGTGAAAACTTGATTATTAACGTTGTGCATTTTTAACCCATTTTTTATGAAAATCGATTTTAATAAATCGTCAATCAAGTTTCGATCAAGTTTCGATCAAGGTTTCGATCAAGGTTTCGATCAAGTTTCGATCAAGTTTTGAACAAGTTTCGATCAAGTTTCGATCAAGGTTTCGATCAAGGTTACGATCAAGTTTCGATCAAGGTTTCGATCAAATTTCGATCAAGTTTCGATCAAGCTTCGATCAAGTTTCGATCAAGTTTCGATCAAGTTTCGATCAAGGTTTCGATCAAGTTTCGATCAAGTTTCGATCAGGTTCCGATCAAGGTTTCGATCTAGTTTCGATGAAGTTTCGATCAAGTTTCGATCAAGTTTCGATCAGGTTTCGATGAAGGTTTCGATCAAGTTTCGATCAAGTTTCGATCAAGTTTCAAATTGAGTTCGAGTTCGACACAAAATACTCTCCAACCGTCTTACGCGTTTTGTATGGTTTTTCGATCAACACGAAAATCTATCGCGAGTTTCACAGTTTTTACCCATCCCACAAGTGCTCAACGCCGCTAAAGAAGTTTTCACTTCAAAAAACAACGTTTCATCAACTCAAAACGTAATTTCTTGTGCAGCGACCATTTATGCAAAGATTCTGCCTTTTTTGGCAGGTTTATATTTTAGTCACCAGCGATTATAGTTGGCTTAGCTCTAAAAAAACCAGTCTGTGACTTACACTTACGGCGTATGATTCAGAAAGTTACTATTGCGTTTCGTCTAGACTGAAACTTTGAATTTCGGCCAAATTTTCTTACTACAAACTACAAAGAACAATCGTTACTTCTTTTAACAATATCCAGCTGTGATAAAAGCCTACAAATATATTTCTTTAATTACTTTGAATTTTCTCATTCTGTCAGATTTAGACTGGTAGGTATTAAACATTATTAATTCCTCAATCTATATAGCCTTCTTTGAGACAAACAAAAATAAAAATAAACTTTTCCAATAAAAATACTTTTAATTGCCTTTTGTTCTGCCTACGCCTTAGGTACAGTATAAATTAGGACATAATAATAAAATAGATATCTGACTCTTTGACTACGAGAATAACAAATTTTATGTCCTAATCCTGACATTCTGCCAAATCTCCGTTAATAAGTTTATTAAAATAATATAATGTTTGGAAAATAAACTGTCACAAAAGCAATAAGGCAAAAATTCAGGGAGATGCAATTAGATAACAGTGAGTTGCCAACTGCAACGGGCGTATTTTAGGTTATCATTTACTATTTACTTTAAGTTGCACAGCTGAAGAATCTTCCACTTTGTTACTTTGTACTTTACATTTCCAACAGTATAAACTGTGCAACTTTTCGTCATCGTCCCACGCGAAAAACATACCATCCTCATCACCTTGATGAGTGGCAGTCTTCCACCGTGCGTTTTTCGCGTAACTTTCTGCCGCGCACTGTAAAACTCTGGAACGAACTGTCACCGGCAGTATTTCCGGACCTATATTACGACCTGCAAACCTTCAAGAAGAGAGCGCATTCCTTCTTAAGGGCGTTCCGTCCGGAGATTCCGTAATTGATCGTATTTAAAACCTTATAAACTCATAATCTGAAAGCTACAAAGTTATAATAAAAATACAGCAATAATCTTCAGTATATCAATATTCCTTTTGTCGTTTAAAATTTTCTATTTTTGCTTCTTATACTCATGATATCTGCTTCCAAAGTAATACCAATTTGTTAAAATTCAAGCATACATTCAGCATCTCCTTAGGATTTACAAATTACTTTTATTTGAAACACACGCCAATAGATCGACAATATCATAAACTACATATTCGCCGTTTTAATTTTTTTTAGGACAATTTTGAACTAAGATAAGTAAAAATAATAGGGCTTTGGCGCGATCTCGGCAACGCGGCAAATGTATGGCCAAGGTTGTTTGCTCGGGGGACGGCCTTAAAAGGCCGGCAGGCGGCAACTAAACGCCTCCAGCTCTTCTGATGTTGCGAGTATCCATGGGCGCAGGGCGACGGTAGTTGATTACCATCAGCCATCAGGTGACTCGTTAGCTCGTTTGTCCCCTTATTTAATAAAAAAAAATTTAAGCATCTGCTGTCCATCGAATAAATTGATTCATAGGCAGTTGACGGACCTAAGTTACGTCGTTTGGTCGGATTAGATATTAAGTTATGTGATATCGTGATCTGTCGGCTGGGTTTGACACAACTCGACCGTTCTACGTAGGTCCCCCATCTGCTTAGGAATCAAAGTCTCTGATAGTTCATTTTGCAATTTTACAAAATAATGATTAATACACTATCAAAAAGGGAGTCGAAACGTTTGCTCAATCGTGCATCGTGGGACCAGAGGAAAAAGCGTTGGCGTTGCCAGCTCACGTGCCAGGCCGCGTCCTACCGATATCTCATGATATCCTACGGCTGGTGATATCACACTGGCCAACGCCAGCGCGACACACATAAATATACGGAACCACGAAATTCGCAACAGCCAAGCTCAATATGCATTTAGCATATCACAATATGCCAATTGCATATCGAGTGAGTAGCATCCTGATACTCATTGGTTTCTTGAGCAAACACGGACTCCCGCTGAACATAAAAAAATGTTACTATTTAGTCAAGCGAGTAAAAAAACTTTGATATCGCGATGTAGAATTGTTGAAGAATGTGGGTAGTTTTATTGTTATTATTTCAGAGTACCTTCTTTCTTTGCAGCTTTTACCCGCTTAGGGCACAGATTACTAACATGCTAACAGCTAATAGTTACTACGTAACTTTGGATCGGTTCTTCTAGTACTTCTTTTTACAGAAATTAATTCTTGGATTGGCAATTTTATCGAATTTTTAATAAGTGGTATAAAGTGATGGCGTTTTTAATAAAAGTGGCGCGCCAACGGATTCATCTCAGTGACGGTGAAAAGTCGAAAGAGAAACACCGGAAAAGTGAGAAAAAATCTAAGTGAGTAATTATGAAAGTAAACGTGAGAAAAAGGACTTAAAATGAGTGAGTATTATATTGTCAATAATGTAATATTGCGATTTACATAATAATTAAGTAAAATACAATTTTAATGTTTTTAAAAATGTAATTAATTTAGTTTAAAAGGGTTTGTTTGTTTGTTTGAACGCGCATATCTCAGGAACTACTGGTCCGATTTGAAAAAAAAATCAGTGTTAGATAGCCCATTTATCGAGTAATGTTATAACTTATAAGGTATACATATATCACGCTAAGACTAACAGGAGCGAAGAAATAGGGGTAAGTAAGTAAAAGCAGAAAAAACTACCTGAGCAATTTTTCTGTTATTTGGCACAGATAAGAATAAGAATAAGAATACTTTTATTTCCAGCATCACACGAAACATCATAATAATAAACAGTATTGAGTGGTACAGTTATTGTGATCTAGTTACATTAATATCATAATATTATAATGCTGTGTGATGCTAAAAATTGGCCCCAGCTCAGCAAACGCAGCAAGCGAGCCCGCTGCACTGATATTCTGCGGGGGCCAATGAGTGGCTTCACAACACTAATAAACTAAACACTAAACATAATATACGGAATGAAAAAAATAAAAATAATAATGACAAGAAACTGTATAAGTACATATTTTATAAAATACAACTAAATGATTAGATATAATTATATCGACTAACTTTTTATATGCAGTTGGCTTTTACAATTAAGAGAGAAGAAAAAAAACAGATTTGACAGGACGTAAAAAAATCATGGTGGTTTGACGTCTGCGTAAAACGTGGTTTGACCTGGCATCTACCCTGGCATTAGAAAATAATAACTTATAAGCTACATAATACAGTATGTAATACTTAACTATAAGTGTGGAAGTATTTAAAATAATTTTATATGGACTTGAGCAGTTACGACTTACGAGTATAGGAGTAACATAATATACAGGACACCGAGAAAAAGCGACTGGCCATTATGGGATAGGTATAGTTCTAAGTTCAGAATTTCCAATAGAATTCCCTAGACGAGTGTGCAAAATTTTGTATGTAACGTCAAGGGAATTCCCTAGACGAGTGTACAAAATTCCGTCCACGCCACGCCGCGACAGCGCAGCGTCGTCGCGCAATGAGCAATCGCGGCGTGCGCGCTGCGCAATCGCGTCGCTTTCAAATCGCTCGCTGATCGCCAGTGTGATAAGGTACTAAGATGATACCACCTCTTACAGAAAGACATTTGAGCAAGCGTCATCGCGATGTAGGAGACGGCACCACGCCATCTATTATGATTTTTTGGAACTAACTTAATTTGAACAAATTTACGCATTTTCACCCCCTTACAACTATTTTTTTTCAGATAAAAAGTAGCCTATGTCCTTTCTCAGGCTTTAGACTATCTGTGTACAAAATTTCATTACAATCGGTTCGGTAGTTTTGGCGTGAAAGCGAGACAGACAGACAGACAGAGATACTTTCGCATTTATAATATTAGTATAGATTTCAAGTTGGCCGACTATCGTACAAACTAAACTGCGTAGTGTCACAATTTAATTGGACAACTTCATCGTGTACGCTGCCAGCCGCAGTCTTTTAGATTTAGTTGGTAACGGTGTTGTTAGCCTAGCGACGTGCGTGTTAAAATGCGTAAAAAACACGCTTTTATTTTGGCACTAATAAAACGAAGGCGAAAAGAAAGGAGAATATTTTGTGTACATTCAATATTAAGTGACAGAATATTAGAATTAGTACAATAGTCAGTTTGTACGATAGTCGGCCAACTTGAAATTGTATAATATGTGCGGTGGCCCCTTTATTCTGTGGTATCGTGTCGTTTCGTTATCGTGTAATGTGCAAACGCCCATTGATGCGTGTAATACCTGCCAATTGCCATGTACGATACGATGGTCTCAACACGGCTTATTACTTCAACGTCTTCACTTACAAACACTTGTTAGGAAAACATCCCCGTTGAGTAAAGTGTAGACTTCTAACAATGTTATTTTATACCTTCTGACGGAAAAATATTGCTTACAAGAAAATCTGATCTGACCAGTCTAGTGAGACCTGCGATTTGTGAATAGTAGCACCGCTTCCAAGCAAGCTTTTAATATTTCAGGGATCTTATACTTTGGTGCAATTAAAAAGTACCTATCGCAAACATGACACTTGTATAAAATGGAATATTGGTTTCATTTTTCTTAAATATCGTATTTTTTATTAATAAAATATATCTGTTTCAAGAAGTTTATTCTTATTTCTGGAATGCACTTATTTTTCTGCTAAAGGCTGCAGAGATTGACAAAAACTAGGTACATAATGTTAATTATGTAGACGTAATAATGTTATAACTTATAGTATCTGTGTATACTAACGTAACTACTAACTTTAGTATATTTTTGCATAATGATTTAAGTTTAGCAGTAATTATTATCTAATCTTATCTTATATATAAAAATGGATTTTCAAATGTGTTAGTCGCGCTAAAACTCGAAAACGGCTGAACCAATTGGGCTGATTTTAGCCTTAAAATATTCGTAGAAGTCCAGGGAAGGTTTTAAAGTGACACGAAGTTCGCCGGGACAGCTAGTCTTATAATATATATAAAATTCTCGTGTCACAATGTTAGTCCACGAACTCCTCCGAAACGGCTTTACTTATTTTTACCAAATTTTATATGCATAACTAGTAGCTGTTACCCGCGACTTCGTCCGCGTTAACATAGTATAATAACAAAGATGGATAGTTTTCCCCTTTTGTGGTTCCTTATACAAAGGGTAAAAACGGGACCCTATTTAAGGGTCCTCTCTCCCTAAATTAGCAGGTCGATTGTCTGTCAGTGCGAATATCGACGTAAATGACATTAAAATAACATTAATAACAGCGCGCCTTGTACGGTGGCGGTTACGACTCTCGCCGCGTCCATGATAAGGCGGATTGGAGAAAGAACCTTTTTATAATACCTACATATTTCAAAAAAGTATCAAAACCAAATTAAACTTATAAAATAAAAATAAAATAAAAATTGTTTTATTTCCGAATAGATTTGTAGCAAATGCTTTCAGAATGTTGATACTATTGGTGCCTACCACCGGTTCTGGAACTATCCCGGCGAGAAGAACCGGCGTAAGAAACTCGCCGGGGTTCCACTTTTTACCAAAAAAGTGAGAAAAAAATTAATCTTTTAAAATAAAATTTACAATTGTAACTTAAAATTATACAATGTCAATATCCATACATAATTATTGTAAGTCATAATATATTAATGTAGAAGTAGCCTTGCGAGCAGCCATCCTACTCCCAAGATGTGCCATCGTTTATGAAATCATTGACCTTATAATAGGCTTTGGCACACAAACGTTCTTTGACTACTTTTTTTAATTTATTAATCGCAAGATTTTGAACGTTTTTTGGGATTTTATTGTACATTGACCTTTAAAAGATTTACTAACTTTACTAAGTCTGATCATCGGCAAATCCAGCTTGTGCTTATTTCTGGTGTTCCTACAGTGAATGTCACTTTTAGCTTTAAATTTACTTATATTTTTTCTAACATATATTACATTATCCAAAATGTATTGAGAAGCAACAGTTTTCTTTAACTTCAACTTCAACAACCAATTTCTTTAAATTTATCTCTTAGAGATTCAAAAGAAGACATTTTATACATAAAACGTATGGCTCGCTTATGTATTGCAATTTTTTAAAAAATATTTAAACTAGTTGCGGCCACATTTTGACTGGCACCCCAGTAGAAATAGGTTCTCCTTATCATAAATATTTGTAAAAATGTGGTTTTAAGCGTGTACTCGATACCTGCACAGTTTTGCAGTGGGATCTTAGACTATTACCGTCGCAGTGAGAAAATGCCTATTCAGTAAGTAGGTCTGAGAATCGGCTACTGGGTACTTTATATATTGATAAGTGCATTTGTTGAATAAATAATAGTAAATGATTACAACCTCAGACTGACGGCGACCATTGTTTGTGCGACGAGATAGCGATCGACGTTGCCATGGCGACATACTTATTTAGTCACTTCAATAAAATAATATGGGCGAAATACTTTATATTATGGCAAAGCAACGTTTTCCGGGACAGCTAGTATGTATAATATATAAAATTCTCGTGTCACAATGTTAGATAGCGTACTTCTCCGAAACGGCTTTACTGATTTTAACCAAATTTTATATGCATATTCAGTGGGTCTGAGAATCGGCAACTGGGTATTTTTTATATTGATAAGTGCATTTATTCAATAAATAATAGTAAATTATTACAACTCGAGACTGACGGCGACCATTGTTTACATGCTACGGAATAGCGATGGACGTTGCCATGGTGACATACTTTTTTAGTTACTTCAACAAAATAATATTGGCGAAATAAGTACTTAAATGGCAAAGCAACGTTTGCCGGGACAGTTAGTTAATTATAATATCTTAATGATAAATTAGTTTTAAGCGTAAGATGGCGCTTTTTCTCTTTTATTAAAGTACACTTTAACTAAAATATTATTATTTATTATAAAGTCTGCTTTGTGCGACAAGTAGTCCTTTACTATCAACGATATCACTATGTTTATTATAAAAAAAAGTTTGTTCCTACGAAAGACAAGGTGACAAACTAATTATAGGGAAATCTGACTTTTTAACCCCCGACAAAAAAGAGGGGTGTTATAAGTTTGACGTGTCTGTCTGTCTGTCTGTCTGTTTGTCTGTCTGTTTGTCTGTGTGTGTATCTGTCCGTGGCATCGTAGCATCCAAACGGGTGGACCGATTTTGATCTAGTTTTTTTTGTTTGAAAGCTGACATGATCGAGAGTGTTCTTAGCTATAGTTCGTCATCATCAGCCTGCTCAGTGCTGGACAATCAGGGTTTATCTGGTTCATGTTTGTGGCATCGTAGCATCCAAACGGGTGGACCGATTTTGATCTAGTTTTTATTGAGAGCTGACATGTTTGAGAGTGTTCTTAGCTACAGTTCATCATCATCAGCCTGCTCAATGCTGGACAGTCAGGGTTTATCTGGTTCATGAAAGGCCTTTAGCAACTTGTAGTCATTTGATGGGTTTTATATTTCATTCTAGTTCGTGACATTTGTGTATTCACAAAACCAATATACGTATTACACATTATAATTAAAAGTTGGCCTGGTGATGCACCATCACCTGATAATCAATAGGATATCCAACTCCTCGCCAACTTAGAGTGGATGGTTTCGTGTTTAGGCTCATTTTAATTGCGACAACTAGTAAGAAGTAGATAAACAGTAAATATATTTTATATGCTGCTCCTTAGCATCACCTGGATTCTATAGGAACCGAGCTTCGTATGAACCCAAAGGGGAGGTTTCATGTTTGGGCTCATATTGACAGCCTCATCGAAAAGGACATTGATAGATGGTAATCATGAGAATACTTATGATTCTGTTGATAGGAATTATTCTACACTTTAACCAACACAAGTTTAAAAAGTATGAAATAAAATTAAATTAAGAAATTTAAAAAAACCTCCGCCAAACAACTTTAAAAAGTAATAAAATAATATTTACTGCCTTTAAGTCCAAATAGTTCCTAACTTGTGTAAAGTAATACTTTAGTCCATAATTGTTGCCATAAAGGTGTGTCGGGGGACCGCTAATGTAGATGTTTGATTTCACAATCAATTCATAGCGAACTGAATCGAGATAGTCAGCGGTTAAGTTGTATGTTGTAGTTTACTTGGCGGCGCGGTCCCCCGACACACCTTGACAACAATTATGGACTAAAGTATTACTTTACACAAGTTAGGAATTATTTGGACTTAAAGGCAGTAAATATTATTTTATTACTTTCTAAAGTTGTTTAGCGGGTTTTTTTTTTAATTTCTTAATATAATTTTATATCCCTAAATTCTGTCAGTATTTTTATTAATATTTCTCCTTTTGTCGTGCTTTTGGTATAAGGTATTTACTTTGAAAGTTATTCGAAACTACCAATTATCGTATTTCCGATTCTAATAAAATTTGATACTGTTAAAAATCTAAACCTGTTTTAGTGGTCAGCCTACCGTCCAGTTTTCTTTTATTACTGTACAATATTCTTTTGAAGTAAAATGTCTTTCTTATAAAAGTTTATGAACTATGAATGGAAACTATAATTAGATTCTAAATGTCTGGCCCCTTAGACAAAGACCCTTTCGTTAAAAACGATGACGAAATTCGTTATCAAATTGTATGGGATTTGACAGTAGTCTTCGTCTGTGAAATGTCATTTAGCGATGACTTATGTCAAACTGCATACATTTTGATAACAAATTTCGTCATCGTTTTTAACGAAAGGGACTTTGTCTAAGGGGCCAGATTTCTATTAGACTTGAAATAAATGAATTGAATTTTGATTGATTGTAGGATTCGCAGAACTGCAAAGTGCAAACCTTACGATCTGTTTAATTTAATGCTGGACCTTGGCCTGCGTATTTCCGTGCGCTTTAATAATAATTATGGATTCTTTCACATTGTCGTCCATCTTTTACTTCGACTTAATTTGGCTGGGGGCCCCTTGAATTCGCGGGGCTTAAATACTAAAAACCCATTATATGTATGTATGGTAGATCCGGCCCTGAACCCACCTGGATTTGAACGTAATTCGGTCCTTCCTGTGGATCCCGTCGTAAACTCGATCACCGTGACGGAACTCGAGGGTCCCTTGATTTATTTTGTCGTTGGAGTTCTTTCTCTTGTAATTTAATAAGGCGCGTGCCGGACACGCGTAATTGTTGCCTTTGGGGTGTGACGTCACAAGGGTGCTTCCATATACTAAGTCACTGTGCCTACCAGCCGGGCTAGCACGGCCACCAGTAGAAATGGGAAAGGCATTTTAATTGAATTTTTTGGAACGAAAAAAGATCGGAACTTCACCTTAAGTTTATGTCCACAGTTTGTCTATACTTTCGCATTTCTACTGGTGGCCGTGCTATTTATTTATTTATTTATTTATTTTATTAGGCATAGGATACATAACAATATATTATAACACAGAATGGACGCTAGCCCGGCAGAAGTGACGTGTCAGTACTGAGTAGTCACTAAAGGGACAGCACATGATGAGGTGAACTCAGAAGCTTTTTCTGGATAATGATTGATTTTATCATTTATGTATTAATATTATTGCTTACATTAATAACGATATTAAATGATTTCAATAATTTCTGTTCATAATCAAGACATTTGAAGTCAAGTGCTATTCGGGCTAAGGCTCTCCAGTCTCCATGTTAGATCGAGTAATGAGACAACTTCCTGTTTGTTACTCGGCTATTCGCTATTATTTTTTTCTTTCGATCTCAAATCTCACTTTTTTTTTTGAACCTAAATCTTATCTTTTTCCTTTAATTTTACGTAAAACTATTAATAGTCTAACGGTCAACGCTTAGCAAAAACTATTAACACTTGTCCAAACTAATCCACCCCATATTTCGCAGTCGCCGGAAGCCAAGACGCGTGCGGCGCGTGTACAGAACTGTGACGTCATTAATCAGCTGTAATAATAGAGGGATGTCTTACAAGACATGGGGTTATAACTTATTAAGTTAGTTATTGGATATTGGGTAGCTTGTAAAAATGTTTTGTGGAGGATTTAGAATTATAATTATTACTAGACGTTCCGCGCGGCTTCGCCCGCGTAAATAAGACATTTCACAGACTTTGTCGACAAAAAATAGCCTATGATCCTTTACGTGGTTCTTCTTATCTGTGCCAAATAACAGTTAAATTGCACCAGTAGTTCGTGAGAGCCCTTTCAAATAAGTTCCCCCGTTTTTTCCACATTTCCCTCTATTTCTTCGCTCCTATTAGTCTTAGCGTTATAAAATATAGCCTTTAGCCTTCCTCGATAACTGGACTATCTAACATTGAAAGAATTTTTAACAAAAAAGTTAAAATAAATAATTGTTACGTATTACATACCTAGTACTCCTCTGATATGAATCAAGGCAATGCTTGTTCTTACTTCTTAGTTGTTACCGAAAGTTCCATAATCGCAAAAAAGAAAGTAATGAAATATGAACCGACTTCCTTGATTTTATTACACACTACGTAGTAAGTAATGACTGATGAGTAATAAATCTAGTTTAGTTCAATAAAACATTAAAACTAACTACATAATATTATGCTAAGTTGAAGAAAACAATAATTGTAAAGTGTTTTAGAAAAGTTTATATGAGTAACGACTTATTTCTGTCTAAGTTTATAGATTTTTGTAATTTTGATAATAATTAAAGAAAGTTTAATAAATTAAAAATTTTGATCACACTTGACTAGTTTTGTAATCGACTGCTAAAAACTGTCACAACAGTTTGTTACAATTTTATAAATGGCGTCATGCGCCATTTAATTTTAAGGGGTAATGCACTTTCATAATGGTAATTTTTTTAAAGTGCCACGTTCCATAACTTAAAATTATAAAATAAAATACATAATAGGATGCGCTCACTGCTGATTAGGGAATCAAAACGAAAGAGGGAGACGGAAATATTGTGCTGTATTTTTAGTTTTTAACTCGAGGTTAAATTTGTAACCAAGCTATAGTACATTACGCACCTAGGGCAGGAAAATAAGAAATGTGCGTGGTGTGTATACTATTTTTCTCATCGACGGAGGCGGAAAACGGCAACATCTGACGCTTTCCGCCCGGAGGTGAGAAAAATCTATTTTTACTGGCCTTACTAAAATATCAAAATAATACTTATTAGTTATTACAATAAATAAGCGTCTTAAGACCCCTCTTCATGAAAGCCATGTCTGCGAAGTATCCCTCTGCATGCATAACGTCAATCATAGATGAATATGCTCCTGGTTTCTTGTATCGGTCTATCATAGGCCAACCTTAAAAGGGCTCTTATATTCCTTGTATGATGAAACTTAAAACCCTATGGAAGATAGAAATTATTCATGTTTATGCCATATGGAAATTTAACATGGCCGCCAATCCCGCGAACTAAATCAAAAACAAAGGTAGCAGACAGTATGCAGTGGTATTAAAAAGTAAATATTCAAACATTTTTTTCGCAACAAACACCATGAATTCAGATTGGCTGAATTCATTTGTATCCAGCGAACAAATAGACCACGAAAAAAAAACAAAACCGGCCCAGTGCGATGTTGCAGTAATGTTCGGGTTCCGTTAGAATATTATAATCCATACTAATTTATACTTATAAAACTACATTTCCTGACTGACTGACTGTCTGACTGATTCATCATCGCTGAGCAAAAACTGTTAAAGTTACAGCCACGAAATTTGGTGAGTAGGGTTGTTTTATTAAGTAGACACCCACTAAGGAAGGAATTTTGAAATAGGGGTTAAAAGTTTGAATGAAAGTCCGTCATTTCTGGAGTTAGAAACATGAAACTTTATTTTCGGGTTAATGATTAAAAATGAGTGGATATGTATTTACTGTTTAAGCTTTTTTGGAAATTCTACCCCTAAGGGGGTGAAATTGGGGTTGAAAGTTTGAATAAAAGTCCGTTATTTTTGAGTTAGAAATATGAAATTTTATTTTTGGGCTACTGGATACGTGTTTCAGCGTTTTTGGAAAATCTACCCCCAAGGGAGTGAAATAGGGGTTGAAAGTTTAAATGAAAGATCGTCTTTCTTAAGTTGGAAACATGAACGTTTATTTTTGGACTGCCGATTAAAAAAGAATGGATAGGTATTTAAGCGTTTCTGGTAATTCTACCCCCAAGAGGGTGAAATTGGGGTAGAAAGTTTCAATGAAAGTCCGTCATTTCTTGAGTTAGAAACATGAACGTTTATTGACGTTTCCTTAAATAGGGTCCCGTTTTAACCCTTTGTAATAAGGAACCATAAAAAGGGGAAAACTATCCATCTTTGTTATTAAACTATGTTAACGCGAACGAAGTCGCGGGCCAAATATCCATAATCCATACTATACTTTACTAATATTATAAATGCGAAAGTGTGTCAGTCTGTTTGTCTTTCTGTTACCTCTTCACGCCCAAACCGCTGAAACGATTTCGCTGAAAGGTATGAAGATACTTTGAGTCCCGAGAAAGGATATACTTATAGGATACTTATTATCCCGGAAAATGTATGGTTCCCGCCGCCCGCGCGATAAACGAATCTTCGCGCAACGGAGTTGCAGGCGTTATCTCGTAGGTCATCCGCCATAGGCCTTAGCCCATAAGGTGTTAAATGACGAATTCGATATCAAAATGTATGCGGTTTGACATATTAAGTAAGTCATCGCTATTCGCTTGTCTTTCGCTTGTATTCGTCATTTCGCTTGCGAAGACTTATGTCAAATCCCATACATTTTGATAACTAATTTCGTCATCGTTTTTATCGAAAGGGACTTTGTCTACGGCGCGGCACCTGGATTCCTACTGGAATTAATGTAAACAGGCACCGTAATATCCATAGCAATCCAGCGCTAGGTTGGATAACTCTATTGGATAATTATAACTAATAAACCGGGTATTTTTCCATATTCCATAATATTCATATTCGTATACTCGGAATATTTAACACGAAAGTAAGTGTGTGTAGTTTGATTCAGCGTAAAACAGAAAAAGTTTTACATGTCTTTTAGTGTAAGTTAGACGCATAATGTTACTTCGGTTTTATTACTGGTTTTCAGGGTAACATATAGACGGACCGGCAAAGTAACAAAACCGAAAGCACAAAGCTAGTGCACTGCTAGTAAGCTAGTACACTGTGGATTTGCATGGTGATAAATTATCTAAGAAGTTTCAATTAAATACAATTTTTGTAAAGTTAAAGATAGCTGAGAGTTTTTTTAAAATTTTTGTTTTACAAATAGGTATAGGGATAGGTTTAAAAATTAAAATCCAGAGTAAATTAAGGAAAATTTTACGAAGATTAAATAAAAAAAAAGAAAAACATATCGGAACTGAACCCAGCTGATGCTGAAGCTAGAATAGACGAGCGGAGTTAAGAAAAAATAATTGCTAATTTTAATATAATATTGAATTCTAAGTCTTATACACTATACCTTAAAATTTTGTTACTGTCCCTGAATTTATTTAAGGTATTTTAAAGATTTTGACGTAAATTTCTATCTTATGAGATATGTCTCCTATCTTAGCTAAAACAATTAATATTAAGCGTTTTTAATTGCATTCAGATTTTAAACAGCTCAATTTTTGAGACAGTACTATAAAAAATGGATGTAGTTTTGGATCCCGAAATAAAAATTGGATTTTCTAATCTGTTTTAAAATGTGCAGTGTCTTAATTTTTTATGTAAATAACGTAAAAGAACTGTATTATTTCAATAAATACGTAAGATTCTCAAAATATATTATAGTTTTAATTCTATTCAACTTGATTATGGTAACAAAACGGACACAAATTTTATACTAACTCACATATTTTTGAATTTTTTACTAGTAAATAGTCTGTTAGTCACAAAAAACTATGATATTTAATAAATTTAGTTATATACTATTATAACTAAAATCGTAAAACCGCCTTATGTGAAAGTTATTATTTTTGGCCGATTTTTGTCTGTTGTAGTATTTTTTTGAAACTCCACGAATGTCCATACCAAACAGCAAAGTCGGTCCAGCGTTTGAGCGTGAAGAGGTTACAAACAGACAGACCGATTCACTTTCGCATTTATAATATTAGTATGGAATATAGATGTTATGGAGACTACGGGACCCTCTCCACATAAATCTACTAGCGCTTCGCTACAGCATATTTGTACACCATGTTTGTCAAGGGTGCTTCGAGTGTCGAAAAAATATTTGCAGTGTTTTTGCGACACCAATAACTTGACACCAGGGGGGATCCCATTGTTGTATCCGCTGATGTTGTTAAGTGGCCTGTGAAATACGAGATTCAATAAAATCCGGTTCCGTATACACGTGGCATACAATACTAATTAATGAAGTGACAAAAACGATTGAAAAAAATCTACCACGGAAAATAAAACCTCCTTTTATGGACTATGTAATAATCACGACAAAGTAATGTCGTGATTTGCATAATATTATAAATGCGAAAGTGTGTCTGTCTATCCTTTGTTACCTTATCACAACTCAAATACGAGATACGTTGAGTCCCGAGAAAGGACAAGGGATACTTTACATCCCGGAAAATGTACGGTGCTCACGCGATAAACGATTTTTGCCGCAACGGTGTTGCCGGTGTCATCTAGTACATCCTTCGATCGGAGATTCTGGGAAATGCCATTGTATTCTGTTGTTGACGCGATCACCGGTGCTCGTACGGGGCTTGATGGGTTAAATTACAATGTACTATCAGAGAAGTTGATTCCCAGGCAGATGGCGGACCTAAGTAATTTGGTCGCGTTAATTCAAACTTAAGGTGAACGCAGATTTGGCCGCACCGCACGCACCGCAGTCGCCGCATTTCGAATTCTTTATATGAAGTTACTAGCGACCCGCCCCGGCGCCGCACGGGTATAAAATACATTGCCACAGAAAAAATGATTAAAATTGATAGCCTATGATCCTTCATGTGGTCTATTTCTTATCTGTGCCAAATAACATAAAAATTGCTCCAGTAGTTCGCGAGATAAGTCCTTTCAAATAATTTCCCCCGTTTTTTCCACATTATCCTATTAATTTAAGCGTGATAAAATATAGCCTATAGCCTTCCTCAATGAATGGCTATCTAACACTAAAAGAAATTTTCAAATCGGACCAGTAGTTCCTGAGATTAGCGCGTTCAAGTTAGCCCTTTCAAATAATTTTCCCCGTTTTTTCCACATTTTCCTCTATTTCTTCGCTCCTATTAGTCTTAGCGTGATAAAATATAGCCTATAACCTTCCTCGATAAATGGACTATCTAACACTGAAAGAATCATCAAAATCCGTTGCGTAGTTTTAAAGATTAAAGGGAACAAAGGGACATGAGGGAAAAAAAAGCGACTTTGTTTTATAATAAGTAGGGCCCGGATTTATATGTAAATACATATTTTTGTTTGGCGTGATTTTCGGCCTAGAATGTGTTTTTTACACGAATTATCATGTTTAGACTGTGAAAAACCAAGTTTTATTTTACATATTTTTCCATATTTTAGGGTTTTTCAAAGATAAGTCCATATTTTGCAAGAAAATGTCCATATTTTCACAAAAATACAAAAAAAATACGTTCCCGCCGTATTTCGTTCCTCTCGCGCTTTATCGTATTTATTGTTTCCAAAGAAGATTATTCCTTCAGGATTCAAGCCCCATAAGAGCACCGGTGGTCGCGACAACAATAGAATACAATAGTATTTACAAGAATCCGCGATCGAAGGATTAATAAAGAAATAGAAAATAAAGTTTCAGATGCAAAAGGTCCTGTTACTGACATATGGCTAAACAAAAACTGAAGTACTACTCGACCAAGCCAACTAGACGACTGTCAAATCATGCTCTCTCGCACTTATGCATTGCTAGCGACATGCGTCAGTGCGAGAGAGCAAGCTTTGACATTCGTCTAGTTGGCTTGGTCGAGTAGTATGTTTCGGTCTTCGGGTAAAATAAAGGATAGTACATAACACACAAAGAAAAACAAAATTCTGTGCCGATTAATAGAGTTCCGTACCCAAAGGGTAAAAACGGGACCCTATTACTAAGACTTCGATATCTGTCTGTCCGTCTGTCTGTCACCAGGCTGTATCTCAAGAACAGCTATAGCTAGACTTCTGAAATTTTCCCAGAATGTGTATTATCTATTGCAGCTATAACAACAAATACTAAAAACAAAACAAAATTAATCTCCCATACATCAAACGTAATTTTTTTTTGCTATTTTTCGCTCGATATCAATAATGGCTAGTGGCTACAGCTAGGCACTTGAAATTTTTACAAAATCCTTAATAATTATATTTGTACTTTATTAATTGATAAAAAATTAAAATACTTAGTATAAATATTTTTAAGGGTTACCAGACACTAAAGCAATGTTTAATTATTGTAATTTTATAGTCCATATTTTCCATATTTCTGTTTTATAGTCCATATTTTTCCATATTTTCGATTTTTTAGTCCATATTTTAAGTATATATTTTGGATTTTTAGTACATATTTTTCCGGGCCCTAATAATAAGTATAGACAGGCAAGCACGCATACCTACCCGCGCCGCAGTCTTCGCAACTTCTACATTCTTTATATGAAGAATGCGAAATGAGGCGACTGCGGTGCGTGCGGTGCGGCCAAATCTGCGTTCACCTTTATCCGACTGATCACAGCTAACATTGAATTGACATAAGCCGACCAAACGACGTAGGTATGTCTACTGCCTAGGAATCAATTTCCTAGGGTAAATAATTATGTAGTACTTAGTGTTATGTTACATAAGTTACAACTTTCTTAATTGTTAACCGACTTCCAAAAACCGAGGAGGTTATATGTTCGGCTGTGGATATTTATTTTTTTATTTTTTATTTTTGTATGTTCAACGATTACTCCGCCGTTTGTGAACCGATTTTTGAAATTTTTGTTTTGTTGTATTTGTTTCACTCCAATTTGGTACCATGTTCACAAAAGTGGGGACCTGATGATGGGATCCAGGAGTAATCGAGGGAACTCCTCGAAATTTATATGGAAACATATGGTGATTTTGGTTTTTTTTGAAGTGTACTAAGAATATGCTACCAAAAAGTCAAATATTGGGTCAAGATATACCATGGTATCGAAGATGCTGAGAGAACTCCTGACTCCTTACACGTTTGGGAGTTTCGGCGTTGTTTTAAGAACAGAAAGCATATGCTACTTTGCAATTCATATTCATCATCATAATCATCATCATCATCATCATCATCGTCATCATCATTACCACGTCGTATTAAGGTCACCAATGTCTCATGGCACAGAATAGATAATAGTACAAGGCATAGGTATGGATATACTAATAATAATAATAATTATGTACCGTATAACAACAGCTGTTTGTTTAATACTCGGCGGTCAGCGCCGCGGAGGTGACGGCATCGCCTCGCCGCCGCGCGGCGCGTGGCGGCAGACGATAGATCGAAAATACTTTACTACTTTATATACAGATCGAATACTTTACTAAATACTTTATAAAATTTTATTAGACAAATAGAATTAAAATAAAGTTATTTTAAAAATAGCATTTAAACAAAACAAAGTCATTAAGTGTATTTTTAATTAGTTATACGTATTAATCGATAGATGGCGCACTATGCATCGATTTGAATTATTGAATACTTGATTACAAGAACAGCTGTCAATAATTATGATAATATTATATGAGTAGCTACGCTACATCCTATGCAAGTTTATACAATTTTTTATCTGATGGATCCTTCGATCGTGGAAAAACGAGACACAATAGCCTTTCTATTGTTATCGCAATCGCCGGTGACCGCTTGGGAAGATACGTAAAATATACGCGAAGGTTTACCTACTAGTGTAACTAAAAAGAGTGAAATTATTATTATTTAAAAAAAACCGACTTCCAAGGTAAAAACAATAATAACATTAATATGAACTAAAAAGTATTAAATAATTTTTACTATCTAATAGTTCCTTTTTCCGAATTCGGCTAAACCTCAACTATTTCTGTACTCAATCTTCATAATTTTGAAGTCGGTGCCAGTTCCAAAAGTTTCAAATATTCTGTCAGAGGACTGAATATTCAACTATCTGCTACCGACTTCAAAATAATGAAGATTGAGTACAGAAATAGTCGAGGTTTAGCCGAATTCGGAAAAAGGAACTATTAGACAGCAAAAATTATTTTATACTTTTTAGTTCATATTAATGTTATTATTGTTTTTTCCTTGGAATTCGGTTTTAATTTTTTGTTAAAAATAATAATAATTTTTGTTCAGTATTCACTTGGGATTTTGCAAAGCTATATTTTCACTGAATCTCGAAAATTGACTTTTTTCTCACATTCATACTGGGGTTTTAGGACGTCCAGAATCTAGGAATCCCATAAATTGTCACAGCCGTAACCATCACCAGCCAACCATATAGGAATTTCAAAAACCCTAAAGAAGTACAAGTTACAATAACATTTTTTTAATAGTGACTATAATAAAAAAAATCTTTACTCACTGTTCCTATTTTCCGTAAAGAACAGTTAGGTGCTATTTTTAACCGACTTCCAAAAAACGAGGAGGTTATACGTTCGGCTGTGGATATATATATATATATATATATATATATATATATATATATATATATATATATATATATATATATATATATATATATATATATATATATATATATATATTATGTATGTTTAACGATTACTCCACCGTTTGTGAACCGATTTTCAAAATTTTTGTTTTGTTGTATTAGGTTTTACTCCAATTTGGTCCCATTTTCACAAAAGTGGTGATCTGATGATGGGATCCATGAGTAATCGAGGAAACTCCTCAAAATTCAAATGGAAATATATGTTTTTTTTTGGTTTCATATGAAGTATTCCAGGCATATGTTACCTGGTGATTTTGCACCAGGATACACCATGGTTCGAAGGTGGTAAACAGAACTCCTTACTCCTTATAGATACATGTTTGGAGGTTTCGGCGTTGTCTTAAGAACTGAAAGCATATACTACTATGCAAATTTTATTAATCATCATCATCATCACCACCATTCCACCATACATCCATGAGCAATCGAGGGAACTCGTCAAAATTTATATGGAAACATATAGTAATTACGATTTTATGAGAAGTGTCCTAAGCATATGCTACCAAAAAGCAAGATTTTTCAATTAGGTATACCATGGTTCCGAAGGTGCTAAGAGAACTCCGGATTCCTTTTAGATACAAGTTTGTGGGTTTCGGAGTTGGTTAAAGAACTGAAAGCATATGCTACTATGCATGTTACATTCATCATCATCATCATCACTACCACCAGTCACCATACCATGAATTATCTAATTATAGCCCTATTATTGGTACTTCTAGTCGTCTTTAAGATCGAAACCCGAATTTGTCGAACGATTTAAAAAAATTATAATGTTATATTTTAAATGTTTAATGATTTGACCTTGCTGATGCTTAGGTTACCAAGTTAGCAATTTGATCATGAGATCTGTGAGGTATGTTATTCTCCTTAAAATTTATAAGGACGATTATAGTTATATTTGAGCATAATATTATATTATGTTGAGCTGATGAGTTTCCATGAGTGTAATGACTAATGATAGAAAGAAAGTCACTGAACAGAACTTCAGAGCCTTTAAAGACAGGCATATGAACATTATTAATATCATTGCTTGATTAACGTCAAGCATATTATATGTACAGTGGTATATGCTTGGAGTTGCTTAAGCAATTCTGAAGTGGTAGTGATATCAGACAATGAGTTTTCATATAGTGAAAGTGTATCCTGGATCCAAAGTAAATCCAAAGTCACTAAGCATAACACATTAGTCTGTACTTACAGAAAACCTTATAAATTTGTTAAATTACTAAAAAGAGTGAAATTATTATTTTTAGCAAAAAATTAAAAACGATAATAATTTATAATTAACAAAAAAGTATTAAATAATTCTCACTCGTGCCTCATGAATAATTCTCATAAACCTCAACTATTTCTGTACACAATATTCATTATTTTGAAGTCGGTACCTGTCTTAAATATTAAAAATATTTTGTCATAGAACTCAGCATTCTTAGCTGGTACCGTCTTCAAAATAATGAAGATTGTGTACAGAAATAGTTGAGGTTTATGAGAATTATTCATAAGGCACGAGTGAGACTAATACTTTTTTGTTAATTATAAATTATTATCGTTTTTACTCTGGAAGTCGGTTTTAATTTTTTGTAAAAAAATAATAATCTAGAAGCCATTTTTGTTTCACACACGATAAAAAGAACTTGTTGCATATTAATTATACCACTAAATAATAGCAAAAGACTTTGTATCAATAATAGTAATTTGGGGTTAAATTTTCTCACAATCAAAACAAAAGTTAATTGTAAGTGTTTCATTGTAAAGTATTCGTAGCTAGTGTATAGAACAAAAGATTTGTTCTATTCTTCCTTACACTATTGTTCTTTTGCAATTAGAAAAATTGAATATAAGTTATTGTAAAAGTTTCAAACTCAATTGTGGTTTAACTTTTAAAAGTTAATGTCTATTAATTTTATTAAAAATAACAATTTGCATAATAGCAGGACAGCAGGAAATATAAGAACTAAATAATTGCGTGTGTAGTATGTTTGTTATATTTTTTGATTAAGTATTCCATATGAGAGAATTTTCTGTTAATGCAAAAAAAGGCCACCTATTTCCAGCTCTTAAGTTCTTACTTACTTACCTTCATCTAAATTATATTTTATGTTGAGTAAATAAAAATCCACATTATGCAAATAAACAAATAATAAAACGCATTTACACATTTGAATATTCGCGGAGTGGGCCATGCATATTATTTGTAGGGACAAAAGATGCGCCCATTGTCAAGTCAGAGGGCGACGCGACGCGACCACAATACTAATGTAGTGCTTGATGTGACCAACATAAATAAATATACGACTGTCAAAATTAACAGAAAGTAAATTAATAATTTTTAAAAAAGAAACAAAAAAAATCTTTTTTATGTGTCAGAAAGTGGTCAGAAATCATATTGAAAAAAGATGTATCCAATCAAAACACGGAAGATGCTAAAACGTTGGTGCTACGATGCCACGGGCAGACACACACACATCAAAGAACCTATAGAAGAAGGTATGAACTATGAACATCAAAGAAGTGTTTCATTACTTTACAAAATGTATAATTTTCCTCCACAATTTCATCTTGATTCTTCTGGTTTATAGCTCGTACTCTGAAGAAAACAACACCCTTCTACCCATAAAAAGATAAATAAGACAAAATATATACGAAGAAAAATAAGATAAACAGCACTTCATATCATTATACTATACTTTACATCTGCGCTATCTAATGTTCAAATTTATTAGTCCGGTTAACGAATGACTCAAAAGAGGGTATAGAGTGCGTTAGCGGGAACCTATGCGATTTCTGCTGGAACTTATTCAGGTTGATTAGGGACAAAACATACTAAAAGTCCTGACCTCTAGGAGGTGAGCCGGCGGGAGCGTGTAGTTCGAAAACGGATGAGAATTTGGAAAAACTGTACAGAATCTAATTTATAGAAAATTTAATAAGCTTTAATGTCATCATACAATATTTTTTGCTATAACGCATAGTTTTTTAGTTATTGACGAAAAACCAAAAATTTTGACCTTTATTATATTTTATAATTTTTTTGCCTCCTATAAAATTTTTTAACTATCATGCTCCAATGTTTAACTTTATACTGTACGTTTAGCCAATCTTTTAAACAATAGGTAAGTCAAAAATATATTTTGTATCGTCCAATTCAATAGTTTTTACTATTCTCTATGACGTGCCTATTTCGATTCACAATAAAAAAACGAAATAGAACATTTTTTAGATTTGGAATGTCATTTTTTTATTGTCAGTCAGCAACATCCATCAAAATAGTAAGGTCAACGAAGGGCGCATTGTCGAGTGAATGATGAATTGATGTCATATTCAAACTATCACGTCTATAGATATGCAAATATGCGACACATCTGTACGCGGCGTGTGTTGGAAATCTTTGTGACACTGATTTTCATTGCCTAATATTTTTATAACAGAAAAATATTATGGCATATGAAAGCACCATGGTGCAGCTTACAAATACAAATAGTCTACTACTGCTACTTAATATTAATGTCTAGACTGACTTGAAATGTCCAGTAAAAATCCACTTAGTAGTTAATTAATGATTATATTATTATGTTACGAAAGTTTATTAGATATATGTCTGTATCTTATTTTCAAATTTCTGCTAGATACGCAATGTAAGCAATGTACCTAAGGTTCCTATGTTTTGTTATTAAAACCTTATTTGCAATACCATCCAAGTTTTTGTCATCATCATGTTATTTTAACTTACATTTTTACCCAACCTATCCTTACTTTACCCAACTTACCTCTTTTAAGCCTTACCTTACCTTTTGAAGTTTGCCTTCCCTCGTGTTGTCTATAAATTATTCTTGTTTCTGTCTTTGATATTCAGTTATGGTTTTGCTATTCTCTGCACTTACAACTATGTATTTCAATTGTAACATTACATTATGCAATGATTTAGTATGTGTTGGAAACGTAAAATAAATCAAATAAAAAGTTATAACTTACTTATATTGCTTTCATTGATTAATAATTATATTAGGAGTTAAAAATAAAATGAATGAATGAACTAATTAGTAGTATATTTTGAAGAAATCTAACGTTACCAGTTGTAATTTTTGCTGTTTGTTGAGGGTGTTACAATAACTACTTACTTTATTTTTTTAATCTTTATTCAGGACTCAGGACTTGGTTCACGTACTTACTTTCTTGTTTCTTGATAGTCGTTGATTTTCACAGGCTTGATTCTTTATACTATAATACTTTATCTATGTTCAACACGTCTTGTTGATGGAATGTGTCAAGTATCAGGCCCAAAGATTGTCAGTTTTTGAAAGATTTAATTTTAATCTTTATGCGATAGGGCTCGTGCAATCCATTCTTTCGGAACCAACTTCCGAAGAAACCAATTCGTTTTTCCGTATTTTACTAATATCGATTATGCAGTGTAAATTTTAATTATAAGTGTACATTTAAGTAAAGGCTATAATGGGATTGAAATACCTATCTACCTAATATCTTCGGATAATAATCCCTAAATAAATATAGATAACAAAATAAAATCATACAGTACCTATGTAAAAATATTATGTTCTTACATTACAAATTACACGTGACATAAATTATCTTTTCCATTAATTAAAGTCAATGAAACAGACACGCTTGTTAAAGTTTAATTAATAATTCCAAATATTTTGTGCCGCTCCCCGCCTATAGGCGTGAGCGGTAACAAAGGAAGAAACGGAAGGGTTATCACAATAGTCGAATCAAGTTACATATTCCCTATGCATTGATGTTTTTGAAAACCAGTGGGCCGGCTCGTACTGTCACCGAAATGATTGATGGAACTAATTAATTTAGTAAGACTACTCGACGCATAGAAATTCGCGTCACAATGGGCGCACGCGCATATTAAAAAAGTATTGTTGTTTTTTTTAAATGTAGCACGGATTGTCTAGTGAAAATTTGAACATTTGTAAAACATATTTTCTATATGCGTACCTAATTTTTTTAAGACAGAAATTTTTAAGGTAATCTGTATTATATATATTTTTGAAGTGATAACTTCTTTAGCGGCGTTGAGCACTTTTGTGGGATGGGTAAAAACTGTGAAACTCGCGTCAAATTCTCTTGCTGATCGAAAAACCGTAAGACGGTTGGAGAGTAGTGTTGTAACATCGAAATCGATTTATCGAACAATCGATTGTTTTTTTTTTGATTGTCGATCGATTGTAAGGGATTCGATTAATTAAAAAAATTATTTTAAAAAAATCGATTTTCATAAAAAATGGGTTAAAAATTTAATAGATTGCAAGGGTTTCGATTAATTAAAAAAAATCGATTTTCATAAAAAATGGGTTAAAAAAATTGGGGTTTCGATTAATTAAAAAAAAAACGATTTTTTTAAATCGATTTTTATAAAAAATGGGTTAAAAATTTAATCGATTGTAAGGGTTTCGATTAAGTAAAAAAATCTATTTTCATAAAAAATGGGTAAAAAAAATAATGCACAACGTTAATAATCAAGTTTTCACTTCTGCCGGCACTCCCGGAGTGCAACCCGTCTTTTTTTTATTTTGTAATTTTGTGCGAAATTATAAAATAAAAAAAACAATAAATAATAGTTAACTTCATTTTTTGAATCGTATATCAGTTATCGCTTGATATGAATGTACATTGTACAAATAGCGAATTCTCAGCAAAAGGAGTCTAAATGACCTCGTTTCTGAAATAGACGCAGCATTAATATTGAAAAGCTCAGGTCGTGCTTTGATTTAAGTCTGTGCTCAATTTTATTTTTACACAGAAACCCAATTCTCGTATTTAACTTAGACTTTTATTATGTCCTTTTAATCCATACTTCCATACTAATATTATAAATGCGAAAGTGTGTCTGTCTATCTGTTACCTCTTCACGCTCAAACCGCTGAACCGATTTTGCTTTTGGCGCAACGAAGTTGCGGGCGTCATCTAGTTGGTGTACTTGAGATAAAGGGAATGGAGGACCAACGCGACGTTAAAGCTAATTTAACATTGGTCTTCATTAAAAATAACGTTACATTTATTACTTGATAACCAGCCACTTATATCCAAAAAAATAAATTATATAGGCCATGAATCTTGCCTGAACCACAGATTACTAAATACAAAATAAACATAGACTTTACTACGTAAGTCGTAAGGATGAAGCTATCGTAAAACCCTCTGCCTAGGGCAAAGTGTTTGTATTACGAGTATATGCCTGACTTTAGGGTTCACTTATCTGGAATTAAGAATATCCATACTAATATTATAGATGCGAAATCGTGTCTGTCTGTCTGTTACGCGGGACGCCCAAACCGCTGAACCGATTTTCCTGAAATTTGGTATGGGATCCTTTTAGTCCCAGGAAAGAACATACTTAGGATAGATACTCGTACTTTTTATCCCGGAAAAATGAACTGTTTCCGCGCGATAAACGAAGTTGCGGGCATCATCAGCCCCTTTGCTTTTAAATGGCCACAGTAGAAATGCAAAAGAATAGAAACACTGTGAAGATAAACTAAAGGTACCGTTCGGTACTTTACCGCGACCGATAAAAGTTCAAATAAAATGCCACTTTATGTGTATTAATAAAGTAGGGGTTTATTTGAATAATTTTAAACAATTTATTCGATATTTTATTCATTAATTGTAATTAATAAAATACCGAATAAAATGCCGCTTTATGACATAAGGTCGTCTATGAGCCAGTCGCCCATATCCTTGTTTATTTCATCCTAGATTACATTTATTCGATACCTATATTTTGTCGGTAGCAGTTAGCCGCGGTAAAGATCGGAACGGTACCTTCAGTTTATCTTATCTAGTGATTCTATACTTTCGCATAAATTCAAATGTGGCCATGCTAAAGGGGCTTCAAAATATTTTTAAGGCTTTTTATTTTATTTCTCATAAATTCTGTAAAAGACCTTAGATTATATTAAAACCAACAAGATTATCTCCTTTGTACTACTTATAAAATATATGTATACTACTTATATTTATATCTGACGACATAATATTATACTTATGTATTTCCATACCCAGTACCCACCTAAGTTAATAATATAAATTACACAGTTCATATACTAGTGACGGAACCCCTCGCAACTCAATAATATAATTACTTACTTGCCTCCATATTATATCGTTACTTACTACTCAGGAAACGCACTTGTAAGCCACGGTCTAGTGCGCCGACGAACGGCTCGTTACTTCAACTTTGATTTAATTAACAATTACCACTAATTTATATAATTTCTTACGCGCTTCCGTCAAAATCACGTTTAGATAAGTTTTAAATGTTTGGTTCGTTAAGTTTTATTCCTTCCTAGAAGGTATGACAAGATTTTCGGTACATAAACCTATATTATAATACATAATGTCAAATTTTAATTTATTGTTAAAAAAATATAATAATGTCCATTACAGACATTACAGTTCATACAGATATAGTTTACAAAGTACAGATATAAGGGCTATTAAGTAATAGTTATCTGTGTGTTCTGTTTTTTAGGGTTCCGTACCCAAAGGGTAAAAACGGGACCCTATTACGACTTCGTTGTCTGTCCGTCCGTCTGTCTGTCTGTCTCGAGGCTGTAACTCAAGAACACTAATAGCTAGAGAGTTGAAATTCACAGATTATGTATTTCTGCTGCCGCTCAACAAATACTAAAAACAAAATAAATAAAATATTTAATCGGGGGCTCCGATACAAAAAACGTGATTTTTCAAACATTTTTTGCTCGGTATCAATGATGACCTGAACTGAAATGTTCACAACATACTACATACTATAACAACTCAGCTGTATAATTTTACTTTAATAATTAATGATAAAATTTAAATAAAATAAATAATTAAAGGGGGCTCTCATACAAAGAACCCAATTTTTTACTATCTCATACAAAGTCCAACTCGCACTTGGCCGATTTTTTTAAATTATAATATTATAAAACCCATTGATGACACAGTGTGAGATTCTTACAGTTATAGTGGTGATTTGTAAGTTTTTTGAAAACAAAGTAAGCAAAGGTAATTTGATGAAGGTGAAATACTTACGTAAAGCAAAAAGGTTTTTCGTCTCAACATAATATTATTTTTACTAAAATATGTTCACGTGAAGCGTAAGCGATGATAAATGTGCTGAATATAAGATGAGGGAATGACAAAAGCAATTCCTGTCATATCAGCGAAAATATGCGTGAAATATGAAATAATGTGCGTAAGAAGACTTTTTATATATTTTTCTAAATCAAGGGGCAAACGAGCAAACGGGTCACCTGATGGAAAGAAACTACCGTCACCCATGGACACTCGAAACATCAGAAGAGTTGCAGGTACGTTGCCGGCCTTTTAAGGGGGAATACGCTCTCTTCTTAAAGGTTTTTAGGTCGTATAGGTCTGGAACTTGGAAGTACTTAATGCTGGCGACAGTTCTAGAGTTTTACAGTGCGCGGCAGAAAGTTACGCGAAAAATGCTGCACGGGGGAAGACTGCCACTCATCAAGGTGATGATGTGGCAGAGGATGTGCAAAGGAGTGCAGAGGATGAAATAAGGAACGAAAAATGGTGCTAAATCTTTAATTTTGCTGTATTTAAATTAAAAAAACTGATAGTGCTATATCTCGATGTCTAATTAGCCACATGTTGTTAATTATATGGCAGCCATATGTTTTAGTTTATCGCTGTATTGATAGTGGATCGACATTTACGGCTCAAATGTTTTAAACGAGATAAAATAGCAATTATTTCAGGTCAGATTAGCTGACCTATAAAAAACAAGAATCAATGATTGGTGCTAGAAAAAATTGCTTCCTAATGATGACAGTTGACAACTGGTATTTTACAGGCAAGAAGAAGTTTATTAAAAAAAACTAGGCCTTAGCATCCATTGCGGGTGATTTATGTATACCTCCTACAGCATTTTCAGAGCGAAGTAACCACTCTTCAAATATTGTAGTGCCTGGGACAAGATTTTGAAATGCCTGTATGCCATGCCATGCCCAAGCGCATACGCCATACGGCATTCTCGCGACATAGTCCGTCTAGTCCAAAAACTAGTCAATACGTCTGGGACCAACCACGTGCGGGTTTCCTCACGATGTTTTCCTTCACCGTACGCGTACGGTGAAGTTTATTAACACACAGACCACAGTGAAATACTAGGCGTTGGATTATTTTTGACTAAAACTTATTTAGCTGTGCTTTGTCCTTTTTGGGACATTCACATAGTTAAAAAATTAAAAAAATTAAAATTGCGTCTAGCACGTTATCGAAAAGTTAAATGAAGGCTAAGTAAACCGTCAGCGCGGCGGAGGTAAGGAAGTAAAATGACCTTTCTACTCCTGCCTTTATTGCTGCCGGCACTCCTAGAGTGCAACAGGGGCTGTTGTTTCTCTCTCCTTTTACTATTTTTCAAAAGATCGCGTATCTCCTATTCCCATATCCATCCATATGACCCAAATTGATACATGCAGATCGCCAGCATAGATTGCGCTGAGCTGCGAAAAAAAATATCAATCAAAGTTTTTGACGGAAAATGGAGTTGGAAAAAAAGAAAAGTTTGGCGCGACGCTCGAAAACTCGATAGGCTACGTTTTTTGCCGGCATGAAGTAGAAACCGAATGGATTTTTAGTGAAATATTTTAGATTGCTTACGTTTTAGTTACTGTTGTTGTATTTACTTTGTTAATTGTTGCACTAATAACATTTTAATTTCTTTAACAGCTTAAATCAGTTTGTACTCGTATTTCTTGTTGACAAGCGTACGTTTACTTAATACTACTTTTTATCCAAAAAAGAAGCCAGAAGTTAGGATAAAGATTTTGATTACGGTTTCAATAGATTAGCACGATTAACACTTTTTAGTAATTTTTGTAGATAGACCGTTTAGCGCAAAGTTTTTGGGTTTTATACAGTCCTGCTACTGTCGTAAGTCCTAAGTCCTGGTACTTGTTTTGAGGTATTTAAGTATTTTTCTTTTTGTTCACTTTTAGCCGAATACGGCTTTCTCTCTAATGCCGGAATTTACAATGTATTAACACAGAGGACTATAATACTGGCGTAATAATACTGGTATCACCGAATTATAGTACTGCAGGAGATTTTGGCACGTGACATCAGTATACTGATGTCACGCGACAAAATATCTATACTTATAAAATTACATGTCCTGACTGACTGACTCACTGATTCATCATCGCTGAGCAAAAACTGTTAAAGTTACAGCTACGAAATTTGGTGAGTAGGTTTGTTTTATTAAGTAGACACCCACTAAGGAAGGAATTTAGAAAATTTTACCTCGAAGGGGGTGAAATAGGGGTTGAAAGTTTGAATGAAAGTTCGTCATTTCTTGAGTTAGAAACATGAAACCTTATTTTTGAGTTACTGATAAAAAATGAATGGATACGTATTTAAGCATTTTTGGAAATTCTACCCCCAAGGGGGTGAAATTGGGGTTGAAAGTTTGAATAAAAGTCCGTTATCTCTTAAGTTAGAAACTTGAAATTTTATGTTTGCGCTACTGATTGAAAATGATTGGATACGTCTTTAAGCGTTTTTGAAAATTCTACCCCCAAGGGGGTGAAATAGGGGTTGAAAGTTTAAATGAAAGTCCGTCTTTTCTTAAGTTATTCCATGAAAGTTTATTGACGTTTGCGTTTGACGTTTGCTTAAATAGGGTCCCGTTTTTACCCTTTGTATAAGGAACCACAAAAAGGGGAAAACTATCCATCTTTGTTATTATACTATGTTAACGCGGACGAAGTCGCGGGCAACAGCTAGTCCTTCTATAACTCAAATAATGATGTGATACATCTGACAGTGCAGCTCATGGATGGAATTATTCTGCTCTGTGAGTGATAGTATCGTTGTTCCATTCATCACCTCAGAGCATCCATCATGTTGGCTAACATTGTTAGCAGGACTGTATTATGCAAGATTTCCTTTACCTTCTTTCTTTTTATATTAACTAGGTATATTTTTTAATTTTTTTACTATGCTACTTAGATATTATTTCTTGGTATACCCACGCACGTTATAACTTATAAGTTATAACATACCGCTCTTGTGTATAATATGCATGTCAAATACTATAATATTTTATTTAAATTTTCATAATTCATAATATTAATACATTATACAATACAAACTACTAGATGGCGCCCGAAACTCCTTTGCACCAAAATTCGTTTATCGCGCGGCTACATTTTTTCGGGATAAAATTATCCTTTCACCTTTGTCCCGTCGCGTTCTCGGGATTCAAAGTATCTTCATTCATCGATTCATATCAAATTTCAGCAAAATCAGTTCGGCGGTTTGGGCATGAAGAGGTACCGTAACAGATAGATATTATTTTCCAGCTGAAACTGTTTACAAGTAACGTGATTTGTCAAGCAAATTATAGACTAGGAAAAGTTTACGGACTGACCTCAATAACTTTAGAATCGCTTAAATACAATTTGAATAACAACTAACAAGTAATTATGTTTGTGAATGATGAATGGTGTAAAGTTGTGAATCTCAAGTCCGCGGAGCCATCTTCAAATTACTTTGTTTTTAATGCTTAAAGTAAATTACTTTATTGTTTACTTGGAAAGTTCTAGAATCATTAGACACAATATGGGCCCCTGCGGGGCATGCCTAATGCAATTCTCTTAGCAAAAAATGCACAATATAAAATTAATTAACTTAAGATATTAAAGGGCTGTTTCAAAACTTTCTGATAAGTGCCAGATAGGCTATCCACAATAATTTATCTGACAGATGAATTATTGTGGAGTATATTATGTCAGATAAATTGTGGATAGCCTATCCGGTACTTATCAGGAAGTGGAGAAGCAGGCCCTTGGTGTTTATAATCTACTACTAACATCGTCGCAGAAAATTAATATTGTTGTAGACGTACTCAATGTAAACAATATAATTAATACAATAATAATATCTATGGACGCTTCACACCACGTGATCTGGCCCCGTGCTAAGTACCTGAAGGACTTGTGTTACAGGTACCAGACAACGGAAATATATTTAATACTTTTAAACTATACATAATCATATGTTTAAGATTTTTATTGTATCATACACATATTTAATACACATCCAGACCCGGGAACATTGAGAACTTTTTTTCCGTCGGCGGGATTCGAACCCGCGACCCCGGCTTGAGCTACCAACGCGCTCACCACTGAGCCACAGAGGTCGTCAAATTATTAATTAATAATTACTATTCTCTGTTCAACGCATGCTTGCCCACATAAATCTTGTATTATTGGAGTAAATGATTTCAAATTAATAAAAGAGGACAGCTTAGAAAAAAATCCGCTTCAGTAACATTGGGAAATTTTATAACATAATATAATGTTAGTGTGAAAATTGCCAGGAATTTTCTGGGTGACAAGTTAAATATAAAGGTCAATGCACATGTGTACGTCCTACGTAAACAAATGGATCAGTTGTGTAGGTGTACCGTCCTTTAGGGTTCATGACTTTACTACCTGACTGAAATAGGCATCCTACGGGCTACGATATTGTTAGGACACCTATTTTAGTCTTTTTATGTTATTTTTATCATGTGACGTCATTATAATTATAATTCTACTAAGCAAAGCATTCATTAGAGTAAAAATTATTTAAGTTAATTTTCCGACTGAAAATTTTAATTTAAGTATTTGTCATAAATCATAATTCATAGCTCATAACAATATTTAAATATAATAGCTGTTATAATGTCAGATAAATAAAAATTATATTATGATACATATACATATCAAAAATATATTTCTGTCAGTCAGTCAGGTCAATATTAATAATATCGACCTGACTGACAGACAGAAATAATATATTTTTGATATATATATCGTATAAAATAAAAAAATGTTTGTCTGTCAGTGAGGTCGATGACCTTATTGCAAATCTGTTACTACGAGTGCTTAGAAATCACAATTATTGTGTTCAATCACCGAAGTCTGTTGTTGCAATTTGAAATGTATTACCAGGGTTTAAAATTCATAATAAGAACAGATGAGCTTCATAAGAACCCTTTTAAAATCATTACACATCAGTGCACCATTTATTGCGAAATAATAATATTGTATACTTAGACAACTCGTGTTAGAAAATAGGCAGTGCACGCAGCTTTAGTTGCGTAAAAATATTCGAAAAGTTTAATAATTATTTGTACTTATGTTTGTTTGTATAAAGATAGTCTCCAAAACTACTAAATCAATTTTGATTATAAATAAGGCGACAAGTAACAAACTTAATAAACTATGACAATTGTAAGTAACACCTGTAAAACTCTGGTCTCTGGAACCATCTGGAACGAACTGTCACCAACAGTTATATTTCCGGACCAATACGACCTGCAAATCTTCAAGAAGAGAGCGTAAAGCCGGCAACGCACCTGCAGCTCTTCTAATGTTGCGAGCACAGAGCTTTTGTAAATTAGCTCCGTGGTTGCGAGTGTCCATGGCTGACGGTAGTTGCTCTCCAGTTTCCATCAGGTGACCCATTTGATCCTTTGCCCCTTATTTTATAAAATAAAAAAACTATACAGTGTACATATACCCCGATTGGCAACATTAAAATTAAAAACTAACACACAAAGTTTCCCCAGTATTATTCTAATTTTAAATTAACTTTGACTACAATCTAACCCTAAATTATTCTAACGCCGGATAAAGTCTGTAAGCCGATGTAATCCCTCTACATAAGAGCAGCGAAGCGGCATGGGGTTTTATTCACCCCATTTTTTTATTTTTTATTCATTCTAACCCTCGAACGGTCGCGGTGGTCAATGTAACCTGACACTATCTGATAGCACAACAACTAACGCATTCAGCGTCGAAATTATACGCTTCTTCATTGTTTAGGGTTGACTATACTTTATGCATATTCCGATACTTCATAGTTCATACTATGTAGTTTGATTTTTGGGTTTAATTTTAAAATTAAGCTCGGATACCCGTGAAGATGCCAATCGTAAAAAGAATAAACGTAAAAACTTTTATCTTACTGAGTTAGTTATATTTAATACGTATGTACAAGGTAGTAGATAATAACTTGAATATCTGAATTTGGGAATTTTGTATAAATAAGTAAAATAACCTAAAGTTGAAAATCTTTAAATGTTAAATAGGCAAACGTATGAAACGAAATAAAACCGTCTTCGAAGTTATTAAATATTTACTTGGATCCTTGTTTTATGTAATCCTTACTTAATTATATCTGGAAGATGGCAGCCCTCGCTCGGGATAATTCAGCATTCAGCCCGTGATGAATTAATTAAGAAATTCCACGTACGAATTCATTTTTAAATTCTGTTAATTAATTAAATAGCACGCGCTCGGCGCGTTGAAGGGTTAATATAAAATCCTACTATTTGAAACAATTGGGTCAAAATTGGCTCACCTTTATTTTTTGATCTTTGGATTTTAGAAAATATAATTTGCATTTTATTATACCTATACACAGGCATAGTGATGTCTGTGTAGGTACCTATAAGAATCTTTGAAACAGTTTGGTCCAAACTCCAAAGTGACCCACATTTATATAAATGTGGGTCAATTTGGACTTTGCACTAATATATCTTTTTGATGAATAGCATTTGCATGTACTGTGTCGCAAATAGTTTTTTATTCGTTATAGAAATAACTAATTTGCCATTTTATTGTTTTTATTTATAAGATGAATTTATGGATACCTCGCCCTCTGGATTTTGGAAAGCATTTTGCATTTTATTTTATAAATGGCAAATGAATTTCTATAACGAATAAAAAACTATTTGACCCACTACATGCATTTCATCAAAAAGATCTATTAGTGCTTATGACAATAGTAAAAACTTGATTAGAGTGTAAAGAGTACTTTGGACGTACAATACCAATAATGGAGGCACTTGAACGAATAGCTCGACCATTGTAAGCTCATCCAATAAAGTACAAAGCTTGAACAAAAACATTCCAGCTTGTGTTCTGTGTCATTTCAAATGTCATTTGAAATTTTAAAATCTTCACGACCGTAACTAGTGTTTCTAAAGTGTTAACTGTGGTATTCAGTATCACTGTTATAATTATATTTTATAATTTTTAACACATAATATAAAAGCAAGAAATCAAATTTTACTGATCATTAAAACTAGGTTTCTTCTTATTATATGGGGATTGCAAAAGGATGTCGCTTGTTTTGATTGTCTGATTTTTATGACCAAAAAATAATTATAAGCTTTTGAGAATTTTTAAGAAAGTAGATTAGCCATTTAAGGCCGTCCCCCGAGTAAACGACCTTGGCCATACATTTGCCGCGTTGCCGAGATCGCGCCAAAACCCTATTATTTTTACTTATCTTAGTTCAAAATTGTCCTAAAAAAATTTCAAACGACAAATATGTAGTTTATGATATTGTCGATCTATTGGCGTGAGTTTCAAACAAAAGTAATTTGTAAATGCTAAGGAGATGCTGAATGTATGCTCGAATTTTAACAAATTGGTATTACTTTGGAAGCCGATATCATGAGTATAATAAACAAAAATAGAAAATTTAAAACGGCGAAAGGAACGTTGATATACTGAATATTATTGCTGTATTTTTATTATAACTTTGTAGCTTTCAGATTATGAGTTTATAAGGTTTTAAATACGGTCAATTACGGAATCTCCGGACGGAACGCCCTTAAATTGAGTGTTAATTTTAAATACTTGTGTCTTCTTTTTTTCTCAGTTATTTAATACTTATGCCATATTATTTATTAAAACATCAGTTATATTTGTCATAGCATATAAAAATTTAATGTTTCGAGTTTAATAATATTATTTTAGCAGGCAGCAGGTTTCGTGTGGAAAATTGATGTGCAATTTAGTCTACAGTATATTCCTTAGTCCTTAATCCAACATTATCTTTCGGCTCTGAGGTGTCTGCGTCGTTAGTTTAACAGCCTGGAATAATCGTTTGGTGATTTGGCTAAGCACCCACGTTAGATATTTCACCACACAATTTGTTATTTGGTATAAGAAAACCAAATAATTACACAAATTATTTTTTTTTAAGAATGTATTTAGTATTTTAGCCAAGTATCTATCAAAACGACGAAATAAGCCACAATTTTTTTTAATTTATATTATGAGGTTTTGTGCCTCTTCTAGCCGCGTCTATCTAAGGATGTAGAATACCATATACACGGTGTGACTATAAAAGTACACATTTTGTAGTAATAAAAAAAATAATTGAATTATTGTAGCATTTACCTATTTTATTTACTTTCAATCGATTTTACAAAAAAAGTCGCTAGCTGTTTAGATGCACATCCATAAAAATTCTAATTGTGTGTATCTCATAGAACTGGTCCGGAGGTCGTTGACCCCATGGGGTGCAGGGATGATTATCACTCCAGTGTTTACTCCTTTGTTCCCATTGTAATGCACTTGTCCACCTCGTGCTTGTTTTCTTAATGTTATACAGAGTGTTACAGTAACGCTTTAAGTTTTTTGCTGCTAGTTTCTTGCCATATTGTTTCTCTGTTATACTCTTCGATCAAATATATGTTATACTGTAAAAATAATGTGCTCTCATAATTTTTAGCCGATTTTTTTAAAGAAAGAGGCTGTAATTTTTCGGTTTAAGTATTGTTGTTTGTATTTTGTGTACCAATATTATGTGTTCAACGATCATTATGTAGTATTTATATTTTATATTTTATGTGCCAAATAAAACTCACCCAAACCCACCAGTAACGAAGTCATGTTGTTATTTTATATGCTAAATAAAATCCTGTAACTAACTAAATGGCATATAAAAATAACTAGACAAATTGAGTTTTCTATTATGGGAAAGACTTTGTATAACCTAACAATACTTACCAAACATAAGGGTTTATTTTCAAACAAAAAAACACCCTATAAAACCCAATAATCTTGGTCATATTAGCATTAAATAGCATAATGTAATAGAGTTAACTGTGTGAATAACAGCATCCCTTTGTGTGCCATTGTCGTTTTGTGAGAAAGTCTTACTGGGTCATGTGTACCATTGTCCCATGTCCACTGGTTTACCCTAAAGATAAAAGGTGGATTCTTTTTGAATTCATATGTTACCAGTGTTATGACGTCAGAGTTTACTGTACGAGGATTACAAAGAAGATAATAACAGTATTCATGTAATAATATTATCATGGATATAGTTTAAAGTTTTTAATTTCTTTAATTTCATTTAAGTATATGGAATAGTCGTTCGTAAACTTAAAACAATGGTCATACTTTTTTTAAGTATTTTTTGTATTCAAATACCTATATAGGAATACAAAATATTATATTCTGCAATAGTCTTTATTATCTAACTGATAGTTAAAGTTATATTTTTCGTACTTCTTCACAGTCTCACAAGTATAATTTTTTAACATCGCTGTGATTGTAAAATAATTGCTTGAGCTTACTACGTAATATTTTTGTATGTATTTCTAAGCTACGTCAATTTTTAGGCCTAATCTGGCAGTGGCAGCAAATTCAAATTGAGTATAGGGTGTTTCATAATGAAACATCCTATACTATGAAACAACCTATACTCAATTTGAAAGCTCTGTCAAAACCGCTTGTTACTTATTTCACAGTAAAACAACCTCCGGTATAATTTGAGAAGCCGATTCCGATACGCAATGATGGCTCCTAAACATAAGTGCCACTTAACGTGTGCTTAAATAGCGGCCTCAGGCGGGGTTATAGTTGCAAGTTACCGATCTTCAGGCCTTAGCCTTTGTTCTAAGCTACCGCTTTTGATCAATTTAATATATTTTGATGAACCAATTTTTTATTTGATAAGAATTCAAATGCATTTAACCATAATTCGAATATCGACATCATAATATTATACGTATAGCTGGTATAATTTTGTTTAGTGTTAGTTTTATTATAAATACATATGCATATGTGTTATATGCATTATGTATGTTCGTTTGTAAGGTTGGATGCCTTCAATAAAAATAAATAATTGCGCCATTCCACAGATTCCATAATTTCGCCTGAAAGAAACCTACCTGAAAATTTTATGAATTTAAGAGATTCTCAATTATGTATTCAGGTAGTTAAATTCAAATAATGAATAAATGAAATTCGTAACTCTAAATCTCTGAACACACAGAATCAAAGGACGAACGTATTAAGGGCTTACTCTAATTACAAAAGCTTTGTTTGTGCTCGTGAAACCGAATTGCCTACTAAAATATAATTTTAAATTGTCTTTGTAAATTAAAATAATATTGCCTTTAACTAATTATTTACATTGACACAAATGTAACTTGAACTGAAATGATCATCATTAATTAATAATTAAATTCTAAAACTACTAAACATTCTGCTAACCATGTCCTACTAGCTTATTCATTCAATGCTCCAAATCAAATCTTCATCGGACAAAATCTTGCAGCAGCAACGAGTACAGTGAGTAGCTGAGCTAGATGGAAAACCAGTTCATAATTTTTAATAAGCTGCAAAATGCAAATCTCAAACAGCAGGTTTTTTCCCGAAATAGGTCAGGTTTGACCCGATAGAATTCCCATCGGAATAGTGCAGATTAAACGAGATTCGACAACAATGGTACAGCTCTGACACCTTGCAGAAACCGGCTGACAAATGCTAATGGTCAATTTGAATTTGTCATCAGGTTGCAGCTAGTTGCATTTCAGATCGATTTCTGGTTGTGCTCAACCTCATTTTAACAAGTAGCTAGTTTAAAACCAGCCAAGTGCGTGTCGGGCCACGCGCAATACAGGGTTTCGTAGTAGTTATAGTCCGCGCGGAACTAGCTGTTGGCCGCTCTGCCCATATACTCACATACCGGCAGAGCGGCCAACTAGTTCCGCGCGGACTATGGTACCGCTAGTTTCTGTTTTTTTTTAACTATTTTCTTGTTGACTACGGAACCCTAAAAATGGAACGCTGCGAACTAAATTTGTTACGCAAATTGCAATTTCAGCGCTGCCACGATATTTAATTTTAAGAATCATTTTATAAGATTTATTTAACGTTCACACTGAATAAACTTTATAGTCATCTGATGAAAAGATAATAATTTCAATTGTTTCTAGTATATTAATAAATGACAACTTTAAGCAGACGTTATTATTAAATACCTCGGTGTTTGTTAATTTGCTTTTTCTGACGTGAAGTTTAATAATTATGTAGAGTTTTCTTTACTAACAAAAAGTAAAGAAACGACGTTTTTAATGGTTCATAAAGTGAAATAATTTCAATCGGCGCGCTCGTTTCATAACTGAAAGCAAAGTAATTGAGTGATTAAAATGAAAATGAAGACACGAGTGGATGAAGTGGGTAACTAACTAATATTTTTTGTGTAATGCTAATATTTTTGTGTAATGCTAATATTTTTGTGTAATGCTAATATTTTTGTGTAATGCTAATATTTTTGTGTAATGCTAATATTTTTGTGTAATGCTAATATTTTTGTGTAATGCTAATATTTTTGTAGTTTGTTTAACTTATAACCACATATTCTGTGTCCACAGGACTGTGTCGCAGCATTGCACAAACCTCATTGGTTTTAAATGCTGTTAAAATTAAAATGTTAAATTGTAATATGTCTTATTTGGTAAATAAATAAAATAAAAAATAACAATTAAAAAATTGTCGTTTTTCGCATAAATGAAGGCTTTAGGTCCAGAAAAATTATTGGAAATACAAAAGTGGATTCTAAGTATAGCTAATTATTAGATAGATGATAAAGAAAATAAGTTACAAGGTTTGTCTAAAATCTAAATTGTGAGCGAAAAAATTAGTAATTGCTTTTGTGTTATAAAATATTAGTTAACCCCTTCATCCACTAATGTTTTTAAATATAAGTTACATGTAAAAATGTTAATTTATAAATTGTTGAATTACCAGATAATCCTTAATGCGAGCTATAAAGTGTATTAGGTCACTCGTTATACGAGAAGAGCCCATAACGAACTTTCACTAATGATAATGTTTGTTTGTTTCAGGTAATACGTGTGGCGTAATATTTATATGTTATGTATATTGGACGATATTATGCGGTTTATTTTTAGTAATTTTCGCGTTACACTACGTCAGTCCCGAGGTGAGTTCTTGAAAAACTTGTGTTACAGGTACTAGGCAGAAATATTATCATATTTAATACGCATATTGTGTTTCCTAATGTCGCAGCAAGTATGATACGAAGAGAAAAAAACACCTCGGCACTCAGCAGAGATTAGTTCCAAAGACGTAAATTTTTGACAATTGAAACTTACTTTTATATGACGGGATGATGTCTGTCTGGCCCGCTATTATACATACATCTGTATTGCCCAAGAACATACAAAACAAGTCCGTCACATCGATGTGCTGATGTGTCGACGCAGCAACCACTGAGGTCTGAGCCACAGAGATCGACGTCAACTCTTGTTGACTCAGGGGGTTGTTGAGTCATGAGTTTATTTTGCTGCAAGTCAATTCCTTAATTGTCATTGCGGTTGTATATTGCGTCGAAGCGACAGCTTTTCCTATTTGAAATGTATTTGTAAATGTATTTGACAACAAATTCCTTATTTTCTTTCACACTATACAGAATGTAACAAAATGATAAAACTTAAGGATGTGTACTCGTATGTGTAAAACTAGCAGTAAGTGCTAAAAGAGTATTTTTTTAATTTTCGTTTGGCAATTTTATGACGCTGCAGGATCTTATCTCATAGAAACATAGAATATGATAGAAGTCAAAAGTGACTCTTTCAGCGCTGCTACTTTTACAGTACTCGCAGAGCCATACACATTATACACACTGTATTATCAATTTGTTTTGTTACACCCTGTATGTCATTAATATTAATCATAATTATTATTTATTACGTCTACTGAGTGCTGAAACATAATAATGTGTCACTAAGGATAACCTTCATGAATAATCCCTGAATGTTTTGCAAAATACGTTTTGATGATTGGGAATAACATACAATTATCTTGCTAAATGGCCATTTTTAACAAACTTGTATAATTAAAAATCTTAAAATATCTAACATAATTTTATTAACAACTAGATGATGCCCGCAACTCCGTCGCGCCAAAATTCGTTTATCGCGCGGGAACCGTACATTTTTCCGGGATGAAAAGTATCCTATGTCCTTTCCCGGGACCCAAAGTATCTCCATGCCAAATTTCAGCTAAATCGGTTCAGCGGTTGGGGCGTGAAGAGGTAACAGACAGACAGACAGACAGACAGACAGACAGACAGAAAGACAGACAGACAGACACACTTTCACATTTATAATATTAGTATGGATTTAAATCGCTTATTAGAATTTCGAAGTAGAAATGAAGCTTGTAATCAACTCAACATGTGACTTCAAAAGATTTTTTCTACGCTTTGTCGAGCTACGTACCTACTTACTGTAATTACGTTGTGGACGTTAAGAAAATTAAATTTTACTTTTATTTTATTGAAGTATCAAGATAACATTCCATTTCATATTCACATTACATTACCTACTATATTATATTTTCTACGTTGTATTTAATTACAATAATATGTAGAAATTAGGATTTGAACCAAAAAAATAGTACTTAATTTTTCACAAAAAAAACCGTAAATTAAGAACGGCGTTTGGTGTCTTTAGGTTCTAAAGGTCAATTCACATTGCAACCTTAGGCGACGATTGGCATGATGCGATGTATTTCTACTACTTCTGCACATAATATAGTCTTCATTACTTTGAAGTCGGTACCAGTCCCAAAAGTTTCATATATTCTGACATTGACTTACGATTTTCTAATTCTCGATTCATTAATTCACGAGTAAATTAGCTGGCACCGACTTCAAAATAATGAAGACATAGTATGTACAGAAATAGTTGAGATTTAGACGAATTCTGAAAGAGGCACTGTTAAAGAGTAAGAATTATATTTAATACTTTTTAGTTCAAATTAAGTATTATTGTTCATATATTATTAAGTAGTATTTTACCTTGGAAGTCGGTTTTAATTAAATGAACCATTTAAAATTGGAGAAGGCAGCTCAAAACTGGGTAGCAAGTCAGTCAATTCAATGTGTATTTTCTTGTGTAACAAAAAAAATCAGTTTTAAAAAATTCATCGCATCACCTCGTCACGTTGCAATGACAAGTGACCCTAAGAATATCATGGGCATTATGTGTTATCAACTTATCAATCTTAACTCCTAAAGAGGAAGTGCAGTAGGTTAATTTCTTTAATTAAATAGATAACCTACCAATGATTTACTATCCAAGTTCAACTGTTATCATACTTCATAGCACAGATTTTATGTAATTGGGGTATTATATGTATGGTAACAGTTCCGATTCCTGTCAGTCTTATTGCTATGATTATAGGGTTCAAAGTGGTTGTTATTAAAACTCGCTTTATAAGGTTTGGCCGGAACTAAAGACTAAAGTTATCTATACTGCCATTTTAAGTAATGTTATGTTTGTGTGCATAGGGTGAAACATTATGTAATTGGGTGAATCACGGGGCACTGCATGTTTTATCAGACTTATCACTTATCACTGTCCATCCCACAGTGTGATAAAAACCTCGATTATGTTTCACCTCGTTTTTCATAAATTTTAATAACATTGATAAAGGATTACTCACACTATCGTTTCATGCTTAAAACTTTTTCTAACTCGATCTAATCGCGAAATAAAAATGAAAAACTAAAATTATTAAATAAATAAATATCTACTTGATCACAGTAGGTTAACCAAATTTGGAGAAAAAGTAAAGTATTAAGTTCTTGTTCAATTGGGGTAAACAAAATTAATGTTACTTGATTAGTTTTTTTTAAATTAATTTTTATTCAAATTTTTGACCTGGAAAAATGCCAACTTTGACACTCTTTAAAAAAATAACTACTAAGAATATCGATCTCGGAGTTCTACTCTAATGTTTATATAGCTATCAACTATAGTATTTTGAAAGAAAAACGAGGTGAAACAAAAACGAGGTGAAACACACTGTGAATCCTAAGGATATTAGAAAATAATTAATATGCGAAAGTCTTTTTGTCCGTCCTCTACCTTTTCATCCATTCTTTAACCGCTTAACCAATTGTGATAAAATTAGATAATATGGGGATACTTGAAGTCTCGGGAAAGCGGGTTGTTTATGAATATATCATTGTTATTATTTCGACAGCACAGGTACAGAAGCTACCCTCTACACCCCCAGGGGGGCGTGACCCACAGGTTGAAACGCACTGCCGACCACAGAGCTCTTGTTATAGCAAAACCTTTGCAAAAGATTAACATTAGAACTTAGAAGGTTATACAGTTGAACCATTCCAGATCTATTTGATAGATGATATTGGAATCGAAGCCATGTGATAAATAACAAATGCTCCCGATACACTATATCATTCATCAATTATAACACTATCACGATTTAGATTACTACTTGTATTAGGCCCCTTACACACTGGGACTTTTAACAAACTTTTTTTTTGCTGTCGCTCGTTTTAGCATCGCGGCATCAGCGATTTTTGCATCGATGTTGTCACACGTTAGCATCGATACACAATCGCGACACCAGCAATGAATAGATTTAAGCATTGATTTTGCTTCTGCATCGCGACTGTATCGATGCTTAAAGTAGCGCAAGCGTGTAAAGGTGGACCATTTGCGACTGCATCGATGCTGCATCGTGACGGCGACAGCATCGCTACTTCATTGCTGATAAAAGTCGCAGTGTGTAAGGGGCCTAAGAGCAATAGTGCTGCTCGAATTTATTTCGATATCGATAAAGGGTTACGTCGATATCTGATCGATCATTGAGGGAAATCGTAAAAGTGCAAGCAAAACCTTTATGGAAACGACTTTATCTTATTTAGATATTTTTATAGCTCGGTGTGGCGGTTAAATTTCATGTAACTTTCACACCTTTTTAACCGACTTCCAAAAAGGAGGAGGTTTTTTTTCGGAGGTGGATATATTTTTTTTATGCATACAATACGATACGATACATAACGATTTAACAATTAATAAAAGAAGCGGCCTGCCTCATAATTAAAGAAGGTACGTACTAGAGTCCTAGAATATCCTAGTAAAATCTTAGGGTTTTTTATAGGAATAAAAAAAGCTTCCAATAACAACTCATCTTTTTATGACGTCCTGAGGAAGAGAAGTCTATTATGGTAACACCATAAACTTGTATCCTCATTCCTGTTTTCCTACTAGGTATCTTTTAGATAAATAATAAATCTAAGAAAGGCAATGCTCTTTCTGGACAATCTGTTACAAAAAATTAAAACGACAATCACTGAAACTGAAATATATTCCTGATCGTATAATTACTTGAAATAAATAAAATTCTGGTATTGTTATCTAGTTAAGTTAGTCATAGCATAACATTAAATATAAACTTAAGTAGATGGCCGGTGGACTTCGTATCTTGAATCACTTGCCTCCGAATATAAACCTTCCCTGGACTTCCACGAATATTTCAAGAATAAAATTATCCAAATCAGTTCTGCCGACAGTTTTAGCGAGACTAACAAAATTGAAAATCCTTTTTATAGATTCTAATTTTTTTAACGCGAATAGCGGTCATCAACCCTTACTGTAACACATAATTTCCAACGGCCCGTAAGATTTCATCCAGTACAAAAGTCTTTAAACAATGGAACCCTATTTTAGTGCACAGGTGGAACAGTGACCCCGATTCGTTCGCTTCGGGACGTCTCCCCCGGTGGTAATCTTGATTCAAATTAAGAATTGTGATTCAAGATATCGATAAAAACTCGGTCCATGCCTATTTTATTTTTTAATTGTCGGTACTTTTTTTATGATCGTATTTTTTTTATTGTTTCCTACAGAGATTTTTGGATGTCTACGGCTGAATTGGCAAATTATATTTTTAACTAAAATCTATTAGCGTTTATAGGACTTTTTAATTGTAAAGCTTAGTTTATTTTCTGTGTAATTAAATTATTGTTACCTAGTACCTACTGCCCCAGCCATAGTTTTAGTCTATGCAAAATAATAGAGCAGAATGCAGACAGTAGTATAATTTTTGTTTTTCCTCTGCAATCTCCATCATCACCTTATTAATTTAAATAGGTCTATTTTGAGTGTACTCATTTATTAGTCTTTACGTTATATTTTGAAAGCATATCATTAATTCTTAATGATATGACCTTTTTAGTCGAACTAAATCACAGTACTTACCTTAATCCATGGAGAAACGTATTAATTAAGTACTTTAATTTATAATTTATTTTAATTAACAAGCTTTTATTTATTATCGGGTCTGGAACTCTGAAGTCTGAACACAAAAAACGACATGTGTATTGTGTAAGTCAAAATGTAGATACGTTATAGAATTAATGATCAAACATTTTTTTTACTTTCGGGTTACGTTTAATAGCCTATAATGGGGTTATTTAAACTCGGTTAAATCAATTATTTAAATCAATACCGATAATTCGGTTGCACAAAAAATACATTTGAAAGTATAATAAAGTGGTAGCTGCAGGCGGTAATATGTAATTGTATGTTATTTATTGTAGTAAAGAGATAATACTGATAACTGAGTTTTCTCTAGAGGAATTTGATTTGTGGGTGTTTCGCCATTGCAATGGCGAAACACCCACAAATTATTAGTTTGTAATTCAGTTTGTAATTCAGTGTATTCTAGTGATAAATTTCAGTAAAATAAAGAGAGGCTTTTAAATTTTTTTACATAAAAAATATGCAAACTGTAAACTGTTGGTAATTTTTAAAATCATAATGAAAGTAAATTGTTGGGAATTTTTAAAATCATAATGAAAGGGTCAGAAAACTTCTTCAAAGTTGTAGCTGGTTGTAGCTAATCTTCCTTCTACAAAAACCTTGCTACAATATGACTTATATATACACTGGAATTCACTAGATAGTAAATAATAATAATTTATATTATAACATCAATGGTTGTTAAAGCTGGAGAAATAGCCTTACACGTATATTTTAATGGTTAAAGTCCTTCCCTCGTTAGGATTCCCTTCCTTAATAAAATACATCATAGTTTTTAAGCCGACTCTGCTTGTATTGTAATTGGAAAAACCATTACTTCTTGTTAGGAGCGACGGATACTTAGATTCTAACTTTTTTATTTCTTAGAAAATAGAAAGTATAAATTAACAATTATTGAAACGCAAAAAATCTAGTCGTCTCACCTTACTTTCTAGCTTTATTATGTGCAGTATTTTTTTTAAGTTATACAAGCAAGGGTGCAAATTTAAAAATTTGTGCTAGTCTTTTTAATTTTATATGGACCAGGTACCTAGTAGGAAATTTTAAAATTAGCAACACGTAATTAATGGATAGCCCTTGTAACATTTCTTTGTGTCTTTAGTCGGCGGTACAACCATATTTTTTGTAGCAGACGAAGATAAAACGCAAAAACTTGATTGTACTGTTAAGGGTATGGGGGTGCATTAGTGTGTGTCGTGAAACTGTAAAGAGGCGTGTAGACGCTGCCAGGGCTGTCACTCGCAAGATCCAAGATCTGACGGTAGACTAAAGAAAGTAGCTTTTTAACCGAAAGTTTTAAGGTAGTAAAGAAAGGAAAAATAGTAAAGATAGGAATAATGAAATCCTAATCTACGAATTGTAGAATGTTTTGCCAAATTGAAAGAGCTTAGGAACCAGAGCTTTATATGTAATCATAATATGATAATTATTAGTCATATCATATGACTATATAATTATGTATTGATATTAGATTAAAGACTTCTTAAGTATCAAAGAAAGTACTACCTTCTCTGTCTCTTGGCGAAATAAAGGACAGCATCCACAGTCCAAACCTGTAGGCCTACTACGAAACTGTTTTGAGACTCAAACAATCGGACGAGAATGCCGCGTCCTGCTCTAACAACGTAATTTCACGTTTGTTAGAGTAGGACGCAGCATTCTCGTCCGATTATTTGAGTCTCAAAACAGTTTCATGGTACGGGCCCTGTGTCCAAACTCCAAAAGTATGACAGCCGCACTCAGAGATATTTTATAATGATTACTTACTAATTATTATAATGCAGGCTTTTAAATATAAACTCCATACTTTTTCTGTGAAAATTTGCATTAAAATAGTACGCATCTACTAGTAAACGCGTCTTAGGCCCGTATTTTTGGTCAGTACCGGACCCGTATGCGACCCGGTCTCAAGACGCGGTTCGGCTCTGTGATTGGTCCAAATTTTGACAGCCAACCAATCACAGAGCCTAAACCGTGTCTTGAAACTGAGATGCATCTTGAGTACTGACCAAAAATACGGGCCTGAGTTCAGGCATGAGAGGTTCAGCTTCAAGGCGTCATTTCCGGAAGTGGCAACCCTAGCCACAGGTGAGTACACAGAACTGAGTAACGAATGATGGCCCCGTGAACTATGGAATACATTAGACTAACGGCACGAGCTCTTTGTTACACGATGTTTTTAATTATACGCTCCTGTCAACATTTCGCATCCTCAAACGTCGCGCCTAATTGCAAATATTTCGTCTAATTGCAATTTTTCTAATTCTGTAACGTGACCCGGAACTTGATCTCGGTGATCTCTCTAGAGAGCCTTGAAATAGAAAATCCTAACACATTTCACAAAAATCACAAGATATAATATTTTACTCTAAAATTTAGAATTTAGATATTATATCTTACTTATGTAATAATTATTATGTCCGAATCGCAAATTGGCCTTGAACTTAGACTTAAGAGTAATATAATAATATTATAACAGGACATAAGCAGAATTAGATGGTGATTAAGGAATTATTGTTATTACTTATTAGTATTACATACTAAATACATAATATTAGCACCACTTAGCAAATTAAAATTTAACGAGCTATTTATTTTTTGCTCAACACTCAAGTCACATCTTGTGGGACCACATCCGGCATCCGCTACACGTTACAACGTTATCAATACGTTTCTCTTTTAATTGAATTAAACTATAGCATCAAGCAGCAGCTTATCTACTTGATAACACACCTTTTAAATTCAATAATTCCCCTAAATTATCTATCCCCCGGGCCCCGAGCCCTATTTTTTTTTAAATTCTTGTAAAACGCACGGTGTGCATGTTGCATCCGAAGATCGACTCCTGCGCATGTAGACGCCGGCCAATCACGGCGATTGGAACGCCGCGGCAGCTTCGCCGCCGTTTAAAAATTCAGTTAGCTTTTGCGCAGCGATTCGAGCGGACGTGCTGTCAATTATGTTACCGGTGTCGCGACACGTACGATAACAGTATCCGAACGTTTACAAAAGTGAAGTTTTGTGAACATGTGTTGTATTGTTTTGATACATTGATGGATTTTGTTTGAAGTTGCTGGGACCCGGTAAATTATGGTTATTGTCAGCGTATTTAATAGGTCAGTAATCAGTTTACTTATTACGTTGTTATTGCACGCTTTTTTAATATTTTATTTTGTTTTGTAATCGAATTACTATTGTGTGCGATTTTAAATTGCTTTGATTGTTATTTATGTAGATGAGCTGCATAACTACACTGATATAAAATCTGTTATGCCAGCAGCCAGTGGCTATGCAACACTAGTTTCATAATAACATTTTGATTGTATCTACTTTCTTCGATTATCCTATTAGATATTGGAAGAAGGCAGAAGCTTGAGGAACTACCAACTTATTTACATTTAACACTATTTATTATGTTGACATGATTTAACATTTTAAAATATAATTTATTCTTATTTGTTACAAATTACAATATCAAAATTACTAATTACAAATCAATTTAAACGTTATCAAGAAACAGTGATAAGGCGTAACTTTACAAGAACTGTACAGTTTCTAATTAAGCTCTTATCCAATTTGCAAGCGCTTCCAAGTATTTCAACGTATGATAAAGTCATCATGATGATAAAGCTCTTAAATTATCTTAAGATGATAATGAATTCTTTGATGGTATTGCAAGCTGCTTGCAATAGGGCCTTGTCCCTAACAATATCAATAAAAATAAAACATGCAATATCTGAAACACCTGCTACACTTCCGTTTGCAGAAAAACATCAAAGATTTGACATGAGAGGTGTAGTAAAGCCTATATAAGTATATAGGATACTTCTAGGTTATCCAATATGCCATAGATAAAGTAATAAATAGTTAATATCCCTAATATTTTTTTAAGACAATTAACTAAAATCTGAAGAGTGAAGACTTTGCCTTTGTTAGTTTTCAGTCTTATTACATGACTGCCATAATAATTAAAAATCTATTCCTTTTTTTATTTTAATACTCGAGAACACATATTCTCTATTTGGTTGAATACTCCATAAAAGTCTAACCAAACTCCAAAGCATGCTGTAAAAGATTATTCAAATAAAGATATCTGTTTTTATGACTTGTTTGATTTGTGTCCCATCTGGCGAGCAACTCGTAAAGCCCCCCACAAAAGTCACAGTCATTAGCGACACTATTGGAGACATAATCATGATGCTTCTTAAATAACAGCGGAACGTGGGCGCTAATGATCTGAAATGGCCATTCTACCTGACCCTCCGGCGAAAGCAATCAATATCTTGCAACTTGCTATTTTAAGTTTAGTACGCCCACCTGCTGGATAATTTGCAGATTCCGATCTTTAGATTCAGGAGGAAACAGGGGTTCAATGACGCGATATGTTCTACCGATGGACACAAATTTTCAAAAACTATCAAAGTTTTTGAAACTCCATCAGTAAAACACCTTCGAAATCGAGTAATTATTTAGCTAGCTTAAGCCAATCTATCAAAAGTTTAGTTTCCTTTAGATATTTGGAGAGCTAATGCCACGAATATTAGGGGCCTGATAATTTCGTCGCATTTCATTAATGACCTGCCAGTTCCCGTGGGTAACGAAATTCACACGTTCATGCACGAATGATCTGAGGGATTGTTTGTTGGTGATAATCGATTTCGGAGTGCAGTTCCGTCAGGAAAGTGGACTGTCTTGCATCTAATTAGCTACCGAATTCAGGGGAATTTTAGTTCTATAAGGAGATTTTAATGGCATTTTTGCTGTTGGTCTATCCTTTGATTACGTGCATATCGTTGCTCTAGTTCTGCATATGTAAATGAATAGGAAAAATTGTGTCGCGATTTGGTACCAGTCACATTAAAATAGGTCTGTGGTCGCATGACTGACAATGTCATCCATCACCCTCTTCCGCAAAGCATCGGTATATCGCCGTCACACTCGTCGCGTCCTGTGATTCACTTTTTACAAACTACCTCTTCCTCTTTGCTGAAGTAATTAAGAAATGAATAAACCATTATCGTGCTTAGCTTTTGTGGAGTGAGTCTTACGCCCCCTGTGATAGCGTTCCTTTTTGATTGAGTGCAAAACGGATGTTTCAGTACTTCCGATTGCGCACGCGAAATGGAAACTGATCTCTGAATATGTATGTGCACGCATGACGCCGTGCAGCGAGGCACTTCCATGCATTAATGTTCCCTCTCGGAGTCATTACGTAAGGCGTAAACAACGAAACAGTTGTTTTAAGTCAGACGAAATTCAAAATAGCTCGTTTATTTTTGTATCCTAGATGGTGGATTGTGATCGTCAAAGCATCATTATGCTGAACATCTGTCAGGCTTTGTGTTATTGTTACGTCTTTTAATCTGAGATGTTGCTTATTGATTGGGTTTATTTAAAATCCAGTCTCTAGATGGTCTCTAGATCTTTAGTCCTATCCTCACTATTGTAATTATGTGGTAATTATTGTGTGTAAGTTATTATCTGTTACAATTTAGATATCAAGTCCTAATTAATTTCTATTACTAGCATGAATTTTCTGTCTACTATTTGCAATATAATATGGAGTCTAAAGGTGATCTGGTGTAAGAAATTTGAACTTTCCTTATATGCTAACTTTTTTACCAAAATATATTTGTCCCACTTTTATGAGTCAATCAACTTTGTAAGGAGCTCTAACTGGGGGGAGGTTATGTCAATATTACATGATTAATGACTCCGTCCTGGCCCAATTAATTACATTAACCCTCACGGTGCCAAATTTCATATTTACTAGATGATTAAGGGAGTATTTGATACCCCATAACAAAGTTTATTAGGAGTTCATCATTTATTAATTTGTGTTTAGTAATTGCCTATTAAATATGCTTAGAAGAACTTGCTTTCTTGATTGAGATGTAAAAACTGATAAAACATCCTGTCATCAAGACGTTTATTCACTTCGAGGCGCCAGAGATTGTACAAGAAACTAGAAAGAAAAATTAATTACTAAAGAATATCTGTGAATAATGCAATAAATAATATTTCTAATTGGCAATAATTGAGCTGTGTCTTTAATCTTTATACGATGTTAGTTAATATGTCTTAAATAATTTATAGCTAAAATATTGCTGGCATCCGTAAAACAATTTTGTCAGTCAATTAAATAAAACAATAAAAACGATTTCCTCGGCAATAAACTTTCTAATAATTATGAGTTATTTACAAATTTTGGGTGATTAAATTTCAATTTTAGATAATTTTTGTTTGTTAGTTCTAATTGATTTGAATTAAGTGCTATTTTGGCTTGGCAAGTCGCCGCGTGCGAAATTTTAACCCGCCGCATCTACTTCCGTTCGGAACTTCACATCCCGTTTCTGCGGTCGAATTATCCCACATCCTATAAACCTAGATTTAATTTACTCGACGATTAATGTTAACCCAAAATATGATATTCTAGACGCTATGTGTGTTAATTGTTTCATTATGTTCCATGGGAATAGACTAATCATGGGATTAAACTTGTCATTATTATTTTTATTTTTTTCATTCCGTATATTATGTTTAGTGTTTAGTTTATTAGTGTTGTGAAGCCACTCATTGGCCCCCGCAGAATAACAGTGCAGCGGGCTCGCTTGCTGCGTTTGCTGAGCTGGGGCCAATTTTTGGCATCACACAGCATTATAATATTACGATAGGTAACTAGATCACAATAACTGTACCACTCAATACTGTTTATTATTATGATGTTTCGTGTGATGCTGGAAATAAAAGTATTCTTATTCTTATTCTTATTCTTAAATATCTTCTATTGTTCTCATAATGTTCATGTGAGTTATGATTTATGAATGACTCTGAATTTCGAAGAATGTGTTTACTTTGTGTAAGTTGTAACCCATTTTTTGAAGTTCTACTGTTTTTGTTATAAGTACCTAACCTCAAAATGTAAAATATTTTCTTGACAATTACCTATATCTCATAAAGTCTACCCCTCTATACTTTGGTTGTGTAGTCTTCAATATTTATCGTGAGATTTCAATCTTTTAGTCTTCCGTTTATTTACAAAGACCTTAATCATTGATGCATAACCCTTTTCTAATCAATTCTTATCTCCTTTATAGCATCTTTTATTCCCCTCTCTAATTATCTCACAGAACTTATACAAGCTATTAATAATGCTTGTTAGTTCTTCGGTTTATTAGGTGTATAAATCTTCGCTGTGATTAGTTTCGTTATTTCCTTTTTGTTTAATTTATGAACTTTTGCTGCTTTATTTCATGTGTCGGTGCAGGGTTAGTTCTTACAAATCGATTTGTTTGTTTTTATTTTTTAATCGATTTTCGGTGCAAGCCTACTGGAAATTTTGATTGAGATGGATCATTTAATCTTTATAAATCATAATCTGCTGTCCAGCCCGAGGAGTGGGAAGCCCATGAATCACTTAACCTCGCCCACGATCTATTTACTTTCTTAACTCGATCACTTTCGATTAATTTATGATAATTTGAACCTTATTATCGAGGTCGTAAGGCTTTACGACTGGCACTTAACCTGGAGGTCGTTCAATGCACCTCGTCAATATTTTAGCACAAATCTCTGGCTGTCCGTTGATTACTTGTTGCATGATCGCTTGCAGGTCAGAGTGCAGTTATTAAAGGCTTTGTTACAATATAGAATGTTATTAATTATTATTAACCCAAGTAGTACACACTGTATTACAATATTTTAAGGCCAAAATTCGTAACTGAAGGTAGTTGATTAACAGAACAAAATATTAAAACTGACAAAATAACCATAGAAAACCAAATTAGGTTAGGTCGTTGGCATGTAACATAAAATGCACACCAATGCAACCACATCAAAATTTAATGGAACCGCTCCTGGCAATGTTGTCCAATGACCAGTTAATGTACTTTCATCACGTGTACCAGTTTCGCGACAAACAGGGAAAGTCGCGCACGCCATCTCAAATGATTCACATTATGATAAACATCTGAAGAAGGCTGAATGACCGCCGCGAGTTTATCGACTTCTAATTAAATCATACAAAATGCAAATTAATTTAAATGTATCAACAGACACGCTATGTTACGTAATAAATTTAGATGAATCATTTATTGTGGATACCAGAGTTGTTAGTATTCCGAGAATTATCAGGGTCATCTTGACTTTTAGTCTTCATCTTTAAAGAGAAATTCAGAAAATGACCTAATAGCTCTTAAGAAGACGGATACATTAAAAGTCCAAGATCAAAATATCTATTCACCTTTGTTAAATATCTAGTTTTGTGTAATTGTCTAATATGTATATTTTCATAATTAAAACCTTGGAACTATCTAATAATAAGGTCAAAGTCCTCCAGCAAAAACTGTATTAATCTCAGATAATTGGAAACTTTAGTTTTCACGCAAGGTTTTTGTGTTGGTTTCTCCTTCGATATTAAATAACGCATCCCGTACGGTGATACATAACTTTCGTTTTACTTCTCAGTAACCTGAAATAATCACAATCACTATTGAATCATCTATTTAAGAGCGCACCTGACCCTAACTTGACTACATACTTAAACCTAGATCTCAAAATCTGTAAGGTCTAGGAAACTGATTTTTTGACACAAGTAACTTCAAGTTCATGAAGATTAAATGCTCAAGACGAAAACACGATTACTGAAAAAATGCTCGATAGTTTCTTTTTTACAAAAAACCTTGTTTTAGACACATTTTTGCTTGGATCTTCGAAGTTTGCTGTCTTTTCTTTAATATTTTTTAATGTCTAAAAAGGCATTGATAAAACCTAAATTTGCTCAAAACACTTTTTTCATAATCATTATAGTTCGTCTTTTATTCAAGTAAAACTAACTTTGCGATGATTTCGCGCCGTCCTTTTTCACCTGGCATATGAAAGACGGGCGTGAGTGGGAAGAGAGAAGGACGATGTTTGATTTTTTGAGTCAGGAGAGCTCTTAACAGCTATTATTCAACTAGAATAGGGTACTTTTATTTTCGTATAGCTCTAGTAGAATATCGATATTCGATACCGTCTTTATAGTACTTACTATAGTATCTATATTCTATAATCTATATAATTATTTTACATTTTATTATCTGTAGGTATCTCTTTCTCTCTCTTCGCTTCTTTTGTTGGTTTAATTCTTTAACTAGACATGCCTCCACGACTTGTTTATTCTGTATTTAAATTTTATTCTTCTCTTTCCTGTCTTGCCAACTGCAGTCCACCGAAGCCTCTTCCCCAAATTAATGTCATTTGAATAAGAGTGAACCTGAAATCTTCACACCGGAACGAATTACATTAAGAAAGGAACTGGTCTGTGGTATTGATTATACGTTTGCTTTCTGCAGGAAATTTTAATGCTCAAATGAAATTGAACCATATTCGTTGTGTACAGAACATAAATTTGTCTGCTTGAGGATCTTACCCCAGGAAAAAAAAATGACACAGCTTTTAAAATACCAACAAGAGCCAGCAAAGAGGCTTACGGTCTAATTCTACTTAGATATGGACTTTTCTAATACAACAAGTTCTTACATTATAGGGGATATCGTAAAGTGTAATTAAAAATACGTAAGATTATAAAAAAAATTATTTTGTGATGACACCATCAAACTCAACAATCCGGATGAAAAACCAACAAGTCCATGATCGATCATGGTGACATGACTGTGCTAAAATACGAAGAAAAAACGCGAAATAATCCTAAACAAAAGTAGCTCGTCAGTTGCATTTTTTGTGCAATTATTCACGATTGTCGCTATTATCAATAACGGTCATTAATCCGCCTATTTATTGCGGAAACGCATGATTTTGCACAATCGCCCCTAAAAGTTGCTCAAAAATTGGACCAGCAATAATGTGCTTTGTCTATTGTGCTGGTTCCATCTGTCATTGAGGGCCGCTGTATGTTTGTCGATCTCATTATATTTATTTGCTCTCGAATCGCGGTTAAATCGACTATTTTCATCGCTCTTTCAACTTTTGTTTGATGACAAATGCCTGACTACCTTAACACTTCATTTAACTCGTATGGGTTTGTTCTAAACCTATGGTTAGCGTAATCTTTATTTTTAGTTGAGTTGTTAATAAGATTGACAAAACATTTATGCACAGTTGTGTTAATAGTTACTAAATATTATAATATTTTGTGTAAAGATTCACTTTTACTACATAGTTATAAAAGTCGCACGAGCCTTTTTCGGGCCCAAAATATCTCCATATACCATTTCAAATCTTATGACTGTCGATGGTAGCGATTTAAAAAAAGCAACAGATATTTCCCATAAATTATACCAACGCAACTATACTAAATTAAAAAAAAACACATTAAAAATATTGCCGAATACCTACAGTAGCAGCTAAGTACAAAGTACAAACGAAATCACCTAATTTACATCTCAGAAAAATCACGCGCCGTTTTTTATTGACGATATTTTTGTTACAATTTTGCCCATGCTCAATAGGTCGGTAAAGCGGATTGATATATTTATTGATTTTTTTGTTCGCAATCGGATAACTTTATTTATTGGTATAGTAAAATGGCTGTAAGGGGTTAGATTTACGACGATTGGGCTCTTTTGTCCGTCTGTGCGTTCGTCGTAAACGTCAATTTTCATTTTTATGTGAATGTAACATATTTTTATATCTATGGGGTTTTGGCGGGCATGTGAAAGAGTGCTGTTGTGTTTTTGTATTATTTTCCTAAAAATGTGTTAGCTGGGTTTTTAATGTGTAATATTTTTAGAATATTAACCATTAGATATTCGTGTTCATGCACAAGTGTAGGAAAGTGATGTAATATCCAGAAACGTGCTATTTTGTGTTCCCTCCAAAACTCCATCGAAAGTTTCAGTAAAGCGTCTACCACTTTACTGAATCGACCGACTTGACTCCTTGACTGTATTGACTTTTACTTACACTTTGACTAGACTTTAGACCTGACGATACATGAAAACGAGGATGAAAAACATAGAAATGGCTGTATGGACAACGCTCCCTTTGCCTGTCCCGACCGGGAAGAATTAAAAAAAAATATCTATGGCACGTACATGCATTCAAATATTTTTATTGATTGTTCTTATTTTGTTTGACTACCTAACTTTTTAAAAGCCATTGCAAAACTCAAAGGACTCGTGTAGCTTTTGTTCCATGACTTCCATGTATTTATTTATGTACTCGTATGTTAGGTAACATCTTCTATACAATATAATATTATAAGACAAAGTCGCATTTTTTCCCTCATGTCCCTTTGTTCCCTTTAATCTTTAAATTTTAAAACTACGCAACGGATTTTGTTGATTGTTTCAGTGTCAGATAGCCCATTTATCGAGTAAGGCTTTAGGCTATATTATATCACGTTGACTAATAGGAGCGAAGAAATAGAGGAAAATGTGGAAAAAACGGGGAAAATTATTTTGAAAGGGCTAACTTGAACGTGCTAATCTCAGGAACTACTGGTCCGATTTGAAAAAATTCTTTCAGTGTTAGATAGCCCATTTATTGAGGAAGGCTATATTATCAGTTATCACGCTAAGACTAATAGGAGAATGTGGAAAAAACGGGGGAAATTATATTTTGAAAGGGCTTATCTCGCGAACTACTGGAGATAATATGTAGACCACGTGAAGCATCATAGGCTATTATAAATTAAGTAGGTATAGAGTATTTTTTGTGGGGCAAAGACTCCAAAGTCCAAAGCAATATAAAAAAATACACCTAGTTATACAGTATGTGTTTTTCTTTGGAAATCTTGTTTAAATCTAATCTTCTCTTAATAATATACTGGCTTAAACGAAACTCTTTTAAACTAGATAATAAACACGCACTCATAATAATTTGCAGTTGCGCTCTTTATAGCGACGGTGCTTCTTTGATGAGAATGAGATGCAAAATGAATAAAAATCTGTGTTAAGTTATAGATATTAGGTTCATAAAAGTTCTATTTTTCCTTAGCGAGTTAATGCATACTATTAAAACCTTCGCAGTAGTAAATTTACGAGTTATTATCTAGTCCTAGGTTTAATAGTCTAGAACCCAGGTTGCTAAGTTTATTTTTACGATGAAATCCAGACCATTTGATTTTAAAAATTTTTACTGCATTAAACGGTTAATGAGTTATTATGGCAATAGGAACGGTACTTTATATTTTTTGTGAATCAAGGCATGTAATAACTATTATGGACGAATACAATAGCAACTCAATAATTAAGACATCTAGGGTGGGTTTGATATATTGACCGTTGTATGAATGCGGTCTGTATCCCCTATGCAATTTGACCGCGTTATATTGACTGAATACGCGGTCATCAGATAGAAATGTCAGCTTAACTAGAGAGGGCTCGATTCTCGTTATACGAATCTAAGTTAGATTTACACGCTCACTCATTCCGGCAAAGATGCGCCCACGATGCGATGGGTGACCTGCATGTGCTATATTTTTACAATGAAATAATATTATGTTGTATTAAGCAGACTACAGCAGTTAATTTTACTACAAATTTCTACTAATTACCGTACAGTAATTATAATGTTCGTGACAGTATTTCTTTATATTGCAATTTGCAATTATTCTTGTAATTTCGTAATTATTGGCATAATAACAATATAACACTGTCTTCATTGTATCACTTACAACTTCGCAAGCAGGTAGGTATACCTACAGTAGGTACTAAGAATGTAAATAATAATATTACTGTGTTGTATACATATTTTATTACTATGTAGTTTTTGAAATTTGAGTAAGTGGAACAGTTTACCATTTTTGTATTTAAAAAACATTAATTTTTAAATTACTTGAGCATCTGCTGTATCAAGAATTCTTTAAAGTTTTTGTAACTGAATACCTGAGAGTGATGCTGTTGACATTATTTGCATTCCATAAAAACGGTCGTTTCAGTAAAAACGTAAAAGTATCGATAATTTTACATTAGCGGTACTTTTAACGGTAAAATAATCGGATTGTGAACTGTAATGCGATAAAAAATCGCATTCGATTGAAGATAATCGGAAATTACATCGAGACACGAACGGGATTTGATCGTCACCTTTATTGTTTGCGGTTTGAGCGTGTGTTGTTAACTTTATAAGAGCGATTTATCGGGTCCGATAACAACATCGGTCTCCGATACGATGTCGAGACATGTAAATTGTAAAGTGTAAGTAAACGTTACCTCTTCACGCTTAAATCGCTGAACCGATTAGTTATAATATTTTACATTAATTTTATTATAGCATAATAAAATTTACTATAAAAATAAATTTTAATTTTGTTAGTCTTGCTAAAATTAGAGAATGTCTCTACTGATTTGGCTGATTTTGGTCTTGAAATATTCGAGGAAGCCAAGAGAAGGTTTTATTAAGAGGAAATTAATACGAAGTTCACCGGGTCATCTAGTTATATTACATAATATATTTATTATTTTTATAGTTACACAAAAAGTATAAAACCATAATAATATTTCTTCACTCATTAATTTTATCACCACAAGTAGGCGTAGCGCCACCAATATTAATTTTATGGTACAATCCCAAGTAATAAATCAGCTTGTATATTTTTATGTTAATGGTATTATCACATTTTATACCTTTTTGGGGCATAAAAGTTGCTAAGTAGCTGGAATGCCTTATATGGAAGTAGAGTGTAGAGCTGCTGCTAACATTTGAAAATGTACGGTTCCTGTAGGTTGATTTTGGTGGTACTTAATGCTTTTAACAATTATATTTTTTTTATTATCTGCCAGAAAACTGTGCAAACTGTGATACCTACTCAAAAATTCTGATTATAATATTATGAAGGAGTTAATTTTCTTAGCTGATGGCTCATTTTAAGTGAAAATAATTAATAACCCCCACTCGCAATACACACAAACATTTAAAGGTCTATCGCAGTCAGTTAATTAAACATAATCTTATAATATAAAATTCTCGTATCACAATGTTAGTCCACGAACTCCTCCGAAACGGTTTTACTGATATTTACCAAATTTTATATCCATATTCAGTAGGTCTGAGAATCGGCTACGGGTACCTTATATATTGATAAGTGCATTTGTTGAATAAATAATAGTCAATTAGTACAACCTGAGACTGACGGCGACCATTGTTTGTACGACGGGATAGCGATTGCCATGGCGACATACTTATTTAGTCACTTCAATAAAATAATATGGGCGAAATACTTTGTTATTATGGCAAAGCAACGTTTGCCGGGACAGCTAGTATTTTATATTATGATTTATGACAAAATATAATGTGCAAAACCTACATTCGGCGGGCCTTATCTGACGATTGTGAAACTGTCCCAAACAGTTTCCACATAGCCGTGAACTAGAAACACAAAAGGGAATTTGCAGATATAACCGAGTGTCTATGATTACCTACACTACACCTATTAAAAGAAAAGAAAAAAACTGTTTTTGAAGTTAAAACATCTCCGTTAAACATGATTTATCACATGGCGACTTTTGCCATTACCCTCAGAGTACAACCCGTTTTTTTTTTTGGAAAATTTTTAAGGCTGAAGTGTTATGCGCTGTAAAAAGGTTATGAAACCCTGGAGTGGAGCTTAAGATAATATAAATGAAAAAAATACTTCGCACTTTTTAAATTTTAGTTAATAAAAAGCATATAAAAATACTATATAAATAGGTACATAGCTTATATTTTGTATGTAGACCACTAGTGAATAGCTTAATATGTTAAAGTTTTGTTTTTGTTTAGTGTTTACCTGTTTTATGTTATTTATAACATTAATGAATAAAGTACTATTGTCACTTGTCAGTTGTCACTGGCGCAATAATTTGCAAGTTCCAAATGGCCCCTCAAATCCTGCCTCATGCCTGCCGGACGCAGTAATCGTTCTTAGGCCATTTTCCACCGCCACCGTCATCGGAATTTCACCGACAACGAGATTATTTTGGGCCGAAAAATACAATTTTATGCCCTAGGCCTACCTACCTAGTTTTATTTTCTACCAACGTTGGCCTAGGCCCTAGCGAGTAGCGACCCATGTTGTGGCTGCTTTGTAGTAGCGTAGAGCAAATTAAAAACCTATAGCCTAGGTCAGGGATGGCGAACCTTTTCGTATTAATGTGCCATTTTTCTGAAGAAATCTTCAGGTAGGGTGAAGCCAAACGAGCGTAATTTGTGAGTTGTGAGTCGCAGAATTTCGGCTGGCAGAAATTCTGCTGCGTTCAGTTTCGTAGAAAATTCCTACTTCGTTCGCACGAGCGGCATTTTGTGAGTCATGTTTTGTATGGAAAAATATTTACGCGACCGAAATTCTGCGACTCACGAGTCACGACTCACAAAATGACGCTCGTTTGGCTTCACCCGTATGTCATAACATAAACATGCCGTTAAAATATTTTTTGTGTTCCTGACCTACCCATATGCATATTTCCTAATTTGCTGCCCACTATGCAGAGCTGGAAGATCTATATTCTATAACCACTAACCTCCATTGTTGGTTAAAATAATTTCGATACTAATTCGGGAACCAGTGGCGTTAGTGGCATTAGTGGCACGCGTGCTACTGGTTTCATCCCTGGCCTAGGTCATACTGCGTACAGTCTCATTTCATCGGCCCAAAACAATGCCCAAAACAATCTCGTTCTTGTTTATGGCGGCGGTGGAGTGTGGACAAACGCCCTTAGGTCACAGCTCCAAGCCCGTGACCTATATCGAGCCCTATATCTGAGGTATTGATTACCCTTGAACGCGAAAATAAATACTCAATGTCATATCCATAAGGTAAGCTGAAGCTGTCGTCCGGTGGGATTGATGGTGGATGGGTGACCATAATTCATCAGTCATCACTGATGACTGATGAACGAATTTTATTTCCAGGACACAACGTAATTTATACTAAAAATTGTTATTTAAATATTTCTGAAGACTGAAACCTTAATTTGACATGTAATATTTTGGTTCGTTTATAGAGTTTTCACTATTCACATTCTTGCAATAGCCATAATATAATACTATACTTACTACAGTAGTACATAAATGTAGCTAATAAATTACATGTAACATAAATAACTTTCTTGTAATGTAATAATTAGGTGATGATTGTGTAATATTGATAAGTTATCGCAAAAGGTCAGCGTAGCGGCGCTTCCTTACGATATACTGTTGTTTATAGTTCACTCCTGACTGGCAGGAACAGTAGAGAAGATAATCAACACTTACGACCGCACTCAAACTTAATGATTACTTAATTTTAGTATGTAGAGTTTGATAGAAAATGTTTGTAGCTTATTTCAAAATTTTATTAAAAGTGGCCGACTCAGGTAGGCCAGGCCTACTACGAAACAATTTTGAGACTCAAACAATCGGACGAGAATGTCGTGAGACGTGTCCTACTCTAACATCGTCATTTCACGTTTGTTAGAGCAGGACGCGGCATTTTCATTCGATTGTTTGAGTCTCAAATCGGTTTCGTGGTACGGCCCCAGGAAAGGATGGCGTAAAGAGCTGGAGATGAACCAGCCAGGCTGGCCAAACGGAGGCGCTGGAGCGAGATAAGTGGAAGACCCTGGGGAGGCCTTTGCCCAGCTGTGGGCTAATATGGGCCACCAAAAAAAACGTTAAAACTAAAAGCTATGTTTATTGTTTAGTGAAACATCTAAGCTAAATTTTATGTTTTTAAAACTGCGGCTTGCTAAAATTCTGATCCTATTTTAATGGCTTAGATAATATCAACCCCAGCTTTATAATTTGCGTAACAAGGCTACCTATCATTTTCACTTTTAATTATGGCTAAGATAATGTGCTTATTGTCTGTATACGCGTGCCTACCTTAAAATTAATTACACATGCATATCGCCATCTTGATTTACGATTATTACTCGAGGTATCTCATATCAATCCTGCACCTGACCGGCTGACCCGGGAAGTACAGTCAACACACCCTTTGTACTGTATGCAGTCTTTATTATCATGGGGATAAGGTCCAAAAAGGGTTTTGTGGGATGTACAGGAATGACCCAGGAAGTACATCTGTGTAGGACGTGATTGCCTCGAAAATGTGGATTTCCTTGCATTATGCATACAGTAGATGACAGATGTGACAGTTTATGTAGATCCGTCTTACGTAGATCATTTAAACTACATCCATTTCGTTATATTTTTTGCACACTATTTAAAAACGAAACTGTTTTTTTTGGTGTTAAATGGCAATCATTTTTCTGTCCAAACGATTTAATAAACAAAAAATAATCAAAATATGCGTAACTGTTCATCCGAAAATGTTAAGGCTCATTTGCACGTTTGAATAAAACAAAAAAAAATATATCCTATAATCATATTTAAATACAATTGAACCTAGTATAGTTTCTTCTCATACAGCCAGGTACTAGCCGGCAAATGTAGTACGATTATGTTTATTTGCTCATCCTATCTAAATAATATATTTATAGTTGTGTTTAAGTTGTGACTTATATCAGCAAAATATTTGCTTCTTATCCCGTCTTGCTCGTAAACTCCATCCCAAGTAAATACTAAATAGTAAATACTTGTTAGTTGTATTTACGCTTATTAGGAATGTTTGTCTTAAATTACATTTCGTTTTTTTCTCGTGAACTGTAGCTTTTATTTCTTTTAGATTTTAGAAAACGTTTCTATTCGATTCTTATGAATAAGACTGTTAAACTTTAAGGATGCGAAAAGTTGTCACTCGACCAGGGCTTGGTTTAAAAATCGCTTATCACCATAAACACACATACGAGAAACTGTTGAATCTCGTCAAATGTCAATCAATATTAAAATTGCACATATCATAATATAGCAAAAAGACACATGTAACATTAATGGTCTTCACTGTGCAATAAGCATGTCTCCTTCATATTCCAATATGTAAATATTATTGGTGTATAGTTTTCCTTTGTTCCACAATGTGTGATAAACACAAAATGTGGGTTTGGTTACATTAGCCACACGTGGGCGCTGTTACTAGGAAATTACTGATATTAAAGCGGTAACCACGTAAGTGCAAAGTAGGTTCATCATGTTTTTGCGGTTAATTTGAGCTGTTTAGGACTATATCGATTATATTTTAAGGTTAATGAATATGTAACTAGCTCGTCGCTTTCCTACGTAATTATTGCAAATTGCCAAAATTTTGCCTGATAATAATTATAACTATTAAGTGGCCTATTTGCGCTGTACCAACACAAATTGCTGGAAAAAAATTGTGTAACATAAAATATTTAATATTATCTACATAAAAAATAAACATCTTCTTTCTTTGGCCAGAGCTATGCGACGGCAGGAAAAGGAACCATATTTTGTAGTTGGTGGTTCCAGAGATTTTATTTCGTGTGTGCATAATATGGAATATTAACTTAATTTGAGTTTCTTTAAAAGTTTGTGTGCATATAATTTACGAGGGACAATACAGGATTCTCATTTCATATTTCTCTAAGATATTTGTTCCTCCACAATGCCACTATCATCCAGAAGCACGAAACAATTATCATTTATTTCCAGCCATTGTCGTGTGCCACCGCAGCGCCTGCACGGGCTTATGACATAAGCAGATACGTTTATTTACACTGAACGTAACATTTTGTGTGAAATTCAGTGAAAACAAGATTTATTTTAAAATTATATTAATTTTGAAGTAATCAAAATTAATTCAGGCAGTAAAAGCTAAAAAATAAATAAGTCGTATAAAATATGAAATTATAGGCATATCACAAGTTTTATTGAGTATCCATAAAGTTTTGTCAAAACGTCACGTTTGTTTTCCCTTTTATCATATTATATTGCCTTTTTATATTTTATGTGAATCTAAAAAGTCGTTTACAGAAATAAAATGTTTTATATTCGTGTTACTTTATTATGATCATTTGCAGTTATTATTTTATGCCCTCAACATAAAATAAACCAAAAGGTACACCAACAATGTCCTAACTTTGTCTGTGGTCAGTTCTGGACTCTGGTATGTCTGTCTGCCCACATCTCCGAAACAATGCCTTTCTGTTTCGTAACTTTTGTATAAGATAGAATCGTGGTGTCAATAACTCGCCTGTTATTTATAGTTCGTAGATAAATACCTAATATAGACAAGGTTTCCTGCATACTGCTTTTGGTATCGCAGTATTGAATTTAAAATAACCCTCTGTTTTAAATTCAAGTGAGAGAATAGTGAATTCTAATACATTCACAGCTAAAGTGTATGGTGTTCATGATAGAATACGTGCTTATACGAATCTCATTTACTATTCAACGATACGTAAATCGCAATTCCAACTTAAAGTAAAATAAAAGATTTTAGAATTATTTTTTGATCAACTTTCAAAGAAAAAAAAAGGTTTTAATGTTTTACCATTACGTAAATAAATTCGATATCGATCCAAATTGTACCAATAATATGCATGACATCAAGATGTTACAAATCACATCAGCTATGCAATGTTTTGAAATGTTAACATCTCATTTCAAAATCGCACGTCTAAAATTGAGTAAATATTTTCCTATAACGTCAACTTCGCTTTTTTTCAAAACGTTAAATTGATTATCTAGATAAAATATATTCATACGCTAGTTTCGATAGCGAAGGAAACGCATCGCTAATTCCTGGCGCTTCGCTATCGAAAGTGCTGAATGCATTTTGATTAACCACTCTGGTAAATCTGTAACGATTAACTGTATTGTATCGGTAGTATTGAAGGCGATCATAGCGTATTGATCACGATAACAGTCCTCATAATTCCTATTTACTTTCAGGTTGCTTAGTATATTTAACCCCATTCCTAAAATCGCTTCATGCCCCATAAAACTGTTAAAATCGCGCTATATCGGTACTAGGGGTCTCTACACATTAGGCGCAAAGTTATCAACCTTATCACTGGCACCAGTATTCTTGTTCGTTAGTTTGTAAAGAAAATATTGTAATAATGCAACTTGAAGTTGGCACTTGGCGACTTGGCACTATACATTGTATTTATTGTAATTAATTTTTCTGTCACCTATTTAATCGTGATTCATCGAGCTTAATATTATGTCCCACTTAAACGAGACCATTGATAACAATCGGTAAAAATATACTTTGAATGCCGAGATTTATAATAATAATATTTTATTTATCATATCAAGTTAAATTATTATTTATTTGTCTAAATCATGTTCTTTCTCTGTCATATTATGATCATATCCCATCATTTCCCGGGCATATCGCGTTATTTCTGTGTCACGTCGCAATTCGCATAGTGTGTTCACGCCTTAAGAGATTAGTTCCGGACCTACCGGAGCTTAAACGTGGCGTACGATTTCACAGTTAACCGTTTTAATCTCTGTGATTTATTGTTTATCTATCGGGATTTGTATCGGTATTTTTATCGTTTATTGACATTGCAGAGATGATACCATACGGATAAAAATATTTTGAACGGATTATAGGAGTTTCTCTCCTACCTAGCCTGGTACCTACCCTGGGGGGCAATAATTTCTTAAATTATTAAAAAGAAAATACACAAACACCCCAAAAATGAATGTTTTTCTAAAATTAAACATAATATTACTCAATAATTACTACGTAATTAAGGACCTTATGACCTAATATATCCTAAAATTTTGTATGTAAGGGGGGTTTTACATACAAAATTTTATTTGAATACAATACTTACAAGTTACAAACGTTGCCGACAAAAAAAAACAAATACAATTTTTAGATTTTCTTGTTCAAGCCATGACATAATTTGGTTTCGATGTTTTGTTGCTAAGGTAGCATATAAGTGTACTATTACATCATTATTCGCTACTTACTCATAATATAATGTCAGTGCAACTTCCCACGAACGAGTAACGACCAAATATGAGCTGGGGACAAATAAATGGCTCCATGTAATTGCCCTTTAAATACAAGTATGAGTTTATAAGGCCATAGCAGTTTTAAGTTTGGAATTAAAATTTAAAAATATTGAACCATTTTCTTGTGATAGATTTAAGTAGCATAATAATATATTATTTTAATTAATAAATATTAAATTTGATAATTTAACTAAAATGTCGAAAGGTGCTTGCAAAACATTTAAAAATTACTCGATTTTTTTATAAAATGTCGAATCTGCAGTCTGCACCTCAATTGCAGATACGATATTTCATGTCGATCTAGATGACTGTGAAAATCAACGGACGATCATAACTCGTAACGGACGGAAATGATGGAATCATAAATGTTATTTACAGCCACATGAAAACGCCAATTGTGACTGAAGTCTGAGAATAGCTTCGTTAATTATAGTAAATTACAACTAGCAATACGTTATTTGATGATTTTGCATTAATTTGTAGGTAGCACCTGTTTATTAAATGTGTATGTGGCCTGTGTTTGCTAAAACTAATATTATTTTTTTATAAGTTTATGTAGATCAACAATATAAAATCGTACGACACAAAGTATAAACACTCCCCTACATTAAAATTTCAATTTTTCATACATACAACCAGAAATTAAGGCCATCCCCCGAGCAAACGACCTTGACCATACATTTGCCGCGTTGTCGAGATCGCGGCACCAAAACCCTATTATTTTTACTTATCTTACTTCAAAATTGACCTAAAAAAAATTAAAACGTGGAACATGTAGCTTATGATATTGTCGATCTATTGGCGTGTGTTTCAAATAAAAGTAATTTGTAAATGTTACTCTCAAAGACCGAAATCGCTCAGTGCGCGAAAAATTGCTCACAACGCGTTGTGGTTATAGTGAAACGGCCACGACGCGAAATTCGCGTCGTGGCTCTAATGAAAACGGCCACGACGCGTTCTGGCAATTACAAAAAGACCATAACGCGAAATTCGTGTCGTGGCCGATATGCTACTCGTTTTTCTTGATTGATTAATCGTCCATAGGTGTGGAAGATTAAAATATTTGAATTACCACGCGTACTACAAAATATTTTACTAAATCACTGCATAACGTGTAAATTGTCATTATTATTTATAAAATATCCATAGTTTCATATAACTATCCGTACTAAGAATATTATAATTATCTTTTTGGTTGGCGTAATGAAGTAGCCGCCATCAACTAGTAGTATTATATTTAAATTAAATAAATTAAAATAAAACTATATTTTTATTATATTTTATTGAGGTCAGATAACAGATTACTTTATTAAAAAAACAACAACACGTTGCGACAGACAGACAGACAGTAAAAATAATAGTACCTACGGATAATATGGAACTATGAATATTTTATTTATAAATAATAATGATAAACACGTTATGCAGTGATTTAGTAAAAGAAAAAATATTTTGTAGTACGCGTGGTAATTCAAATTTGATCTTCCATAGCTATGGACGATTAATCAATCAAGAACAAATCAAGAAAAACGAATAGCATAGGTATCGACCACGATACGAATTTCGCGGTCCTTTTGTGATTGCCAGAACGCGTCGTGGCCGTTTTCATTAGAGCCACGACGCGAATTTCGCGTCGTGGCCGTTTCACTATAACCACAACGCGTTGTGAGCTATTTTTTCGCTCACTGAGCGATTTCGGTCTTTGAGCGTAACATAAATACTAAGGAGGTGCTGAATGTATAGTCAGTCAAGAAAGTCATGACAGGCGGGAAAATTTTCTAAACGTAATCACGCTTATATAAGGTGTATTTTTTTCTTAGTATTTTCACAGAGAACGCTTATTAGTTATTACATTTTAAATATTGTCACCTTGCACACTTTTATCTCGAATAATTAAATTTTAAAATTTTCCCGCCGTCATGACTTTCTTGACAGACTATATGCTTGAATTTTAATTAGGTAATTGGTTTTACTTTGGAAGCTGATATCATGAGTATAATAAACAAAAATAGAAAATTTAAAACGTGGAAAGGAATGTTAATATGCTGAAGATTATTGCTGTATTTTTATTTTAACTTTGTAGCTTTCAAATTATGAATTTATAAGTCTCTAAATACGGTAAAATTACGGAATCTCCGTAGGGAAGGCCTTTAAGAAAATTCTTCAAAGATGGCGGAAAGTACAATCGCATAAAAAAGCTTTAACATATTTTAATACCCTGAATAATTATATTATGTAAAGTTGGCGCCTGGTAGACAAAGTTTGGCGGTATAATACACGTAGTTATAACAGACGATGCTACTGTTATAAGTTATAACAGAATTTGTCGCGCCCAAGATAACTTTCATTATCTTTGCTTATCCGTGCGAAATTTGAAGTAGACTAGGGTTGTCTATTTTGTGTGAAAAATTATTTTTTGGCAACCTAATATTTAGGTAGTAGACATTACTAGATTCAGTGGTCAAAACTAAAATATCAAATTATCAATAGCCTTACTTAGTTGTTATAACTTATACATAATAAATAATAATTTGTAGGAGTAGTTTATATTTAATTCATCGGTTTGTTAAAACTTAAAAGAGAAGAAATAATAATATTTATTATGTATGTAATGTTCTAGAACAGAGGTTCCCAAACTTTTTTTTCTCATAGACCACTTTAAACATTTTCCTGGATCCGGTGGACCCCCACAGCTAGCTGGTCAAGGCCGGTCTAAGTAAACGCAAATATTTTCTTGTTTTGTACCTATTTAACACAAAAATTACCACACTTTTACTTATTTCAAAATCTTCTCGCTCTGTAATATTTCATCTGCTATTAATATTATATTATTGTCTGCCTTTAGGATAGGAGAAGTAAAATCGGGTCACCTTATTTTTATAGACCCCCGTTAACGACTCTTGGACCCCCATTTTTTTTCCACGCAAGCGTAGACCCCTGTCGGGATCCCATGGACCCATGGGGTCCACCTAGACCACTTTGGGAATCAATGTTCTAGAATCTAGATTCTAGCGTAAATGAATCTGTGATTGACAAAGATTTGTTAGCTTTGCAAAAAAATTGCAATGTAAAACTTGTGATAGCCCTAAATGTTAACCTATTAACAGGTGCCAACTACTCCTTGATAATAATAATTTATATTCATGGGTACCTATTCTATATTAACAAAGTTAGTTTTGATATCGGCTGGGGATTAGGGCGGGAGAGATAAAGATACTTAAATTATCCCTTTGAGGCTTTTGCGCTTGATTATACATTTAAAGTGAAATGTTGATTAAGGTTATCATACTATGATTCGGGCATTTTGTCGCCAACGTCCATACCACGTTGAAAACACCGGTTCTCGTCCGATCACCGAAGTTAAGCAACGTCGGGCGCGGTTAGTACTTGGATGGGTGACCGCCTGGGAATACCGCGTGATGTTGTGTGTAGGCTTTTTGTGTTATAACATCTTTTCGATTGCTATTTATTTTTGAAACCATTACAAGAAAATCACTAGAAAAGGATTCAATTTTAATTTACGATAAATTACGTAGGCGCCTTCGATATCGTACAATGGGCATTGTCCAAAAAAATCACATGTACTTTTTATATTTCGTTAAAATAGGGTATTTGAAGAATATAATTTAAATAAATTTGTAATTCATTGGCTAGTTTTTTCTCAATAAATTTTTAAAATTTCGCTGTGACGTCATCATCGGCGGCCAATTTACCTCTCCAGTATGTTTTTTTTCCTTTCAATCTTATTTATAATGGCTGGTTCGTCAAATGTAAGTTCTCATTATGTGAAAGCTGATACGAGAAGCTTACAAAAGAAACGTAATGTTGGTCGAATTTATTGCTAATTTAACGCCATTGAAGGTCAAACTAAGGTTAAACATATTTGTTCAAAAATATAAGTAACTAATGGGTATTTTTTTCGTTTGTAATGTTAATTTCGTTTTTGTAATGAGCAAAATTAAAAAAAATGGACAATCCCCAGTACATGAGTAGTGAACTAGTGAGGTAGCGACAGACTAGGTCTTAGTATACACTAAAACTAAATTCACGTTAGTAATTCGGCACTTACACTATCTAGACTAGATTTACGCCTAGCCCGCGTAGGAGCCGATAGCCTTGCACCAGGATCCCACTCATGATGATTGAATCTTATGTCCATGTCCTAAATGTTAGATCCTAGATAGTAAAATATATAAATACTTAAAGTAAAAGTCCATATTAATAATATTATTATGGTCCAAACCACGAGACGAGTCACAAAGTTTTGTTTTTAGCCCTAGTTTTAGTCCGAATAAAATCAACAGGTTCAATAATAATAAATTTGAGCTAGCACTACTTAATAATAAAATAGGCATAAGAATACGTCATATATGAATTAAAAACATGTTAAAAGTTTTAACATAAAAATAAAAACAGCTTAAAATTTTATTTTTAAAACAACAGTTTTTCTTCGAAAAATTCTTATGCTGTTGAGTTGGCATTAAAAAAACATGAGTTCTTTGCTTTTGTGTTGGCACTAAAAAAACTATAACGCATAATTTTCTGGAGTGTTGAGTTGTATGAAATGCCCTTTTGCCATAAACCTCTCTGTAAACTAGGGCATTGTTGCAACTAATTGTTATAGAACAAGTTTAGGTGCTATAAATTTCATGTTTGTTTCACACTTACTATTATAATCTGAGCTGTTGGTAGGAAAATTGTTATAGAAGATTTTGTATTTGCAATTTATATTAAGTACTTACTTGTAAGTATATTATCTACAAAACTTAAAAAAAAAAGATACTGAACTCTTGAATTTTATGCAACTATTTTTTTACTTAATTTTAAACTTTTAATTCGGTAAGTACTTACTGTCGAATATTCGTCGCTCGAAATAGTACATTTTTGGGGTAAAAATTATCCTATAGGTCTGTATCCTTTCCCGGGATTCAAACTTAGAGCAATTGCTCCATTAGGATTCAAAGCATCTCAAAACCTTATTTTTGATCTACGAATAATTTATAGTAGTTTTTGACCAACAGACATCCACTCTTTTACATCTCAAATATTAGAAAACAGTATCATGTTACATGTATACTGCATACTGCATAGTAGGTACATACTACATACTCGTAACTTAGTTATAGCACAGTTAGTACTGAAGTATACCCTAATAAGCTACTAAAATAACAGACATTAATATGAGAATTGAGAGGGTAAACCGCGGATAACCGCCCCTGTTAATTATGGGCTGAACGCTAATTAAGTGCTTCACTGTAAGATCACTGTAAATGTTTGTACACTGCAATTTACTCTGCAGGGGTGAACTCAAAATCTCTTGAACATCATCCAAATGTCTGAAGTAATTTAAAATATTCAATTTATCTTTTCTGTCCCCGTTCTTTCCGTCAAAGAAAATGATTCATAGGCAGGTAGCGGACCTACGTTATTTATTCGGGTTATGTCAAGTCAATGTCAGTCGTAATCGATCGACTAGGCAGTAGACTTGACATAACTCTACCAATTTACGTAGGTCCGCCGTCCGTCATCTGACTATGCAACAACTTCTCGATAGTAGTATCAGAGAACTTTATTCCTAGTCAGATAGGGGATCTACGTAGTTTGGTCGCGTTATGTCAAACCCAGCCGACAAATCAAATTAACATTGAATTGACATGAGCCGACAAAAAGACGTTGATCTGTCAACTGCATAGGAATCAATTTCCTTGATGGTACATTCTCTTAAATCACACCCTAGATCCAGAGATCTAAAACTTCAACTTATTCCTTAAATCAGTTTAAAAGGTCAAAGCAAATCATTTTATACTAGAAAATATTGGACCAATACCGTCCAATATGTCCTTGCGGTTCCATTATAAAGCTCTTACGTAAATCACATCCTAAAACAATATCGGACTATTAAGTAATTACTGTAATTGAGATATCAAACGATACGTAGGGTGACCAAGCGGTCGTACAATAGGATACACATTTTTAAATAAGTATTTTTTTTAGATCCTAATACTCTGCATATTTACGTTCGTATAATACGCATTCATTTTGCAGCAAGTCATAAGTTTATTTAAACCGCATAAATAACGATTTTCTTAATCAGGTTCTGATCATTGTAGAACAGTGTTTTTTTGTCTCTTGACTCATTTCCACAGGCAACGTTCGACACTTTAAATATTATAACAATTTTAATTTGATTCAATAAGTTTTTTATACTTTTACGTCATTTCAAAATCATGCTCAGCGTCTTGTTTACAAGCTTTAACAATGGAGATACTTACTCAGTAGATAATAATCAAACAATAATTACTTAATGGACACCATATCGAATCGTTCGGCAATTATCATATCGCAATATTTCGGTAAGCGGCAGTTATAAATCACAGTATCGCTTACGTAATACTTTTTGTTGGCGGGGTCGGTTAAATTGACATGTTGCAAGTTGCAACGCCACCCACTATTGATCGTAATCCTGTTCGAGCTTGACTATTAAAATCCATGGACGTCTACATTTGAGTACAATAATATACTTAATATATTATACCCATTGTCCATACAAATAATATAAATGCGAAAGTGTGTCTGTCTGTCCATGTTACCTCTTCACGCCCAAACCGGTATGGAGATACTTTGAGTCCCGGGAAAGGATATGTCCTTTCCCGGGACTCAAAGTATCTCCATACCGGTTTGGGCGTGAAGAGGATACTTTTTATCCCGGAAAAATGTACGGTTCCCGCGCGATAAACGAATTTTGGCACAACGGATTTGCGGGCGTCATCAACTCATCACTCATCAAGTTAGGCATAAAAGCCTCTTTTACCTAACTTGATGCATAGTTCGGCGCTCTTGCCGAATGCCGGCAGTCCCACATACCCCCTTGGTGCTTCAAAAGGGTTTCCACTGCGCAGTCTGCGCATCAAAAAAAGTCATAAAAGCTAAAAAGCAAAGTTAGAGTTTTACCTAAACAACATTTCGTCTTATACATACTTACTTATTTATAGGTAATTTATGATGGGTTGTAATTAAACTATATTCACATGTTCTTGGTAAAAAAAAACATTTTGTAAAGTTTTAGTTTTAGTTAGTTTTAGTTTTACTCTATAATCACTATTTTAATGAGTAACCGGTTTAAAAACATTTATCATGTAGGTTCTAGACAGTATTCTTGGCCATTATATTATAAACGATATAATGGTAGCAGGTTATAGGTAGGCGTGGTTTTTGGTGATCCCCACAACTTGAAACAATCCAATCTGTTTTATGATCTGATAAAAAGTTATGACTTGGCGTCCGTCCATTTGGTGAAGAATTGAGTAATTGGTGTATTATAGTCCAATGTTTTAGGCGTTCGATGTGATAAATATAAGTTAATGCATGATAATAAATAGATATAATAATATGTTCAATAAATAAATAAATTAGTAACTTAAAGATTAGAGCAGCGGTTCCCAACCTGGGGGTAATTACCCCCGCCCGCGGGGGTAAAATAGCTATTCTAAAGGGTATTATTAATACTAAAATCAGTTTCTCTGAAGGTTGGGAACCGCTGGATTAGAGGAATGATCATGTCAAGTGGAGCTAATAATATAGCTATACCATCCGCAATATTTTAGCAATTTACTCTATATTTTAAAAATTATATTTTAACACAATATCGTTAGATAAAATAGCAGTACATAATATAAATTTATTCTTAACGAATAATAAAACGATTTTATAAAAAAAAATCATAAAAACACTGAAAAATTATCGTACTCTTATAAAAATTATCATAAAATATGTAAGTCGTTTTAAATTTAAATTATATTTTTCGCCTACAGGCAAACCTTTTTTTATTGTAATAAAGGCAATGAAACATTTTGTAAATGTAAAATGTGAAACACTAAAAGCCTTCGGCGAAACGGTGAGCATAATAAATTAAATTAACTTTTTCAGACTTAAAAAAATACCCGAATGTTGAAAAAATCCAAAATTTTCTTCATTCGTTTGTTTGTAATTTGTATTTAAGTATTTGTATTTTCATTTATTGTTGCACTCAAAATTATTATTTTAACATTTTCATTTTTGGTAAGATTAAAACGTATTTTTTAACCGACTTCCAAAAATGTGCATTTTTTTGCGGGCTGTGATTTTTTTTTTTAATAAAGGTGTGCGTGTTTCAACAATACAAAACAAGAAGCATCTAAAACATTGCTTTATAAACATTATGTAAATAGAGCACCAATTAAAATGTTCTGAATTAATTTAAATTATCGCATCCTCGGAATAGTTTCACTTTCTATAAGTTGCGTGTATTTATGGATGAAATTTACTAAATATTATGTTTAATAGCCTGTATTACATAACAGGAAATGGTGTCTCATATGATATCATATAATATATAGCTCTTACATAGTAAATATTAACACTTTAAAATACATATATTATGTAGAGCACTTTCACTGTTACATATCTAGTCTTGTGGAGGAGAAAAAATTGAGATGATATTATTATAGGGCAAAAGTATTTGGACTTGGGCACTCAAGAGCACAATATCTTTACTCTCACTCATATTAGGTGACCTAGTGGGACGGATTTATAAACGACTTTAACATATTACAAACAAAATAAATATAATAACAGAGCTTACTACATATATAGCTGATAGAGTAATAGAGTAAAATAAACAAATAGTGATAGGTTGTGCGAATTTCCACGTGTTCAAATAGTCGTAGTATGTACTATGTACTTACCATGTATATTATATTATGATATGCAATTATGCATGGCCTTATTCTGATTTTCTAGCACAATTCCTTAGTTAAAAATTGCATGTATGACTATTTAATTTTTTTTTTGTATGAAGCATGATACCTTTGACGTTTATTTCAATAATTATTACGCATATATTAAAATGACTAATATATTTTATAATTTCCTCATTGCACGCTGTTCACTTCAGTAGCTCGACGACCATTCTGTAAATAAGTCTTTTCTTTGTAGGACCGCGGAATTGGACTAAAACCTCAAAAGTGTTAAATCGAAGAACTTTCCCAGTGTTTCGGTCTTTCTTTCGCTGAATGAAGTCGAAAGGAGCGAAAATGAAATACCTGCCCACTGTTGGGCAAAAGGAAACTTACACGTTACTCACAGTTAGACGGAGATACATGAAGAAACTGATGTATGTATATTGTATATCGCTTATAAGCTATTATTTATTATGTCCACACTATGCGCTTTCATCTTCAATTTTCGTCATCTTCATTATTCGTTTCGTTTTGGCGCATTCAATAATGAATGCGTCAACGAACGCAACGCCAACTGTCATTTTTAATAACAAAGCAAAAATGTTGGATATGGTCAGGGGGCATGCGTCGCGGGCATGCCTCACGTTCGCTGTTGACTGCGCTATACGCATGCCCTTGACGAACAGGAAAAGGTACAGTGTGGACAAAGCTATGATGCCGCACTCGGAGACATTTAATGACGAATAACTTCAATTTAATGAAGAGTTTGACAGATTTTTTTTTCATTTATATTGTATGGGACTTATATCAAAATCTTCATTTATTTACAATCAAGTAATTAATATTCGTTTCTGAGTGCGGCAGTTGCTGCCTACTGGTTTTACTCGCTTTTCGCTTTAACTAACTTAAATATGTAGTGCTTAAAGTTGAGTACTCTTGTGCATCTCTTGATTTATTTTATTTCATTACCGAATGTAGTGTTATGAAATAAATTGTAAGGATACTTAACATTTTTCCGGGAAAAAATATTGTTGTTGTGTGGAGGTGTGCCACATCATAATAGGTATTAGGCACTACATATTTTGTTTTAGAATGACGAGATTATTGAGGTAGGAAGCAGGCAGACACACACTAATAAGGTTACTTTGGATTCAGATAGGTTTACTAGTTCACAATAAAAATTTCATATCGCAGTAGAGCAGCCTTTCCCAACTAACGCTCCCCTGTGGGCGCTGAAGGTCTGAAGGTGTGGAACCCAGAAAAAAATGGGAGCGTTGTTTTAGAGGCTTGGGGGTGATTTATTTCATCAGGATGCATTTGAAATTGAAACAATTGGACGCTAAAATATAATTTGTTCTTAAGTGGGCGGTAGACAAAATAAGTTTGGGAACCTCTGCAGTAGAGAATGCAACCAGGTAGTCCATATTATTGCATCTAAAATGATGGCAATAGATCAGAATGCGCGAGATTTCTCTATTGCGCGCGTGAAAGGTCCGCCTATCGCGGGTAGCTCCCGTTACACCAGATGTTCCATCGTGATAGATGTTCACGTAATAGAGATGCTCTATGGTCTAATAAAGGAAATATTTTTATATTTTGACCAACTTTTTGGAGCGAACATTCGTCAATGCTTGGACAAATAAGACGTAGGTACTTGTTTTGTGGTGCGTAAAATGTATATCATAATATCATGTAAAAAAGCGTTTTATGGTAATGGTATACATATTATTAAATAATTAATGTATTTTTGAAGTAAAAACTTCTTTAGTGGCGTTGAGCACTTTTGTGGGATGGGTTAAAACTATGATATTCGCGTCAGATTCTCGTGCTGATCGAAACACCTTGGAAAAACCGTAAGACGGTTGGAGAGTAGTGTTTTGTGTCGAACTCGAACTCGAATTGATTGTAAGGGTTTCGATTAATTGAAAAAATCGATTTTCATAAAAAAATGGGTAAACATTTTATCGATTGTAAGGGTTTCGATTAATTAAAAAAAATCGTTTTTTTAATAATCGATTTTCATAAAAAATGGGTAAAAAAATGCACAACGTTAATAATCAAGTTTTCATTTCTGCCGGTACTCCCGGAGTGCAACTCGTCTTTTTTTTTTTGCTTATTGGCTTAAGTTTACCACAAGGTACTAATTATGTATTCTGTGTTACCACATGGAATGCAAGTCAAGTCTCTTGACAAACAACGGGCGTACAATTTTATAACTTACTAGCTGTCCCGGTGAACTTCGTGTCACTTTAAAACCTTCCCTGGACTTCTACGAATATTTTAAGACTAAAATCAGCCCAATCCGTTCAGCCGCTTTCGAGTTTTATTTGCTTAGGACAAATTAGTTTGGACTAGGCTATACTAGTTAATCCTATCGCGTACAGGAAGAACTAGTTGAGCCTAGGCAAACCTGGTTTGTCCTGAAATCGGGTTTGGCCGGTAACATATATTATATAGATCTGTACAATATTATATTAAAGTAAAAATTCAAAAAGTCATGTTGATAAAAAGTTATTTTTTATTTGCAAACAATGCTCAACAACCACAAACATTTGTACGAACATTCGTGTCACATCACTAGCACATACAAACCTCTCAGATAGATAGTTAACAATGAGAGAAACGTGACGAGGATCCCGTTTGAAGGACAAAGATATATTCTCGTGCTCGAGGAAATTGCTTCAGTTGCTTTTACTGTAAATGCTCCTATAATTACGGTGAAATAATGTATATTTGCCACGTTTTAGACATTATTAACCTTTTATTAATGTTTGCTTTATAAATAACCCTCCATTTTGGGAATTGGTTAAATGTCCCCCCAGAGTCCTGAAAAAGCATACCTGATAAGATTCCTAGGAATGCATTAAGGCTGCCGCTTAGGGATTGATGGGATTAACCCATCAATCCTAGCGGCAGCCGGTTGCCTCTTATCAATTAGAAACGTGCGGGGCTAAAATTGACAAGTCAAACTGACGAATGTCAAATTAGTACGAATTACTATTTACTAGACATGAATTGCAAACCATTTTGTGATTTAAAAAAATGAATCATATTATATGAATTATGATTCATAATAATTATTAATTAATATGATTCTCCAAGGCGACCATTTTAGCCCCGCTGTGTCTGCGACACCCGCGATGCCACATTCTATACAATGTTGCCCGCACTAAACTATCCTATATTTGACCGGAACTCAAAATATTATATCGATATGAAATTTGATCAAAATCGACTCATCGGATTAAGGGTAAGACGTGGCAGACGTACTAACATATTCTTATTTGTAATATTGGATATAAGTTTGGATGATACTGTACTTACATGGTGATGCGTTACTTCGCCACTAAGCCACTTAAGATTGACATCAGAAGCGTCGTTAAACGAACAAAGAGCTATTAAGATGGTTCTCAGTGGGGCACTTTGATCGCTATCTGCTATCGTAAACCAAAAACCGACATACGTTTGAACCAATATTCTGTAGTTGAGAATAAAATTGAGATCCAAAAACTACCGATTTTTTCATTATTTCTACCGAAAGTATCCTCTGTTTCTGCCAGTTTCTTTTCTAATTGATGGTGAATCTACCGATTTCTGCTAGCAGTAGCAGCTCTACCGATTTCGTACTCTGGCGTCTTCTTCAAGACTAGAGCACAGATTAGTTATTGGACATCCCCGAGGCCCAATAAAACAGATAGTATATATTTGACTGTGGCACATATTATTGAAAACAGGAAAAACAAAGGTTCAATTTAATCAACAGTTATTTGCAAAAATATTTCGCGCCTAATCATTACTTTTAAGTTCAGTAACGTAACTCGTTCGATATAAATTACTGTAATAAGGAAGTATAAACCCTAATTAGTTGGTAATAGGCCAGGGGCGGTGTAGGGGCATTTTACACCTACGATTACATCGACACCGCCAATTATGCAGTGGCGGATTTAAGTGAGAACAGCGCCCTGGGCAACGCGCCCCGCTGTTGTAGGTGATTGGATCGAAATAAATGTTTAAGTGACTAAGATACTATTGTGTAAGATTCAATTGTGTTAGTAACGCTAAAACTCGAAAACGGCTGAACGGATTGAGCTTATTTAGTCTTAAAATATTCGTAGAAGTCACGGAAGATTTAAAAGTATCCTACTAATATTATAAAGGCGAAAGTATGTGAGTTTGTGAGTGTGTATGTTTGTTACTTCTTCACGCTTAAACGGCTGGAGCGATTTCGACAAAATTTTACAAGGAGGTAGCTGACATCCTGGATTAACACACAGGCTACATTTTTAACCGACTTTCAAAATGGAGGAGGGGTTATGTTTTTTTTTATTACTTATGTTTAACGAAGACTCCGCCGTTTGTGAACCGATTTTCAATATTTTGCCGTCTTTTACTTGGGGGTACCTTAACATACCGATTTCGAGTGTCATTTGATAAATTTTCGTCCCATCTTCTACCAAACCCTAGGAGTGCTGCTCATCAAAAAACAGTGTCTTCCATCAAACTTCTATCTCTCAGTCATCAAAATATAACTTTCCGATGATCAAACTCAATTTATTTTGTCTCTAATACTATTTAACTATTACAACACAATTTTGTTTGCCTAATTACACCTATTAAATCGCGGGTAACACCGCGAGGCACAGCTAGTTTATAATAATATCCTAAAAGGCAAACACGAAGTTCACCGGGACATCTAGTTTTATATTTAAGAGCGTCAGTCGTAAGTCGTAACTCGTAACATATAAATAATTAGCGTCTGTGGATGTGATGGGTCGTATTATAAAATGTAATTAGTCACTGTTTAGCAATAGTTAGACTTAAGATAAAACAATACATATAATAGTATCTACTATGCCGTTAGTTACGCTTAATTTTGATATTAAAACTTAATAGTCTTATTTTTATTCGCCAAATAACTGTCATTCTAAGAATAAATTTCGACTGCGTTTATTCTCTCTGTGGGTGCCCTATGGTGGGCCCTTATCATTGGTCCCTTTTGACTTTGACTGCTGAATCCGCCACTGACTATACTGACGCGTGCCACGTGCCCAATAGTAGGTATTTAATTATAAAATATTTAACGGCTACTTACACCTGCACTAGTGATGGGACCTGGTTATGATTACACTTTATACCATTGCTTGAATTGAATATTACATTTACATAATTATACTGCAGGGGTGGCCTTTATTTTTAAATGCTTAGGATATTTGTTTTTTTTTTTTTTTTAATTCGAATTTCGATGCACATATTTTATTAGCAGTTTCTTTTAAATAAGAAAGCTCTTTTTCTGCCAAGAACCAAAAAAACATCAAAGACTTCATCCAGGAATCTTTTTGTTCCCCAGCAAAAATTCCTGAAACTTCCTTCTAGTTCCTTTCTATTTATATTTATTGACATTTAAAAAGCAATTTAACGAGGAAACGCTATTCTGTAAAAAATACCTAGTTTTTGTGAGAGGCTTTTGATAGGTACTTACACCCATTTGTGATAAACAGCATAATTATTATTATATAGGCAAAAGAAATATGTAAATACAGTACCCGGCAATAAATATTGCACATCGACCTTTGGAAAGAGACATTCGGCTAATTTCGGTTTCATAGAGCGTTATCTCTGTATCACACACCTATTTGACATTATGTCAGTCGTTGTTCAAATTCAATAGAGTGCAGTCGCGTCCAGTTCAGAATAAATATCTAGAGTTGTTAACACCCCTAAATTTGCTACAGCTGTAATTTTCCAAACGAATTTTAAATACGTAAACATAATTTGAACACCCTTGTTTATTTTATTTCACCCGAACCTAAAGCCATAACTTATAGAAAATTTGGTGTATTTTATACAAAGAATAATAAAATTGTCAAAAGAAGCAAACCGTAATTGTTTTAACAGCTCCTAATATATACCGGACTTTTTGTATTTCGTGCGTAAGAGATAACGCTCTACAAAACCGAAATTAGCCGACTGTCACTTTCCAAAGATCGATGTGCAATATTTACCGCCGGGTACTGTAGTTATGTGATTATTGTCCAGCCAACTGCCAAGTCAATCTCCTTTTTAACCGACTTCCAAAAAACGAGGAGGTTATAATATGTTCGGCTGTGGATATTTTTTTTTTATTTTTTTTTATTTTTGTATGTTCAACGATTACTCCGCCGTTTGTGAACCGATTTTCGAAATTTTTGTTTTGTTGTATTTGTCACTCCAATTTGGTACCATGTTCACAAAAGTGGTGACCTGATGATGGAATCCAGGAGTAATCGAGGGAACTCCTCGAAATTTATATGGAAACATATGGTGATTTTGGTTTTATGTGAAGTGTACTAAGAATATGCTACCAAAAAGTCAAATATTGGGTCAGGATATACCATGGTTGCGAAGATGCTGAGAAAACTCCTGACTCCTTATAGATACACGTTTGGGAGTTTCGGCGTTGTTTTAAGAACAGAAAGCATATGCTACTATGCAATTCATATTCATCATCATAATCATCATCATCATCGTCATCATCATTCGTATTAAGGGGCTTCATTACGTGAAAATACCATATTACCCGCAGAGTTTTTCTTTATTGCTCATTCAAATGTAAAGAGAGTACTCAATAAAAAATACGCAATGATAGCTAATTTATTGACCTTCATTTCCATTTTTTAAAATTCTAATTAAGAAGTATAGTTTACGAGAAAAAAAATAAATTTGAACGCAATAATTTTCCTACAAATATTGTTATAATTCCGTTGTTTCAAAAAATATTGCCAGAAATTTTTGCTCAAATTATGAGTATTTATGTCATTTATAAATTTGCCTTTTTACATTTTTATTTAATGCAATATTTTATAAGTTATGACAACTTATAGCTGTTTTTGAGGAGAGGGGTCGGAGCGGGACGCGGGCGGCAGACGGCTGCGCGCCTTCGTAGGAGGAGGTTGTGTCGCTTCGTGTCGCTGCGCATACGATTTAAATTACGTAAAATAAGGCACGCCATCTGTCCTCATCATTTAGAACTACAATGAACTTGTCTTGTCTACAAGTAATACTCACCGAATAGACGGCAGCGCCCGATTTCAAGGTCACAATTTATGCACTGCGATTGCGATGCAAAATTATTTTTAAAAAATATTATAATAAGTAATGAATACGTGCAAAATATTTATCTGTACAAATAAATAAAATTGGAGTAAAGAAATAACTGTTTTTACTACATGTAAGTATATTTATAATATGATTAATAATTATTATATAGACATATAATAATAATAAATAATAATAATAATATTAAAAAAATATAATATAATAATATAATTATTATATTATGTATTTATAATATTGATATAATATTTATAATATTGATATATGATATAATAATAATATTATTATATTATATTTTGCACGTATTCATTACTGTAGGTATAATATTTTTTAAATTCAAACAGACAAAAATAGTAAAAAAATATATGTTGATGTATACAGTAACGTATATTATAGGTAAGTACGTTACATACCTACATCAAAATACATATTATTTTTGTACAATTTTTGTCTATTTGTTACGGCAATCTCTGTAATGCTTAGACCGATTGAGACTTTTTGGCAGTTCAGACTAAATATTATAATACATAAATTATATTTTAATTTTGTAGGTAGGTGATCTGTTTTAAATAATTGGCCAAGTGCGAGTCGGACTCGCGCACAAAGGGCTCCGTACCATTATAGAGCAAAATTAGGCACACGCGTTGGACGACCGCCACGCGCCGCCGCGCCGCGGGCCACGAATCCGCGAGCGGGCAGTGGGCACCCGTCGCATGCGCCCATCTGACATCTCATTTATGATTTAGCGCTGCTAGTATAATTTTGGTACACTGTACAGTTGTGTCGAGCTGTAGATTACCATGGATTATATTTTACTAATTTATTATTTAGCAAAAAGACGTCAACGGAAACAACGTCGAGTCCTGCAAAAAGCGTGCGTCCGGCGTCCGCGCCGTGTGCCCGCCGTCCGCCGCGTTACTTCTGAATAGGGCATCGAGACCGGGTTTTCCCGAAAACCCGGGTTTTTGGGATTACGAAAAAACCCGGGTTTCAAAAATGGAACCCGGGTTTTTCGAGCTTTTCGGATTTTTCGTTTTTTTGATTATTATTAAAGGCAAGATCTGATTTAAGGTATTTATAACAAACTAACACATAAATTCTTTATCTTTATAGCATAAGTATTAGATTTTATTATTTCTATTTTTCATAATTAAACAAAATATAATATTTCAAAGTAAAAGTTTAGTTCTTAGAGCGGCACAGATTAATTGTCACAAAAATATTTATTAATATTTTGAACACCCTACCAAAACTATTCAATGTAAAAAAGCAAAGTCTCTTCAAGCAATCTATCCATCGCAAAAAGTTTTCAAATCTCATAGACGTATAATAGTTTTCGATCAACATTCAGTGACTGGCCACAGTTTTCTTCATTTTGTGATCAAAGCCTACCAAATAAGGAAAATAATGTCAAAAGAAAACAGCTTCAAAGAGTTCTAAGCCTGCTGAAAGTAGGGAAATAGATTCCTAAGCAGTTGACAGACCAACGTCATTTGGTCGGATCATGTCAATTCAATGTTGATTGTGATCTGTCGGCTCTAGGAATCAACTTCTCTGATAGTAGCTTAGACTTTTGATAATGGGCAAGTCAGCCGCTAACAAAACGTTGTAACTTGGATCGACCGTTGCTGATAAAAAACACCCATCAACAAAGTCTTTATGAAAGAATAATATCTAAAAACCTGTCATGAATTTTTGAAGACCGTGAATGTAAGAATGATAGCTTATATTTTTACAACACTTTTTCGAATTTTATTGTTTCTAAAACCATCACAGATTTTCCTAAGTCCAATGAATCTAAAGCCCAATGAAGCTAAAATCAATGATATATCAACAAATCTTTATTTCGTCTTATAAACTAGAATTTTAATTGAAATGAGATATTTTTATTGCTGATTGTCAAATTTAAAATAATAAATAATAATTAATCAGGGTGAGCAAAGCAAGCCCTAGTAATATATCCTACAACCTGAGCATTTTCGTGATACACTTTACTGAAACCCGAAAAAAGTACCACGTCTAATGATTTTTATATATGATTAATATAGTAAGGTTTATTTATACTCGTATGTAGATGTATTTTCATCGGTTAGTCAAGGTTTGGATACTATTAAAATAAAATAAAAAACTGCTTTAAAGATTATTACCACGGAAAAAAACGACGCAAGCCACAAAGCTCGGCTTTTAGCTAACTTACTAATTATTATGTATTTTTAGGTCAAATATAAAATGTATTTTTAGGTAAACATAATTACCTAAAAATATATTTTTGTGTCTTGCTGTGGTATGGGGCCCAGTCTTCTTTGCAATTTAAAGTCTTTTTTTACAGTCGATTAACTTACTAAAAACCTCTAGAAGTTTTTTTGTCGTTATTTATTATATATTCACAATAAACAATCATATCTGATAACTGTGGAGTCCACAGTTATCAGATATGATTGTTTATTGTGTAGGGCTAGTCCACAGTGTGGACTAGCCCTAAGTTGAAATAATCTGGTTAAATTAACCCAATATTAAGACAATTCAACCAGTAAAAAGACTCCAGGAAAGCAGCCCATAGAAACCGACAAAACCATCCAGAGGAGTTTCCATCAAGTTGGTTCTTACCATTTTGTATTCCATAATTACAGTCTGGTAAATGCAGCAGATTGCTTTTCATGAGCTTCGGAGACTGATAATGGTAACACATAATAGGACGTATGATCTTTCCATAGCCGGTCGTGGATGGCATACTCACTGCGGAATCTATACTAATATTATAAATGCGAAAGTATCTCTGTCTATCTGTCTGTCTGTCTCGCTTTCACGCCAAAACTACTGAACCGATTGTAATGAAATTTTGTACACAGATAGTCTAAAGCCTGAGAAAGGACAGGTAAAAGGGGTTATAAGGGGGTGAAAATGCGTAAATTTGTTCAAATTAAGTTAGTTTCAAAAATTCATAACAGATGGCGCTAAGAGTTGCCTAGATCGCGCTATCGCTTGCTAATAAGTCTTTCTATAAGAGGTGGTACCATGTTGAGTTGGGTTTTTAGATTCTTTCGATTGTTATAATAATGTTATTAGAACAACTCACTACTCAGTACTTTATCTATGTAGTGACGTAACCTTAAACCTACCAATGATAAATAGTTTATGGGTAAAGCTAAAGTTGTGTAATGGGGGCTAAGTAGGGGCTAAATAAGCTTTAAAATTTGGTTTAAATAAAGTTTAATTTAAAAAAAATGAAACATTATGTGCACACTACACAGCTGTTTTTGGGTATTTGATTATTATATTATTTTTCTATTCTACACACTGTCCAACGGCGGGACTAGTACTGAAAGACGCGAGAGTGTACAGTAGTGCGCTCGTTTTCCTCGCGAGACCCCTTGTCTCGGGCGCAAAATACCGACAACGGGCCGAGAGGGTCCGAGACACGCGAGACGAGGCGAGCGCACCCATTTACACTCTCGCACTCGGGCCGCCTCGCTGTGTCTCGGCGAGAGTGTACAGCCGGCTTTAAGCTTTGATAAGATCCAAAATGTAGAAGAGGTTAAATAGTGGCTTCAATAAAAGTATGATATGGCCGTACCCGTTTAGCCAAGACTTGTTTGGGCACTGTGACCCGAAACTATGGTATTTAAATGGTATTTAACTGGGTAGGTGCTGGCAATCGCAGAAAATCATATGTAACGTATTTTCGAATGGTTAATATTTGAATTGTAAAAAAAACCGAAAAAACCCGAAAAACCCGGGTACCCGGTTTTTCATTCTAAAAACCCGAAAACTCGGGTTTTGAAAATTGTTTCTGGGTTTCGATGCCCTACGTCTGAATTAAAAATTAAAAAAAAAAAGGTCAATAAAATATAAGCTATCATTCTTTACGTATTTTTTTAGTAGGTAATCTAGTTACATTTTATGAGCTAAACATTTTAACTAAAGGTATTTTAAAACAGCAATTTGAATAAATAATATTTTGAAGAAATTACATTTGTTTTACCGAATTAATATTAAAATAATAATATTCCAAAAAAAATTGTAAAATAGAAAACTAAATTTCATCGCGCAGCGAACCCGAGATATTGCAGTGTAGAACTCTTGCTTCTATCCATTGCGCTACCATGACTCGATGAATGTTCGTGAAATAGGCAAACTATCTATAATAGTTTTTCTCTTTACATTCAGACTGCGTTGTTGTTGATTGTTCGATATTGAACTAGATGTCGTTATTTCAAATGGCGCGGGGGTGAGGTAGGAAGTGGAGTGCGGAAACACTCGTTTGCCCAAGGTCGTTCGCATATTGAAGCCCCTTAAGGCCACGTCGTATTAAGGTCACCAATGTCTCATGGCACAGAATAGATAATAGTACAAGGCATAGGTATGGATATACTAATAATAATAATTATTATGTACTGTTTGTTTAATACACGGCGGCAGACTACAGATCGAAAATACTTTACTACTTTATATACAGATCGAAAATACTTTACTACTTTATATACAGATCGAAAATTTTACTAACTACTTTAAAATTTTTTATAGACAAATAGAATTAAAATAAAGTTATTTTAAAAAGAGTATTTAATCAAAACAAAGTCATTAAGTGTCTTTTTTAATTAGTTATACTTATTAATCGATAGATGGCGGACTAAGTATCGATTTGAAATTGAATTCTTGATTACAATTTACAAGAACAGCTGTCAATAATTATGATAATATTATATATTATGAGTAGCTACGCTACATCCTATGCAAGTTTATACAATATTTTATCTGATAGATCCTTCGATCGTGGAAAAACGAGACACAATAGCCTTTCTATTGTTATCGCAATCGCCGGTGACCGCTTGGGGCTTGAAGCATTAGAATTGTTAAATTACTTAGCACAATATTATGTTCACTTCACTGATAATATATTATTTTGTGAGTGTGAATTGTGACTCTTAACAAATTGTAATAAGATACGTAAAATATTCGCGAAGGTTTACCTACTAGTCACTAGTGTAACTAAAAAGAGTGAAATTATTATTATTTTTAACAAAAAATTAAAACCGACTTCCAAGGTAAAAACAATACTTAATAAAATTAATATGAACTAAAAAGTATTAAATAATTTTTACTGTCTAATAGTGCCTTTTTCCGAATTCGGCTCAACCTCAACTATTTCTGTACTCAATCTTCATAATTTTGAAGTCGGTGCCAGTTCCAAAAGCTTCAAATATTCTGTCAGAGGACTGAAGATTCAGCTATCTGGTACCGACTTCAAAATTATGAAGATTGAGTACAGAAATAGTTGAGAAAATAGTTAACAATATATACGGCTCGAGAACCCTAAGAAATATAGTACCTACAATTGTAAACAGCCTGCCATCAAAAATACAAGACATCAACCAACCAAAATTTATTAGAGATTTGAAGAAGTATTTGGTGGCTGGAAGTGTTTAAAAAATAGTGTTTACTGTGATCTATGGGATTTCTCTTCAAATAAAATATAACTTTTGAATAGACATTTTATAAATGTATATCTTGTGTGTACTGGGACACTTATTAATATGTTAATTATGAATAGTGAAATGGTGGGTTGAGTTTGGCTATAACTGGTGCTGTCAAAATCTTATTCTTGTAACCGCCAATAACATTAATTTATACTTATTGCATAATATTAAGTATATAAATTATATCTAATTATTGACTTCACGTTTGATACGCATGTATTAAGAAATAATTTTGATAGATTATGCTGGCTTATCATATGGTTTATACTTAGGTAGACTAGTTACTTATTCATGTTTTAATTATTTCCACGCTGCTGTATGTATTAATTTACTTCTGTTACAATGTTTCCTATTTCAATGCCTTAAAGCCTTTTACATACTTGTTTCACCTTAGCTTTAGTTTTTAGCATAACTTTACGACTTCATATCAGTAAATAAGTAAACCGTAGATTTTATTTGCAAAGTCACATACTTGTGTAAATGTAGTTTTGGTTTATTATTCCGTTTTCGCGATAATAAACTAAAATTACGTATAAAAAGAATATTATTTCTATAAAATTGCTTCATATGTGTGAGACTTCAAATTATCTTAGGTACCTAGTATAATATTATTGTGTTAAAAAGCAAATCGTATGTTTGGTGCGATACCTAGTGCCCAGATAAACCGAGAGGGTTTATGGTGCACTGAAAACATGTTGTACAATTTTAAGTTAATAATATAATTGAAAATAAATGAAAAAAAAAAAAAAAAAAAAAAAAAGATAGTAAAAATTATTTAATACTTTTTAGTTCATATTAATTTTATTAAGTATTGTTTTTACCTTGGAAGTCGGTTTTAATTTTTTGTTAAAAATAATAATACTATGTCAATGTGTAATAGTCTAATAGAGTCGGAATTATGATGTTAGGCTTTATTGTATAGGCTATAGACCACAGATTTCTATCTTCTTATTCCTGTGCTATAGACTATAGGCATTAAGTATAATACTATTCAACATGTTGTTTACAAAATAATGGACACCCTACAAAATTGCAAATTCTGGTGAGCGAAACTTGCAGAGCTGCTTTTTAATGGCATAGTATTGTCCTTGACATAATATTAAATTAGGTCGTCCCTAGGAAAACGGGACTCTACGTGTAGGATAATTTTATGAAGGTAGGATAATTATATTTAAAGAATAATAATATGAATAAAGGTTAACTCGCTTAATACATACTAGAAAAAGAAATACAGAATAATTAAGTATTTATTAGTCTATCAATCACTCTTTAGAGTTTAGACTTTAGACTACGGGTCATCCAATTAGAGGTAGTTTCGCTTGCTAAGGGTCCATATTATGAAATGAAAATTATGCCATTCGTGGTCCACACTCCACACGTGAAAAAAAAATATCCACAGCCGAACATAATAAATAACCTCCTCCTTTTTGGAAGTCGATTAAAAAATTTAACAAAGGTTTTTAGTTAATTAGTAATTACGGAATTCACATAGTATACTTATTATTTGTTTGCATATCAATGAGAAAATTAGTGTAAATTTTTGTAGCGGATTATTTCTCTGATGTTTGGAGTGAAATTGGTGAAAGCTATTGGTATTAAAACCTGGAGATGATCATCGAAACCGAAATTTATTTTGAACGAAGTTCAACTTGGAAAATAAGGAAACTTCTGTTTACTGTTTAGGCTGAAGTCTGATGATGATGATGTTAAAGTTAGTAACACCATTGCCAACAAACTGTAGCTGTAAGTTACCGATACGAACTAACTTCCACCAACTTCAATATCTAATTTACTGCTAATAGTTAATACGTTCAACGCAGTACATTTTGCAATAAGTAATATTATCATAATATGTACATATATTTTGTATTATTTAGTGTATCATTTACAAAATACGCATTACATAATACCCATCAATAATATAAATGCGAAAGTGTGTCTGACTGTTATATCCTCATGCTTAAACCACTGAACGGATTATGATTTAAATTAATCCTTCGATCACGGATTCTTAGAAATCTATTGTTATTCTAATGTTGTCGCGGTCACCGGCGTCCTTATGAGTTAAATGAGGCTTGATAGGTTAAAGACTAAAGAGATTAAGTTGTGACTTGTGCCCATGTAGACTTCGCCAATATCTGGTACTTATTGTAATCCCCAAACAAAAATAAAGTCCGGAGTGCTTATACTATTAATAATAACTGGTCTAAATTTTGTAATATTGTCTAGACTCTAGACTCTAGGATTCTAGCCTGAATGATGATGAGGATGATAATCACGTCTCGGCTGATTGACGGTGATATCTACGTGATACATCATCACTTATCATCACAGGTATTCTGACTTTAGTTATTTTTATAACTCACTGGTACAGACTATACAGAGACATTTTGTAATTGCTGCAATTATGACTGTAAAGTGTAAGCAGTAAGCGTCTGTTACACTGGTTAGTTCTGCAGGAATAATAAAAAAGTGGAATTTAACACTTTTTTATGACGAGTGATGACGTAGATTTTAATCAACAAGGGCCTTCCCTACCGGAGATTCCGTAATTTACCGTATTTAAAGCCTTATAAACTCATAATTTGAAAGCTACAAAGTTATAATAAAAAAAAATATTTTCTATTTTTGTTTATTGTACTCATAAAATCAGCTTCCAAAGTAAAACCAATTTATTAAAATTCAAGCATACATTCAGCATCTCCCTAGGATTTACAAATTACTTTTATTTGAAACACACGCCAATAGATCGACACTATCATAAACTACTTATTACGTTTTATATTTTTTTAGGACAATTTTGAACTAAGAAAAGTAAATTAACAAAAAATTAAAACCGACTTCCAAGGTAAAAACAATAATAACATTAATATGAACTAAAAAGTATTAAATAATTTTTACAATCTAATAGTGCCTTTTTCCGAATTCGGCTAAACCTCAACTATTTCTGTACTCAATCTTCATTATTTTGAAGTCGGTACCAGATAGCTGAATCTTCAGTCCTCTGACAGAATATTTAAAATTTTTGGAACTGGCACCGACTTCAAAATTATGAAGATTGAGTACAGAAATAGTTGGGGTTTAGCCGAATTCGGAAAAAGGCACTATTAGATAGTAAAAATTATTTAATACTTTTTAGTTCATATTAATGTTATTATTGTTTTTACCTTAGAAGTCGGTTTTAATTTTTTGTTAAAAATAATAATAATTTCACTCTTTTTAGTTACACTAGTAGATAAATCTTCGCGTATATTTTACGTATCTCATTACAATTTGTTAAGAGTCACAACTCACACTCACAAAATAATATAATATTATCAGTGAAGTGAACATATTGTGCTAAGTAATTTAACAATTTTAATACTTCAAGCCCGAAGCGGTCACTGGCGATTGCGATAACAATAGAAAGGCTATTGTGTCTCGTTTTTCCACGATCGAAGGATCTATCAGATAAAAAATTGTACAAACTTGCATAGGATGTAGCGTAGCATAATATTTAATATTATCATAATTATTGACAGCTGTTCTTGTTATCAAGAATTCAAATCGATAGGTACTTAGTGCACCATCTATCGATTAATAAGTATAACTAATTAAAAAGACACTTAATGACTTTATTTTGTTTACATGCTCTTTTTAAAATAACTTTATTTTAATTCTATTTGTCTATTAAAATTTTATAAAGTAGTAAAGTATTCGATCTGTATATAAAGTAGTTAGTAAAGTATTCGATATTCTGTCTTCTGCCGCCACGCGCCGCGCGGCGGCAGAAGACAGAAAAGAACGCGGCTATGCCTTGTACTATTATCTATTATTCTGTGCCATGAGACATTGGTGGCCTTAACACGACGTGGTAATGATGATGATGACGATGATGATGATGATGATTATGATGATGAATATGAATTGCATAGTAGTTTATGCTTTCAGTTCTTAAAACAACGCCGAAACTCCCAAACGTGTAACTATAAGGAATCAGGAGTTCTCTCAGCATCATCGAAACCATGGTATACCTTGACCCAATATTTGACTTTTTGGTAGCGTATTCTTAGTACACTTCACATAAAACCAAAATCACCATATGTTTCCATATAAATTTCGAGGAGTTCCCTCGATTACTCATGGATCCCATCATCAGGTCACCACTTTTGTGAAAATGGGACCAAATTGGAGTGAAACCTAATACAACAAAACAAAAATTTCGGAAATCGGTTCACAAACGGCGGAGTAATCGTTGAACATACAAAAATAAAAAAATAAAAAATAAAAAAATATCCACAGCCGAACATATAACCTCCTCGTTTTTTGGAAGTCGGTTAAAAAATAGGGTTTTGATGCGATCTCGGCAACGCGACGGGGCAAATGTATGGCCAAGGTCGTTTGCTCGGGGGAAGGCCTTAAAAAGTGTTTGTTTATTTGTTTACATCTAATGGGTAGGCTACAGCTGCTAGTATAATATGTATTTTTGGGAGTTCTATTAACCTATGGCCTACAAGTCAATCATCTTAGACAAAAAAAGACGGTTGGAGAGTAGTGTTTTGTGTCGAACTCGAACTCGAATTTGACTCGAACTCGACTCGAACTAGACTCGAAGTCGGTTGTCTGTAAAGTCGGTTTACTGACGATAGTTGAACGTAACAAAGTCATAGCCTTAAATGGAACGCCTCAGAGCGAGGTAACGCCGCATATTGCGTCATGTTTTTTCGTGCGCGCAGCCCATTTCGAATTATAAGACGTTGTCACGTCAAAAAAAAACAATAATTTGTAGTTTGTTACACATAATAGGAGCGTGATTAAAAATATGAAGAAAAAGAACATTATAAAATAATCGTTTTATCAATTACCCTGACTCCGGTAGCCAGTGATCCTTTGGCTTCCCGCATGTCGTGAAGTGTAATGGACGCTTTACACATCTTCTAAGACCTTCGCAAGCTGGACAGTGGACGTACTCGCTCTAATCGATTTTCGCCTAAGGGCAGAAATTCTTGTGGCCCCGACGTGTTGTATAAATATTAGTGACCGACCGAACTTTCGGTTTCGGCCAGTTTCGGCCAAAAAATCTAGATTCGGCCTTAGTTTCGGTTTCGGCCAAAATATAGCCGAAACTTTCAGCCCCGCCGAAACTTCGCAGTTAACTCGTGCTTGCTTGCCAGCGAGGCCCCGACTCAGTTCGCCACCATCTATTTAATCATGTTTTGAGATTATGTGTTCCAGATTAGTCCCAAATCAGAAATTAGCACTTCGTTTTATTTTCATTAAATTGTCTAAACTTATTTTTATCAAAATTATATTTCTACGACAAATGCAGGCTTATATTTTAATATACATTACTATTGGCAAATTACGTGCTATTAATGTTTTCCAAACAAACGATTTATTAAATTGATAAATTGATTATACGTAAATGCTATGATAAATTGACTGTGTGAACTTTATTTACTTAAGAGTTTTGTTTGACTGTGAGATTATATTATATATTATATCTTGCTAGATTTATCTAGTAAATCATCTCGCCTCACTTTTTTCGTTTTACCACGCATTTTATTCAAATATTTAAAATTAACTTTTAACTATGGACATGCAATCTCTTAGAGTTAGACCGTTCCTACCCTGCTAGAATCTTATCTAGCCCACTAACCCGTAAGCTTCACTTTTGCGGCCCTCAGTATAATTTTCAGGTTAAATGGCAAAACGCCTTCTGGAGCAAAAAAAAATGTGACGTCAACTGCAGCTAGTTTGCTTAGTAATTTCGTTTTGAACTTCGACCGCGATCGAACCGTTTTCCATAAAAATAATATACCACAATTGATTGTGTTTTCAGTAGTAAGTACGTCGTTAATGTCTAAGGGAGGATTTCACCAATCACACAACTTCGTTTTGTAAAACTGAGTTCTCATTAAACGCGTTCCTACGGGGATGTAAATCTCGTTTTGTTTCAAATGGATTTAATAATCTTCTCTTAATCATGATTAATAAATCTAAGTTTGCGTTACGTCACGCGATGATTTTTATACGTTTTCATCATCTTGGAGTCTTGTCACGTTATTTTAGTAACAAAATAGCAAGAAACGATAAATAAGCTAACCAAACACATCTGTGAAAACTGTCATCTTAACAATTTTTCGTCTGTTTTTCGATCTGTCATGACTAGACATCGGATTATATGCACGATCAAAGTGCCGAAATATGCATGCAAGTATGTACGAAAAATGGCCAAAATATGTACAATCAGAAGACATTTACTATTAAAATTTATTATTTTTTGAAGAGTTTTCCGGTGTTGCAATCAAATCCAGAATTTTTTCTTCTTTCCGATCGATTTTTTTTGTAATGCTGCCAACCACAAAGAAACATTTTGTTTCTAGAAAGATATTGTATCTATCGGGTTTATTGCGGAAGTCTTTGAACATGAGTGGGGCCACATATTATTTGAGGTATTTTGATCCATCGTACTTCTGTTTCGTGGCCTCGGTAGCTAGTTTGGAGACTACGATGGCATAAAACGACCGAAATATGCATTATCAACGAAAAATTTCCAAAATATGAACTATCGCCAAAAAAGTGCCTTTATATGCATTTGCATATGCAAGTATGCAAATGCATATAATAATAATAATATATTATCCGATGTCTAGTCATGCACTACACTGACAGGACTTAAATGTGTTTTATTAAGTTAAAACTCGAATATTGGGCGTTCAGAAGATAAAAATCGGATTTGCTGTGAACAAGTTTAGTTTATGTTGGTAAAATGCAATTGAGTGCTATAAACGTGTTTATACGTTTAGAATCGGTGAAATTGCACCTACTTGGAATCGCATAAAAAACGTAATATAGTACAAAAAATTTCTAGGGAACATATTTGAGTTTAAGTTTAATAATATTTATTTTAATGAATGTCGCAAAAAGTAAAAAATTCAATGTGGTACTTTTTCTTCAGTTTAAAAAGTTGTAATTTATGTTAAAAATCAATAAATTTCAGTAAATAATCGTAATTTTGAATGTTTTAGCAAGTTTCGGTTTCGGTTTCGGCCGAAACTGAGAGTAAGGCCGAAAGTTCGGTTTCGGTTTCGGCTGAAAAATCAGTTTCGGTCGGACACTAAATTAAATATTATTATTAGGGTAGTTTGTAGAGTGTCTAAAATATAATCTTGCTATAAGTAGCTTCTACTTTTTCACATTGAGCCCTTATGGATTAAATACTCGGAAACAGGTAGTTCAACACACATAAAATATTAATAACTAGATGACGCCCGCAACTCCGTTGCGCCAAAATTCGTTTATCGCGCGGGAACCGTACATTTTTTCGGGATAAGAAGTATCCTATGTCCTTTCCCGGGACTCAAGGTATCTCCATGCCAAAATTCAGCAAAATCGGTTCAGCGGTTTAAGCGTGAAGAGGTAATAGACAGACAGACACACTTTCGCATTTATAATATTAGTATGGATTGTCGTCAATGATCGATTGTAAATAGCTACACAATAATTGTGGCAATCATGATTATCCATCATGGCTCAATCAACATCATGGCTAAGGGTGCATTCAGACGTACGCGTTTCCGAGTGTTTTCTATTTTCATGTTTGGATCACGTCATATTGCGCAGAAAAAGCGCTCGTCTGAAAGCGTCATTAATGTAGACAACAAAATTATGCGCTCTGAAACAAAAACCTCATTTTTTTTTTCTTCAACAAATTCAATTTAGTCTGACTCTAGTGTGCATTAGTCCTTATTTGCTTACAGTGTACACTGGGCCTAATCTCAGTAAGTCACGTGGTGATCAGTGATGGGAATTTCAATTAGGTCCTCTATTCCTGAGGGAGGGGCAGTGGGAGGGGCGGGGTAGGGCTGTGCTTAAATCATCAGTCATCCCGTTTAATACGCTCTAACGGCCAACCTCTTACCTCATCGCCACAGCATTGTGTAGTGTCAAATCAGTGGAAATGCCAGATAAATCCTAAACGTACCTTGCCATTGCATTGCATTACCAATCGGTAATGCGAAAAATCCACGTTGTTTCAAAAACGTAAAATCGCTTCCTGTACTTCGATCACTAATATACAAGATACACAGTCTCATACAAAACCTCTCGAAAATCTGTCCCCGAGTAATAGAGTTTAATGAAGTATACATTTATCTAAAATCAACCTTAATTATAGTAATTATTAAAGATCTTTTTATAAAACAATGAACATTTGTGTTTACAAAGCAATAAAATTTTTACGTCCGATGCACGCTTCATACTAAATTCAACCATCCGCGTATATGATTTAAGTTCAAATTTGTATAGTGCCAAAAAAAAAATCCAATTTTACGACCGAAATTCGCCGCTGGAACAGGGCGAAGTGAAGTATGAGTGGAGTCGAACTGTTCAAATTTTTTTTGTTGATTGTAATTTGTAATAATTTTAATAGTCCATTTTTTTATTTTTCCGAAGTTTAATGTATAAAGTGAGGAGTAATTATTTTTTACTTGTAATATTATGTTGTTCTAATGTTATGTCTAATTTTATCATTAACCAAAATATACATAAGTGTACATACATTTTCCGATAGGCCACAAAGGACAACTCACATCACCCAACGCCCATACTTTTTAACCTACTTAAAAAATCCTTAATGGGAACTATATTTGATCGAAGATGGGAACATAATATTATTACCACATCTAACTGGATCTCGAGGAAACCTGAAAAAAATCCTCAATAAAAAAATAATAGTAATAGCGACTCCATCAAATGGAACAGAAACATAGCTTATAACCCGAACATTCCAAGTGGGCATGATAAACTACGATACCTGTACCTTTAGTATGAGTATTCGCAATTGAGATGGTTTATACCTGGTGTTCATTTATTTACAACTTAATTTTAAAACTGTCTTTTGGTGATTTCTTAAAGAAATACCAATATTTACAATACAATTGTAAGAAATATATTAGGATAAAATTAATACTTACCGGAAATATGAAATTCCATCCTTTTTTTTGGTTTTAGACGTATGATTTCTACAATTATTAAACGCGCACCGAGGCATGTTTCCCGGCGGAGCGTTCGAGCACTACTAAATCAAAAGTGCACCAGAATGTTGAGTTTGGTGCTCTTTTGGTGAGGTCGTTTTTTGCCGCGGATTGTGTATCTTGTATATTAGTGATCGAAGTTCCTGTAACATAATATATCAGCACTATCTCGAGCTTCTAGGATGACCGGCATTCATTTCATCGATTGGTTAAAAGCTCTAGATGATCACTTTCAGATAAAACATAATTATTCTCTTCATTGATACATGAACACCTACATCCGACAAAATATAATAAATATTAATTCATACATAATATGTAGTAGGCCCGTTTTTTATTTCCCTATATCCCGCATAAGACGCGTTTTTGGTTGAGTCCCTGTGAAATCGTATTAAACGGGTTTTACTGTATTTAACAATACGAAGAAATTAACTTGGCTTCATCTTCTAAAGAGTTGTCTTAGAAAGAGGCCAGGTGCCTATTTCCTGGTTAATTCTGTGTGCTAGACTATAATACCACAGATTACTAAAATACATAATATAGCTAGATACTTATTTAGGTACTGATATTAATTATAGAATTTGCTGAAGTTAGGGTCGGTAGAGTTAGGCGGTGTAGATTCATAAGCTTGGTTCTACATAAGATCTGATATCTTTTTCACAGGACAAACCCCATGTGGTCGTCTCGGCAAAATTTTACATGAAATGTTTTTGGTGGGATTTACATTTTTGGCAACCCTATCGAGGGATATAGCGTCTTAATTCAGCGTGTCACTGATTACATTTAGTGCCAATCAGCCCGCACGTCCACAGAATATTTAATTATTTATTTTATCGTAATTAATTAAATTATTACAGTATATAATACTGTTAACTTAATTGTATTAAAATAAAAAAGTCATGTACGTGTATGTAAATTCAGCAAATTGCGTATACGAGTATCGCAGACTTTTTTCGTCGCGCCAAAATTCGTGTCGCTCGGGAACCGTACAATTTTTCGGGATAAAAAGTATCCCATGTCCTTTTCCATGACTCGATATTATCTCCATACCAAATTAGAGTAAAATTTGATCAGCGGTACGGGCGTAAAGAGGTAACATACAGATAGACAGACTGGCACACTTCGCGATTAAAATATTAGTAAGTATGGATTTGGGCACAAAAACAAAAAATGTGCTTAATATAATAATTAATATTATTCTACAGATGTGCTTATTTTATACATACAGACTACAGTCTATTCTAAAGTTCTGACATTAGCAAAAATAACGTTTTTTTGCGAATAACTTAAATTACTCATTTGCAACTTGCGCATAATTAAACTTACCTAATAATACCGAAATAACGTCTAAAACAAATACAGATGTGTTTAAAAGGCAGTTATATAAAATCCGTTAAAACCCAAAAATTCGTTGTCGCACCTGCAAGATACAAATACTTATAATATTAATTGCTCAAACTTTAAACTATCGCAGGTGTCATCTACAATAAAAGCCACAAATATTTAATGTAATTAAATTTTATTGCATTTCTATTCTTACCTGCTTAATGCTTGTTGCCTATATTTTGCTTTCTAGCATTGATCGGCGATCAGTAAATCTGTCAAGCCAACTACTATATTATATGTATACTATCGAAGACAACTTGACTAAAGAGGCCATTTAGTTTTAATTCTGGGTCCGTACCACGAAACGGTTTTGAGACTCAAACAATCGGACGAGAATGCCGCGTCCTGCTCTAACAACGTCATTTCACGTTTGTTAGAGTAGGACGCAACATTCTCGTCCGATTGTTTGAGTCTCAAAACGATTTCGTAGTAGGCCTACTGTTTTATTAAAAAAAAACAGATTTATTTCGTATCAATAAAATAAATTTAGAGTCTTCTAAGCCTATATATATTCTTATAGGCGCCTAGGTTTCGATTTCGAAACTAGTTTTCTGCTTATCTTTACGTTACATTCAGGTATGAATTAGTATTTAGTACCTGTACGTCTGCAGTCGTTAAGGTCAATTTTGGTTGTTTCAGTGTTTATAATAAGTAGGTGTATAATTTGTTGTTATCATGTCCTAGTGCAATTGATATAACTTTTCTATGATGACATCATACTCTTTCATCTAAACCAGGGGTTCCCAAACTGTGCGCTGCGGCGCCCTGGTGCGCCATGGAAAGGCCGCCGTGAATCGATCCTCCATCATTATCCGTAACCACAAATATTATATAAAATGATTATTTTTGTAATAGCTAGGTAAAGTAGGGCGCCGCGCCGTGACAAAATATTGACTTGTAAGCGCGCCGCAGACTGAAAAAGATTTGGAACCCCTGATGTAAACAATTAATATTAATTTTGCAGTATGTAATAGATCTATGACACAACCTAGGCAGTTGTCAGGACGTCTAGAGAGAACGGATGTTAGCTATAAATTAGCAGGGTCGTGCGTGCTTAAACTATAAACGCGTACATAAGCACTTGACTAAAATAGGTACTACATAGTCAGAAATGTCAGAGTCAGAAAATCCTAGGTATAGTCTGGAATCTGGAATAGTTTAGTTAAAATAAGACTCCGTTGTAGGTTGCTGGGGATGTTGGAGCACAATGGGGTTTTAGTGGGCACTGGGTGGTTTGTGGGACTCCCCCTTACTACTAAGGGGGAGTCCCATAAACCCCGACCGATGTCCCCATTCCATTGACAAAGCATTTCCCCATGTAAAAAAATGATTGCTGGGGATGTTATGATTCAACTATAGACTGTCATGCCTATTCACACTTACCTGCAGGGCTAGCATAACAACAGTAGACATGGGAAAGAATTGACATACTGACAGATTTTATCCACAAAATGGCGGATTTCCATTGTCTGACTGTCACTTTGTCTTGTCTAACTGTCACTTTGTCTATTCTTCCGTAGAAAGAAACTGTTTCTATGGTGACCATGCTACGCCTGCAGGTAAAGCGACGAGACAATGCCCTCGGCCGAGCACATCCATAAACATGCCAAATGTTTGACCGAGAGCACTCTACTGGGTTGGTGTAAACTGGTCCCTTATGTCATAATATGTGACTCTCGTCTCGACATAAGCTCCGACTATCAGAAGCTCATAAGCAAGTAGAGAAAGATAATTTTAGTTTGATTAAATTATTCCTCCTTGCCCTTATTTTTTCACATAGTAGATTATAATATTATTAATGCTAAACGCCAGCGATCAATATACTTTTTCAGGACATATCTCAGGTATCCATCATGAGACATACCTCCAAGTACAATGCACTAAACCTTTGTGGCTACACCCTAGCCCTTTTGTGATCCGCAGACACTATTTAAAACCCTTTGTCCCTCAAGTGCAGCCCTTTGCGAAGGTACGTAATCACTTAGGTCTTACACTTCGTCAAGTGATCTGGAAAATTTGAAGTCTAGATTTCATTTAGGATAGTGCTTTGCTTGTCTATCAGAACATCTATACGAAGCTGATAATATTAGTGCATTGCAAGATCCATACTAATATTATACATGCGAAAGTCTGTCTGTCTGTCTGTCTGTCTATGACCTCTTCACGCCCAAACCGCTGAACCGATTTTGCTGAAATTTTGTATGTATAATACTTTACCGGTATAGGATACTTTTTTGTCCCGGAAAAGTATACGGTTCCAACTTCCGGCGCGATAAACGAATAAAAAAAATATCCTTAGTCATTTAGTAGGCTATTTTATAATCGCCTACTGACCCGCATTTGCCCTTATTACAAAATGCCTACTCAGAGAAACTGAGACACAATCATACGTTACAGAAAATCAATGTCCTACTTAGATGTTTTCTTGTATGAGTGGACAAAGAACAATGATGTCATACTCAATAAGTTAAAAACGAAAATTAATGATTGGTCTACGTCCGTCGTAGCGCGCGAAGACCATAATATTTTATAATTAATCTAAGCGAAAATTATTGTCATCTCAGTCAAAATTTTTAAACCTTGGGGATCCTTATTGTCCCAAATGAGGCCAAATGACACATTTTGCCGTGACATTAAATAGCAAGTCAGAAAATCTAACTAATTAATTTCTTGATTCCCAAACCCATTTCTCTGTAACTGCTAATAAATCAGTGTTTTATTCTTGTTATGATCCCACGGTGTGATCTTGAACTTGGCTTCCTCTGTTCCATTAATGTCCCTGTCCTGTCCCAATTCCCAAATGTCCGGATTTGGAATGTCCCACATGTGCATCCTGCCTGAGTGCTTGTTGCTTCTAATAAATAATTGGGACAGTCCCATAAAAGGATTTCAAGATGGTTTGATTGATATAATAGCTTTAATCCTTCGATCGTGGATTCTTGGAAATCTATTGTTATTCTATTGTTGTCGCGATCACCGGCGCTCTTATGGGGCTTGATAGGTTGACCCATCAAGCCCTGTAAGGACACCGGTGACCGCGACAACAATATAATACAATAGCATTTCCATGAATCCCCGATCGAAGGATTAAAGCTATTATATCAATCAAACCACCTTGAAATCCTTTTATGGGACTGTCAGTGTGTTTCAGTTGTGCCAAATAACATAAAAATGCTTCAGCCGTTTGTGAGATAAACTCTTTCAAATAAGTTCCCCGTTTTTCCCCATTTTCCTCTGTTTCTTTGCTCCTATTGGTGCCAACGTGATGTTATATAGCTCAAGTCTTCCTCGATAAATAAGAGTATCCACCAAAAACTAATTTTTCAATTCCAAGCAGTAGTTCCACAAATTCTATAGCTTTATAATATAAGCATATATATGATTTTCCCAAACTTTGAGCCCGCCATTTATAAGGAATGGTAAGTCGTATGAAAAAAGTGCCTGAATATTTTTTGTAGAGAACTACACTCTTGTCATACTTATTTTTGTGATAAAATGTATGACCTTTGACCTTGAATAAAATTTTTTGCACAAGGAGGATCGCCGGGAACTTTTGAGGTTTTATATTTGTAATGGTGTATTTAAGGTCTCTACCAATTTTCAGCTCTATGCTAATTATACCGAGGTTGAATGTTTAATTTTCCTGGAGTATTTATCGCGCATCCCCCTTCGCGTTCCAAACCAAACTCTGAAAAAAGATTTATTATCTTAGCGAATAGATAAATCTGATGTTATCTGCCGGCTAAGCACGTAATTAGTTAGTTTATTCGCAGTTTATCTAACTGACATCTAGTTTGCCGTTAGCGTGACTAATGTTAACAAATTAAGAATCTCCTAAACTTGATAGAATCTTTGGTACTATCAAGTTGACCTATCAGGCAATTTCGTTTCGTCGTAAGTGATAAGTAGAAAAAACCTTTGTTTTTTAAACCCTTTTGAATACGATTAGATTTTAGGGTAATTACACTGAATAAGTTTTGGAAAAATGAAATAAGGATATTTTGATCTTAATTTATTGTTAGTTAAGTAATTGTAATTGACATTTTTTTAAAGCTTTGTTTGAGTAACACTTCATTTATTGTTTCTCCTTCACTTTCCCTTCTTTATTTAAACTTAAATAAGGAAAATAACTGTTTAAAAGGACCCAATACCGTTAGATACTTTTCCGAAAATAAAGCGGTAGCTCATATTTTGTCGGCAAAAAAAAACAAAAGATATCTAACAAGCAATAAAACAACTACAGATGCTAAAGAGTCCTAAAAGCCGTTAATTAACAAACATGTGTATAAATTAAGATAAACTAAAAGGCAAAAGAGATAAAAATGTCACAGCTGCGACGAACAAATGTTTTTTTTTTGCTTAAGTATCACATTTAAAAGACCAAAATGATAGATCAATGTAAGTATAAATTAAGTACTACATAGATGACGCTCGCAACTCCGTTGCGCCAAAATTCGTTTATCGCGCGGGAACCGCACATTTTTCCGGAATAAAAAGTATCCTATGTCCTTTCCCGGGACTCAAAGTATATCTTTACCAAACTTTAGCAAAATCGATTCAGCGGTTTGGACGTGAAGAGGTAACAGACAGACAGACAGAAACACTTTCGCATTTATAATATTAGTAAGGAAGTAAGGATGGAAGTATAGATTACTCCAGATTTCGGACTACTTTTGTAGTTTAAAAATGTCCTGAATACTTTAATACAGCCATTCTCAAACTGAGCGGAGCCCTGGGCTTGGGCCATCCTGGGGCTTCGCAAAGCCTTCTGAATAGAGGCTTCGCGAGCAATCCATACTTCCATACTATCCATACTAATATTATAATTATGCGAAAGTGTATCTGTCTGTCTGTTACCTCTTTACGCCCAAACCGCTGAACTGATTTCGCTGAAATTTGGTATGGAGATACTTTGAGTTCCGGGAAAGGACATAGGATAATTTTTATCGCGAAAAAATGTACGGTTCCCGCGCGTTAAACGAATTTTGGCGGGGCTTCATCTAGTACCGTCTACATGAATATTTTTGGGTTCCTACCTAAGTCGTAAAGGGTGAAAACGGGACCCTATTACTAAGACTTCGCTGTCTGTCCGTCTGTCAGTCTTTAGACACCGGCATAGAGTCACTTCACAAAACAATGCCAGTCACAAACTTCTTGCCGTAACTCAAACTATTTTCTTTATTTTAAGGTTCCGTCAAAAATCGCTTTTCAAAAGGGTTTCGTCATCAAAACAGTTTGAGAACCGCTGCCGTATAGTCTAAACTCTAATGTAACTGCTACATTATAGTCTATGTAACCTACTAGATAAAGGCACTCTAATTTCAAGTTTCTGCTTTATAATGCACCAAATAATGCGTTAATTGCTATCATTTAGCGGCACGAGACAAAATAATTCAAAAGCGCATTGTAAACTGACAGGCCATAACTTTTCGATACCGGTTTAAAATTAGAATGATTGTTTGAACGAAACTTTAAAGCGCCATCTGTCGGCGAGCGGCGACAACACGACGGAATTGTAGCACAAATAAAGGACGAAGATTTATGACCCAATTAAGTGACCATTCACGACCCCTTGGCGCGTTTGACCCGATGGTTTTTCGAATTATCTATCCCCTTACGGAGCATTCTCGCAAAAACCGGTCCAGGCTACAACTCAATCAAGGTATATTTGTTTTTGGGCTCAGACTAATTTGGGAGGGCGTGCTTTGTTGTTGTGCTGACAGATGTTCCTCCGTGTTTGTTGATTCTGTTGTTGTTTCATTATAAACATTTTATTAATTTTATTTTTAGAATATTACAAAAACTGTTTGGAAAAAATTGCTAAATGTTGCCCGCGATTTCTATTTTCTTTGCGTCGTAAATCGTAATTTATTTCAATTTTCGTCCATTCGAGTTCGACTATGAGGCTTCAGCGAAGAGGTTTGAACAGACAGACACTTTAACAGATATAATATCATATAAATACATATGTATTTACAAAGTATACTTACTTAGATAAGGGAAGAGACCTAATGCTAGACACTGAATTAATAGATGACACTTATGACAAAAATACCATAAAAATAAGAATTACTCTAATTATTTCTCACCACTGTAAATTTTATAAGCTTCTCAAGCTATTTGTTGAATTTAAAAAATATATTAGAGACACCTTCGGGAACAAAATTTCAAAATGGGATCAGTTTTCGTAAATAATATGACCGCGTCAACACGCGCTCGGCAATTTCATAGCAAATAGGTTAAGGAAGGCGAAATTTTGCACGTAAGTTTTGAATACATTTATTTGATTTTTTGTAATTCCTATTGATTTCATTGGATTAATGGTCATGTTGTATATACTAATTAATGTTTATTTCAGATTTTTTGTCCATTTTCCCTAACAATATAAAGGGTGTCTACTATTAGTTCTTGAAAATGTAAAAAAACCTAATAGATGACATGGATCTCATCTTTGAGTTTTGCAATACATACTAAAGTTATTTTGTACTTTATTCTACTGCAAAAATCATCACTATTCTCTGAAAATATAATTCTATTAATAACAATCTAAGAACTTAGAACTACTGCACCTAAAAATGGACGTGTCTAATTATTAGACCTTGTACTGATCTAAAATTCGATTGCTTTAGTTTTTAGCAGTAAAAAATGAAAAATGAGAGCTGAGAAAAGAAAGAAGAAAAAAGAAGAGGCAAAAAAAGCATGGAGACTAAAGACTGAAAATAAATTTGCTAGGAATCAAAAGACGGGTTGCACTCCGGGAGTGCCGGCAGAAGTGAAAACTTGATTATTAACGTTGCGCAATTTTTTAACTAATTTTTTATGAAAATCGATTATTAAAAAATCGATTTTTTTAATTAATTGAAACCCTTACAATCGATTCAATTTTTAACCCAATTTTTATGAAAATCGATTTAAAAAATCGATTTTCATAAAATCGATTTTCAAAAGATCGATTTTAAAAAAAATAGTTTTTTTTAATTAATCGAAACCCTTACAATCGATAAAAATTTTATGAAAATCAAATTTAAAAAAATCGATTTTTTTAATTAATCGCAACCCTTACAATCGATTAAATTTTTAACCCATTTTTTATGAAAATCGATTTTTAAAAATCGTTTTTTTTAATAAATCGAAACCCTTACAATCAATTCGAGTTCGAGTTCGAGTTCGACACAAAACACTACTCTCCAACCGTCTTACGGTTTTTCCAAGGTTTTTCGATCAGCACGAGAATCTGACGCGAGTTTCACAGTTTTTACCCATCCCACAAAAGTGCTCAACGCCGCTAAAGAAGTTTTCACTTCAAAAATATGAAAAATAGTTTCAGCATGGAAGAAAAATTAATAGAATCTGGAGACAACGTGGATAATATTTCTGATGCATGCATAGGTCTACCAGAATCTGATGGCAATTTTTGACAGCAAATTTTCGAAAAATATCCTGGATAAATTTTTATATTTGCATGTTTAATGCACAGATTAGCTGCTAAAAGAAAAGGATAAAAATGTTTTATTTCAATTACTCTGGTATTGCTAGGGACTAGAGTCAATTTATTTTCTCACTTTTTGCCATCAGACTCTGGTACACTTATAGTTACTATGATGAAGTAAATGAAATCTTTTGAAAAATGGCAAATAAAGACCTAATTTAATAGGAAAAAATATGTAAAATGTAATGTAATGTTCTATGTCAACTATTAGTTCATATTGGTGTCTACTATTAGTGATGTTCGTTTTTTGTGATGTCATCTATTAGTACTTATGACTAAGTTTACAAAAAGACCAATAATATATTTTTTAATTGATTTGTTAGAGAATAATTATAATAGTTTATTTTGTAAGAGTTACTGAAGACATGGAATAAGTTATCAATCCTTTATTTTCATAAATATATATTTTATAACATTCAAATGTTGCATGTTTCCTTAAAGTGTCTGCCATTAGGTCTTCTCCCTTAGTTTAAAAATATTGTAAACATTGTAAATATCACTTATCCATTAGAAACTGCCGTGAAACTACAAGTATATAAATAAAGTAATTATTGTTAATGGAAACATAGTCTCATGTTCCGCACAAACAATTTTCTTTGCGGCACGAACTCATTAAAGTAACAATATTGCTGATCTTAACTTACGGCCTTTCTCTATTAGGACTTGGCCATCGGGAATATTATTGATACGGAGATAAAGAATCCCGCAATCCCCATGTACTATCAGAGAAATTTATTCTTAGGGCCGATTCACACCGGATCGGCAGCGGCCGGCAGCGGCGCGAAGAGCACTTTTAGTGTGAAATAATTTTAAACTTTATTTACATACTTATAACTACTAGTATCGCTTGAAAACTTCTAAAAGGGCTCGAGGCGCCGTCGGCAGCCGTCGCGTCGGCGGCCGTCGGCGCCTCGACCGCTGCCGGCCGCTGCCGACCACTGCCGACCGCTGCCGACTGCTGCCGGCCGCTGCCGGCCGCTGCCGGGCGCTGCCGGCCGCTGCCGGGCGCTGCCGATCCGGTATGAATCGGCCCATAGGCAGATGGAGGACCTACGTAAATTGGTCGCGTTTTATTAACACTCAAAGTACCCAGTGAACAGATGACTCATTTTCATTTTTTTCGATGGTACCATCATACCAAGGTTTAAAGTTAATCCTGGTTAAGAATGACTTTCGTTATTCACTAATGACAAGAGAGGGAATGATAGCAAATTGTAATAAGTAATACATAATTTAATACTTAAATAAAAATGAATTTTAAATTTTTTTACTTTGCTAACTCGAAACGGCTAAACCGATTTTGCTAATTTTATTCTTGCAATAAAAATAGAAGTCTAGGCAAACTAATATAATGTATTCTGTGGTCTAGGTAAGGTTTAGAAAATATATAGGAGGGAAGTGAAACGAAGTTCACCAATCACCGGGTCATCTTGTAAAAAAATCAGTGTACGGTGCACAATGCACATGATTCAATAACGCTGCAAAGTTTCTTTTCCATCTGGAACTTTGTCGATATTTCACACAGTTGTAATTATACAAGTTTATACAAGGCGTAGTGTTTGATAAATAATAATAAATTATGTAATTACCTGTAAAGCCTTATTAATGGCGATTGACATTCGCATTAATTTGTCCGTTGTGCAAATTAGTTGAGATAATTTTATTAATTCCAAGTTACAACTGGATAAATAAACTAGTTTAGCAATGCGTATTGCAAATGCGTACCTAGATTTCCTTCAGAGTTCAAACTACAGAGGTTCGATTTACATAATAACTAGGAGTTAGACATTCCAGTACTTACCTCGATTCTTCAAAATTGATGCTGTGAGATGTGTCGTTCCTTGTTCAATACAGTTCGCGTTACCTATCCAACAGCCAAACTCACATACTCAAAATGTACGTTACGTCAAATACGATATGTCATACGAATGGGGATTGTCCATTTTTTTTTATTTTTGCTCATTACAAAAACATTTCGAGGAATAAGGTCAGTGATCGTTTTTCTGTAGATAAACGAAAAAAATACCCATTAGTTACTTACCTATATTTTTGTACAAATATGTTTAACCTTAGTTTGACCTTCAATGGCGTTAAATTAGCAATAAATGCGACCAACATTACGTTTCGAACTTCTGGTAAGCTTCTCGTATCAGCTTTCACATAATGAGAACTTGCAATTGACGAACCAGCCATTATAAATAAGATTGAAAGGAAAAAAAACATACTGATGATGACGTCACAGCGAAACTTTAAAAAATTATTGAGAAAAAACTAGCCAATGAATTTCAAAATTATTTAATTTATATTCTAAAAATACCCTATTTTAACGAAAAAAAATATAAAATGTACATGTGATTTTTTTTGGACAAATCCCATTACGATAGAATTATTGTAGGTAGGTACTTACTTACTACTTAGTTTAATTATTGTAATATTATAAAACAGTTAAATTGATACTAGAATCAAAGACAAACTGTAAATTGTTGCATAGATAGAATACAAAAAAACACTACTTATCAGAGAAATTGATTCCTAGGCAGATGGGAGACAGAGCCTACGTGCTACGTAGTTTGGTCGCGTTACGTCAAACCAAAGTCCAAACCCAGCCGACAGAATATCACAATTAAGTAAATTAACATTAATTCTGTCTGGGAGCACTGCTATGGGTTCAGGCTGGGAGCACCTTATAAAATTTACATGATCCGACCTAATGACTTCGCGTTGGTCTGTCAACTGCCTAGGAATCAATTTCCTCCATGGTACATCTATTTGTGATTGTCAGGATAGGTATGTGGTCGCTGTTGTCATCATCAATCATGATATTCTATTTTATAACATTTCATTCTGATCTAAAAATTAATGAATGCTTTCGCCAACGTCCATACCACGTTGAATACACCGGTTCTCGTCCGATCACCGAAGTTAAGCAACGTCGGGCGCGGTTAGTACTTGGATGGGTGACCGCCTGGGAATACCGCGTGATGTTGGCTTTTTGCACTTTTTAAAAATTAAAATAAATTGCATTGCATTATATTTATTAATTGCGAGGTAATAAATAAAATATTACTGTTATTATTATGGAACTAGACCGTATCACTTTGTGCCATGTAACTAACTTTTATTTCAATGTTAAAAAGTAAGTAAAAAAAATCATAAGTACTCGCGTTTGCTCAAAGTTCGATATGATTATTTTGCCGAACATATTATAATAATTATTAATTATGTATATTTGCGAAATAATAAAGCTTTTTAAAGCGTGAAAAAAATATATTTTACTTGTAAGTAAAATAATAAATATAATTAAATAATATAATTTAGCATAAACTAAAATTGTCTCTAAAATCTATTGAGCAGCTCTATAATCATTTTGCAGTGACTTGCTTTATTAAATATTCAGTGTCATCTGTTGGTCTGCTCGAAGAACTAAATATACGTAAAACGCCATCTATCGGCGACTAGAAAATACTTCAACAGTGACCTCTATTGGCAAAAATTTAAAACTTTACAACTAAAAGCGCCATCTAGTTATTTATTTAGGAACTGTTTCGTGCCGAGTTTAAGTAGCAGTCGTTTTAGTTCTATTTTTGTCCGCAGGCGGCAGCACGTGTCGGCGCCATGGAGTTCTACGACGACAGCCGGCTCTCGGGCGCAACACGAACTTTTCGAACTTCTCGAGAGGGTGCAATGTTCCCGGCTAGACGATCAGAGGGCGGTGCTGCCACCATACTTTAGTCAGGTATGGCTGCTGTCTTTGTAAAGTAAGGGCCGATTCACACCGGATCGGCAGCGGCGCGAAGAGCACTTTTAGTGTGAAATAATTTTAAACTTTATTTGCATACATATAACTACTAGTATCGCTTGCGCTCGCGGGCCGTCACGTCGACGGCCCGACGGCCGCCAGCGGCGCGGCGCCTCGAGCCCTTTTAGAAGTTTTCAAGCGATACTAGTAGTTATAAGTATGTATATAAAGTTTAAAATTATTTCACACTAAAAGTGCTCTTCACGCCGCTGCCGGCCGCTGCCGAGTGCCGGCCACTGCCGATCCGGTGTGAATCGGCCCTAATACTACTAATTGTAAAATAAGTTCTAGGTGGGACGACGATCTCCGTCTAGTTGCGGCTCTATGGCTCCATGTTGGATGCGAGTAGCAGTCCATCGGTCATCTTGGCGTTCATTGAGAGAGACCTATGTCCAGCAGTGGACGAATATAGGCTGATAAGTGATATGATGATGATGACCACTAATTGAGTAGGTGTATTGAATAAAACGCCACCAGTTAGGGCTTTCCAGCTGCTTTTTGTGAGTCTCTACAAGGAATATTGATTATAGATCGAAGTGATTCTGTGTTGGTAATATGTTATATAATATGCTACAAACGAAAGATGATGATGAGTGATGACTCTTTTAGAGCTGTTACCCCTTTAGAATAGCTATTTTAGCCCCGGGGTGGTAATTACCCCCTAGGTTGGGAACCAATGACCTAGAGAGTCCTGCTCTAAGAAGTGCCAGAAGGAAGTATAATAATAATAATAATAATAATAATAATAAATTCTTTATTTGTACACACAAAAGAAAAGACATATAAGAGACAAAAAACAAAAGACATAACAATAACAAAAAAGTATAGAAAAATTACAAAATTGTGCAAAAAGGCGGTCTTACTGCTTTAAGCAGTTTCTTCCAGACAACCGATAATAAAATTAAAAATATAAATATTAAATATACTAATTACATACAATATTAATAACATAATATATAATAAACTAAATAAACTTTACACAGATATAATAAGACAAAAAAGTATAGTTATAATATAAAAGAACCTACATACCAATAGTTTGTGTAGTTTCCTGAACAAAGTATCTAATTTTATACGACATAATATTTTCTGATTATCTTTACCAACCAAAAAGAGCCCAAATCCATTTAGCATAATTTAAGTTGTCAAGAATTTATTTAATTTGGGTGCTACTAGAATACTTTTCCAGAGACCAGAACAGTTGTCCCAATTATTTAGTGATTTTATGCACCACTGCACCACCGGCGGTCAGTGGGTTTGACTCCGGTCTGCGGCTTCCTGAACAATGACCGTTTGGGGTCAACAGTATGTTACTTACCATCGATGTAAAATATTGCGATTCACACAATAACACTAGCTATTATTAAATACCAACTTTCTTAAAGTAAGGTAACTTGGAAGAACTTAATGTTTTCATTTTACAAACAATATCATATTATAATTAGTGTCTAGTGAATATTTCATCAATCCCCAAGCGGGCACCCGGCTGTCGCTTAACAATAATTGAAAATCTATTGTGTCTGCGATTCCCACGAATCACGATCGGGATAATATCCACATAAGTCATAGTATGTGAAATAAGTATTAGATCGTAATTCGTAGCCTGAAAGTCAAGTCTCGTAAATGGGCGTTTGCACACTGCACGATAACGACACGACACGATACCACAGAATAGAGGGCCACCGCACATATTTTTTTGACACCGCACAATTTCAAGTTGGCCGACTATCGTACAAACTGAGTATCGTACTAATTCTGATATTCTGTCACTTAATATTGAATGCACCCAAAATATTCTCCTTTCTTTTCGCCTTCGTTTTACTAGTGCCACAATAAGGGCCGATTCACACCGAATCGGCAGCGGCCGGCAGCGGTCGGCAGAGGCGCGATCGGCAGCGGCGCGAAGAGCACTTCTAGTGTGAAATAATTTTAAACTTTATTTACATACTTATAAGTACTAGTATCGCTTGAAAACTTCTAAAAGGGCTCGAGGCGCCGCTGGCGGCCGAGCGGCGCCGCGGCGCCGCGGGCGGCCGCTGCCATTCCGGTGTGAATTGGCCCTAAAAGCGTGCTTTTTTTTTTAACAAATTTTAACACGCACGTCGCTAGGCTAGCAACACCGTCACCAACTAAATCTAAAAGTCTGCGGCTGGCAGCGTACACGATGAAGTTGTCCAATTAAATTGTGACACTACGCAATTTAGTTTGTACGATAGTCGGCCAGCTTGAAATTGTATTATATGTGCGGTGGCCCTTATCTATTCTGTGGTATCGTGTCGTGTCGTTACCGTCGCAGTGTGAAAACGCCCATTCGTTTATCAAGTTTAGGTTGTGGTAACCTCGTAGTACAAAAGTCGAAATGTCTGTTTCAGATTTACTTACAAAACTTCCGAGGTCCGACGTAAAATTTTAAACTCAACTCTTGTGTCTTACAATTCGAAAATGATGGGTTTTGTATTGGGGCTACAAAATCCTTTTTCTAGCTTTCTATGCCTCTAGTCTCATGTTATGACTTATCAATAATTAATCCTTATTATCATGACAGACATGAGAATATATTTAGTAGTATACCTAGTATATTTACTATCATCTAGTTATCTACTTATAAATTGATTTTGCGAAACCATGTGCAGTGTGCTGACTGCTGACAGCTGCTGTGTGCATCATGCATTCTGCTGTCTTTTTTCTAATAAGAAAGGTTTGAAATTCTACAATTTCAGAAAAATCTTTACTACCACTTACTACGAAACTATTAATCCTTCGATCGCGGATTCTTGGAAATGCTATTGTATTCTATTGTCGCGATCACCGGTGCTCTTATGGGCTATGCTTGAAGGATTAAAATGTACCTACTGATTACACGATAATAATAATAATTGACTATCCTCCTGTAAGTTACGAGTATCTAGCATAACACATCAATGTCCAGCAAAGGAAGCACAGAGGGTGGCAGCCGGAGCGTGACGTTTCGTCACTCTGTCACGGTACCTGTTGCTAACTGTCACTTTGTCGTGTCCCTAGGGTCTAATTCTCATACCTTGATAGCACCAGCCTGAGGTAACAACTCAGATTCGAGAATCAGGGCCCGATGGTTCAAGACACACAAATCAAAAAATTTCATACAATTTTTGGTGTCCAAAATGAGCTAGCGGCAGACTCTAGTGTAGCAGAGTATAGCTAGTTAATTGAAAATTTATTAAGTAGCTTCATTCATGCTTAACTTTAGTTGAAAATGTATACTTTATAATTTATATTGAAAATACAATGAGTACAAATTACAATATTGTCTGGTATATATTAAGATCTAGCTTGTATAGAACTCAATTTAACGGCCTGCCGTCTTCTCTACAAAATTTGTAACGTAAGGTCTCGTTATATTTTATTTAATAAATACTTTATCAAACGAGCGATTTATTTAAACTTCAACAATCAATTAATGGCCTTAGGTTTCAACTTTCAAATTAATCTCAAACAAAAATGTCAGTGGAATTTTCACATAAGTACTCCAAAATGACGCAACTTTAAGATAAAGGAAAAAACAGTACAATTCACCAGTTTGATCAGTTTTTGATTAGCTATGTAGATTAGTCTCAACTCTCAGATTGATTCTATCCTTGCCAAAAATAATTTAATCCAGTTTACTTCGACAGCATAAATATGTACAGTACACTAACCTCATCGTATTCCTGAAAACAAAATCGCCCATTGTTGCTAAAAGTTATCGAAGTTTACCGAACGACGCATGAGTTTCGGCGGGGCCGAAAGTTTCGGCTATAATATTTGGGCCGAAACCGAAACTAAGGCCAAAACTAGATTTTTTGGCCGAAACGGGCCGAAAGTCGAAACCGAAACCGAAACCGAAAGTTCGGTCGGTCATTATGTATAACTGAAAGTCTAGTAAAAATATGGTCTACTGTTTATTATAAGTACATACATTGTGCTCCAACTGTATTTAATTTATCTCGTGCATAAACATTTATGCAAACGACTTTCATGCTAACGTAAACAAAAAGTAGGTACCTACATTGAATTAATCTGCTCTTACATTTGCGTTATTCAAATTGTTCTGTCTTAACTTTCTTTATTTCGAATTTAAAACTATATACTTAATACTTTAAAAAAAAATAGTTGTATCTTTTTTGGAAAAAAAGTTACAATGAAAAACCTTAGATCAAATGAAAAACTTAAAAAAAACTTATGGCAAACAAAGTCTTACTACGTTTTCCTTTAAATGTGTTTAGACTTTAGAAGTAAGGAAAGTAAAATATCTTAAATTATTTATTAATTAATTCATTTTTTCTATCCACTTTCTTCTTCAGAAAAATTCTCAATATTGTTATTTCTGTTCACCCACCGTACCATATCCAATAAAGCGTTAAAAATTTTCTAGCTGATTCACAAAAACGATTGAAGTATTCTGCTTTTGGATTATCGAAATAAAAAAATCTTTTTTTAATAAAGGTAAAGGACAAACAAGGACTTGGGAGAGAAGTTGGGAAAATAATAGTCAATTAAACAAGGTGTAACAAAACAAAGCGATAATACTTTAGGGTGTGTACTGTGTATGAACTATGACGTGTCCCTTAAATATAGAGTTCACTATAATATCAATAACACCCTATGACGTCGTGTAATATATTACACAGGGTGTTACAAAACTCAGTGATAAGATAACTGATAATACTATACAATGTATAGAGTTCGCTGAGAAAGTTGCAATTTTGAATTAGTTTCGCCGCAAACGGGCCACACGCGACAGCCACAAACGCCGTTTTAAGCTAGTCTATTGGTCGTAAAGCGAATCGTTGTAGCGTGTGGCGGCCACCGGCGTCAAAAAATGTATGAAAACTACATGAAATATGCCGGTGGCGGCGTTTTGTGGTTGTGGCCGGTGGCCCGTGTGCGGGGAGCCCTTATAGCTTTGAAATAATCTTAAATGCTTTATGAATTAAATGATTCTTATTCGACATTCGGCATTTCGGCTAGTGTAAGGCTTGATAGTACAAGCTTGTAGATCATGGCTTATGTTAGTGTTATCAGGGCGAGCAAAGTGAGCCCTAGTATATTCCACATTTTTACATAATATTTTTGTGGTACACCTTACGGAAAAACTATCAACCCTATTGATTTGTGCTTCAATATATGTAAATATTAATTTTTTATTTATATTATTATGCAGTCTATGTGTTACCACCAGTCGGCAGTCAGTCAAGGTGTGATAACGCGAGTCCTCACAAAGCTCGGCTTTTTGCCAGTAATAACATCTATTTACTTAAATATGTAAAAATTAAACATGTCCTCGGTCTAAAAATTCTCCACTGGCGTTCTCAGTTCTCACATTCTAGCTCATTCCGTCTCGCTAAGGTAAACCAACCACCAGTGTAAGCTGACACCTACTAGTTAAATAGTTAGATGCATGTGTAGATCAATGTAAACTGGACGTTGACGGTAGAATGCATCTGGACCTGATAATTTTACTTTTCTCTGCGTTAATTTAATTAAAGTTTTGAGTTTGACTTCTTTTTGGTGTTTAGTGCAATAGTTTCAATAAGATCACGTTATTAATTGTTATTCCAAATATTTTAGAGGTAATTTATATTAAGTCTCCAGTAACCCATCAAGCCCCATGGGCCATAAGGACACCGGTGACCGAGACAACAATAGAAATTAGAAATAGATATCCTTCGGTTGCGGATTCTTGGAAATCTATTACCAAGAATCCGCGATCACGGTCACCGGTGTCCTTATGGCCTATGGGGCTTGATGGGTTAATGGAGACTTAATATAAATTACAACTAAAATATTAAATAAATGTATAAAAAAATAACGTGATGGTATCTTATTGAAACTATTGCACTAAACACCAAAAAGAAGTCTATAATACGAGTACTATTCTGTTTCTATACTTTTTGGAATAACTATAGTCATATTACATATTATACATTATACACTTTTCAAAATATATAATAAGTATATTATGTGCAAGCAACATTTTCTTCGAAAGCAATTTTGTAAAAAAAGCTGTTGCAACAAATAAGCAAATAAAGTAGCTATTAAAATGGCAGCATATTTTTGCAATACAAACATTCTGACAATGTAGCAGAAGTGGAAACTTTAAAATCGCCATTAATATTGTTCGAAGTCGAAGTTATGAAGTTACAGCGGCGCTCGATACTGAAGTTCCAGTACCCTGATTCACCTTATTTAACATTAAATATTACGACTTCGTTGCCGCATCTGTTTCCTATCAATTCCTATCAAACACATAGTATTCATATATATTGTAACGAGTTAGTTGAACATATTTTCATTAGAATACCTATTTTATAGGATACTAGCGACCCGCCCCGGTGTCGCACGGGTATAATATAAATAGCCACTGAAAAATTATTAAAATCGATAGCCTATGATCCTTCACGTGGTCTACTTTTATCTGTGCCAAATAACATAAAAATTGCTCCAGTAGTTCGCGAGATAAGCCATTTCAAATAATTTCCTCCGTTTTTCCACATGCTCCTATTAGTCTTAGCGTGATAAAATATAGTCTATAGCCTTCCTCAATAAATGGGCTATCTAACACTGAAAGAATTTTTTAAATCGGGCCGCAGTTATAGTTCCTGAGATTAGCGCGTTCAAATTGGCCCTTTCAAATAATTTTCCCCGTTTTTTCCACATTTTCCTCTATTTCTTTGCTCCTATTAGTCTTAGCGTAATAAAATATAGCCTATAACCTTCCTCGATAAATGGGCTATCTAACACTGAAAGAATCATCAAAATCCGTTGCGTAGTTTTAAAGATTAAAGGTAACAAAGGGACATGAGGGAAAAAAGCGACTTTGTTTTATAATATGTATAGATGTCGTGGGATGATTTGATAAATCGAATTATCTCGCAAATTCTAGGGACTTCGCGAAAACACGGATAATTAGACAATGGTGATTACATTTTTCAAACTTACTGACAAAAGGTAGTGTTTTCGCGAAAACACGAGTTGCCCTAGTAACATTGCACATTCTTAACGCTGATTGGCTTGATTTTTACTTACTGGCCAAATCTTATTCTGATTGGTTACTATATTTCCCTACGTATCTTTGAGGTATTACACCATATACTTACTTATAAAGGGTAAGAAATGACAATGCCTGTTCATAGGAACTTTACTTTTTATTTAACCTTTTTCTTGGGTAAATATCTATCACAGAAAAGTTACTAATCATAATATAAACGCAACTTAAATATTTCTGTTTTAGGAAATATATAATTTTATCTCGACCGCCATGTCCCGTAGATAAGTGTGCTTGGTTAATAATGTCATAGTACTCACTAGATGAAGGTACTTAAATGACAGGAGAGTTAATATGCTGTCTTTTAATAATAAGATTTTTTTTATCTCCTACGCTGATTATATCGTATTTTTTTGCATTTCTACACTGTTGTTATGTTTTTGGTTGTTTAAGTACATTAGCAGAGTTAAATCCTTCAATTAAAGCTATTACAATATTTATTCGTTCTTTAGCCCATTCAGGTTTCGTACATCCGTCCTGTCTATTAACGTAAAACTTTCTTAGCTCTATGTCGAATCTTTCTTTATCGGACCTAACCTCAGAATTAGTTTCTGGTTCTGTTGAACTTTCAGCAGTAATTTCACTTGTATCAGTCATTTTGTATTTACAGACACACTTTTAGATAACTTTTTGCACTATTTTTAAAATCCAACTGCAATTTTAAACACATTCAATATTAAAAACTACTAGTTCGCTTACAAAAACAACCACAAACAAAACAACGCGTGACAATCAATTGACATTTAAAATGTCAACTCTTCAGCCAATCAGAGAAGATGTTGTTGGGGGGACTTAAACCGACCAATCTGTGATTTTTTTCGATAATAACCAACGATTCGTTTCGCAATCTTTCTAAGGCGACTCGTGTTTTCGCGAAAACACTACCTTTTGTCAGTAAGTTTGAAAAATGTAATCACCATTGTCTAATTATCCGTGTTTTCGCGATGTCCCTAGGATTTTCGCGATAATTCGATTTATCAAATAATCCTACGACATAGATATAGATATAGAATAGACGATCGAATCAAGATCGAATAAGGATTGAAGTTGCATTGATGCATATTATATTCGCAGAATCGGGGTGCTGATACTTCGTCAAATGAGTCGGCATTATCGCAACTTTACCCGTTACCCGTTAGTTGTTACCCAAGCTACCCGATAGCTACCCTACCCATTTGCTCTACTTCGATGCACCACAATAACAGGATTGATATCTTTATTTAACTTTACTAAAGTGTCGATTTTGAGTTATACTCAGGGTTTGATTCTCATATTTCGAAGGTCGCAATCATCGAAGTGGGTGTGCAAGCCTATTAGACGTGTTTTACGAGAGCTCTTATTTTAAATTCCAATTAATTATATCAGTATTATTGTTAAAATAATGGTAACCTGTGCTCACCAGTGCCATAATTTTGAAATGAAATCCAGTGCCAATCCATAATTTTATTCACTTTTCTACAAAGTACACCTCTAACACAAGAACAATGGAGTCAGTAAAACAGACCATTACTGAGATGTCTGATCTATTCAACGCAAGAATGGCAGCGTTCCAGCAGGAGCTTCAGGCAGCGTCGCAGCAGTCTTCTAGTCCAACTTCAAAGCTTGCGGCAGAGTTCAACACATTCAAATCTTTTGTGGTTAGTGCTCTGAGCTCACTACAGAAGCAGATTGAAGTTCTGTCTGATCTTCACGACCAAACTGAAATGAAAGCAAGGAGGAAGATTTTGCTTGTTCATAGCGTCTCTGAAGATCAAAAGGATGCCCCTCAGATTCTGACGAAGTTGTTTAAGTCGCAGTTAAAACTGGCAGACATAGATATGGATGCAGTCAAATATTGCCACAGATTGGGTCGTCTTCAAGCTGCAAAGCCCAGACCCATACTTATTAAGTTCCAGAAACGCAATACAACACGCAATAAGGTATGGGGGGCTAAGAGTAATCTCAAGGACTCTGGTGTCACTTTATCGGAGTTCCTGACAAGGAGAAGACACGGCATCTTCATGGCAGCTCGTCAGCGACATGGTATGACGAAGTGTTGGACGCGAGATGGGGCTGTTCTTGTGATCGGACCGGATGGTTACATCCACCGTGTTTCCACCATGGAGGACTTGGATGCCATTCCACATTCATCCCTGAAGGCGGTGTCTCCTAGTGCTGGTGTTCCTGATCCTGTGACGACGCATGTCGAGGTACCACCTATAAAGAGAGCGAAAAAGCCAATTAAAAAGTAATTTTACAAGATATCAATATGATTCATTTATACATTATGATTTCTTTTTATATACTTACTTTCTTATTATTTGTAATTACATAGGTCACTGTTTCTTTGTTTCTGCGATTTTGTAACTTTTTAGATTTGATGGTATTCTTATAATTTTTCAAAATTTACAAATAAAACGTTAAGATTTAAGATTTTGCAAAAAACGCAATGTAATTTTGATAATGTCAAGTTGACTTGGGGTGGTGGCGTTGCGATATACCTAAGATCAGATTTAGCATATACAGTTCTTAGTTTGTTGAGGTACTAATTTGTATTGTTTGTAGTATTAATTTGTTGAGGTACAGTTGAGTCTTATTAACAAAATTCTACTTGGCGTCTGTTACTGTCCCTCATCACAAATGGATTACTTTAAAGTCCTCGAACATACTTTAGAATTGTATACACCAAGCTACCAACACGCTGTCATCATGGGGGACTTTAATACCTGTATGGCAAAAGACGACTCTAGGTCTAAAAAGCTTAATTCTGTTTTGGTTGGCTGTAACTTGCATTTGCTCCCCCTTAATCCTACTTTTCCCGGTTGCTCACCATCCCTCTTCGATCTCATTATTGTGTCGTCCCCTAACCTAGTTGACAAGTATGGCCAGTGTTCTGCTGACATATTTTCATATCACGATCTTATTTATATGTCGTATAGCTTGCGACCGCCCAAGCCTAAAAAGAAAGTTCTATTACAGAGGAACTTTTCAGATTTAAACGTCGACAATTTAAAAATTGATGCAAATAATATTGACTGGTCACCTGTTTTTGATGCTGACCATATTGATAAAAAATTGAGTGCCTTTAATACATTACTAACACAATTATTTGATAAACATGCTCCAATCCGGCCAGTTAAATTAAAGCAGTTACCTGCTCCTTGGCTCACAGAGGATCTGAAAGCTTTGATTAGACAGAAATACTCTACAAAGGCAAAATTTAAACGGACAAATTGTAGTGTTCAACGGGAAAAATATATAAAAATAAGGAATCACTGCAATAAAATGTGTAGGGATGCCCAGCGTCGCTACATCCATTCCTCCATTGAAAATGGAGATCCATGTAAAGTCTGGAAGTTTTTAAGGACACTTGGGGTGGACAAAGGTGCTGTCGACAAGATTTGCCCAATTGACGCCAATGTATTAAATAAACAATTTACCGGCGCCACTAGTTCTCTCAATCCTACTCAGAAGGCCCGTACTCTAGATCATCTTGCCAACTTACTAACTTCCTCGCCCTTTGTACTAAGTCATGTAACTGCGGTAGATGTTAAAAAACATATTGCATCAATTTCTTCGAATGCCGTAGGCAATGATGGAATCAGTCGCAAGATGATTATCCCTATTCTTGACTCTATCACTCCTATTCTGGTCTATATCTTCAATCACTGTATTGATACATGTGTTTTCCCCAGTGCCTGGAAGGATGCTTATGTAATCCCATTACCTAAGACCTCTAAGCCAAAGTTGGTGTCTGACTTCCGTCCTATCTCAATCTTACCTTTCCTCTTTAAAGTTTTGGAACGGTTGATCAGTCATCAGCTTACTAACTTTGTAATTCAAAATGACATTCTAAGTACCTTTCAATCAGGTTTTCGTCGGGGGCATAGTACCACTACGGCATTAATAAAAGTCTCTGATGACATTCGTTATGGTATGGACAATAAACTGCTAACTATGCTGGCGTTGTTAGACTTTAGCATTTTTTTAGCATTTGACTCAGTCGACCATGACATTTTGCTGAGTTTGCCAAGGTCTATCAATTTATCACCTGCCGTAGTGTGCTTAATCCGTAGCTATCTCACTGGTCGACGTCAAAGAGTTAAGTTGGACGATTGTTTTTCTGATTGGGACTTTATATCTGCCGGTGTGCCACAAGGAGGAGTCTTGTCCCCACTTCTTTTTGCAATATTTATAAATTCGATCACGGTATCCACTTCTTTACTATCTCATTTGTATGCTGATGATTTCCAAGTTTATACCCATACCTCACTGCTTAATCTACACGGTACTATTGATTCTTTTAACAGGGAATTAGAATTAATATATGACTGGAGCAAGCGTCACGGCCTGGCAGTTAATCCTATGAAAACACAGTTAATTATTATTGGCAGCCCTGGCCTTGTGTCTAGGATTGACTGGAACAGCTTGCCTCCCGTACGCCTAAATAATGTAGTGATTCCTTTTAGAAAATGCGTAAAAAATTTAGGTGTTTATTTTGACGACACATTATCTTGGTCTCATCACTTAAAAGAAATTAGCAAAAAGATCTATGCAACCTGGTTCTCTGTCTGACGCCTGCGTTACCTCTTACCTATCCCAACCAAGACCCTTGCTGAATCTTTGTTCCTGTCTATTCTCGATTACGCTGATGCTTGTTTGACTAATATCACCGAGGATCAATTAAATAAGCTAGAGCGACTTCAGAATCTCGCAATCAGATTTATCTTCGGATTAAAGAAATTCGATCACGTTTCAGAATTTCGAACACGTCTGAAGTGGTTGCCCATACGTTTTCGTCGAGATGCTCGTATTCTATCACTCGTTTACTGTACCATATATGACCCTAATTAACCTTTATACCTTAAAGAAAAATTTCTATTTCGCCAAGCCACTGTAAAGGAGTTACGATCTGCATCAAATTATCATCTGGAAATGCCCGTGCATCAAACCAAATACTACGGTTCCTCGTTTGTCGTTTCCGGTGTTTTGCTCTGGAACTCCTTGCCTAAGCATGTATAATTTGCAAAAACGTTAAATGCATTTAAAAGTCTAGTCAAGCTACACTACTTAAATATTTGTAAAAATAATTCCTGAATATGTTTTTTTTTTACACTTAAAATCATTTAGGATGTCCGTGTTTTCTATGTCGTTATCCCTAGTATTATTTTATGATATATTTAGTATTTATGTATAGTATTATTATATATATTATAGGTATATTTATTCATATACTTAATTATAACTATTATAGATCTCTATTCTTATGTTAGCACATGCACGCTTATCTCTATTTCAATTTCACCTTCGCTCGTGGTTGCCTGGAAGAGATTGCTACCTATTAATAAGGCCGCCATTGTGACACCTATGTAATATCTTGTTTATATTTGTTTGCATTATCTCTGTATTGTGTGCACAATAAAGAATATTTGATTGATTGATTGGTCGCTTCGATTGCAGCCTATGGGTAAATTTTGAAATAATATTCATGGTTTAAGAATCGGCACTCAGTTCTAATTTCGGTTTGGACTTTCAGTTCGGTTTTCACAATCAAAGTAAGAATACTAAGGAGGCAAGGATTCCTTGCGTCACATGAGACCCGAAACTTCTGGAATTATTTTGATGAAATTTAGCACAGATGTAGAGTAAACCACACTAGGGTAGGAATAGGATGTAGGCTATTTTATCCCGGAAGAGGTACGCTTATTTCTAATATTTTGTGGTTACAAAGTCGTAGAAAACATCTTATCAAATAAGTATCTATTGTGTTAGTTTAGTTTAGGCCCAATTTCACCAACGACAGCTATTTTTAATGGTCGAATTAGTATCACGTTACCTCTTTCATTTTTCATAAGAATGAAAGATAGAGATGACATTTTAACGAGCTGTTAAGTGTTAACACTTAAGACGTTGGTGAAATTGGGCATTAAACTTAATATGGTGAACTTAACCTATAGTTATAGTTACATGGATACTTGTATGAAAGTTGAAACTTGAGAGTACAATGTTTGACCTTACTTAGGGTACATTCGTGACCTCCGCGATAGAGCTGTCGCCGACTGACCTATGAGATGACCTTCGGGTTTCTGATTCAAATAAGATTCAAACAGATGCATATTCGTACAATACTATTAATTATATGATACTGAACATTGCCTAAGCGGAAAGTGGAGCTATGGGTTTAGTAGATAGATTCAACGTTCAGGGAGTCCCAAAAATATGTATATCCATACCATTTCATCAAAATTGATTCAGTTCTGTAAGAGACGGACAGACAGCCTTTCCCGTTTACATTATTATTATGGTTATACATCTATGACTCTCTATTGCTATTTTTGTTGCTCAAATGGGGTAAACAATAAAACACTTTATTGCTGTTTAACTGCGGGCAAATCCCTCGTTAGTGATAATCGTTAAACGCACGGAACACAATTACTATAAATATTACCAAAATAACTTGTAACTATTCTGTTAACCGAAAATCTAAACTAAAATCCTATATCATGGGGTTTTGCGCTGGAATAAAGATTAAAGTCTATATTCTAAAATTATTGTTTATCTGTTTTGAAAATTCTTCATATATTATAATCCACAAAAAACCGGTTTAACAAAATTACGTATGGAGATACTTTAAGTCTCGGGAAAGAAAATAGTTTTTTTTTTCGGAAAATGAATGCGCAATACATAATTATAGGGTGGGATGATAAGTAACTTGCCTAATAGTAGAAAACTTAACTTTTCGTGATAACATTAATGCCATTTTTCGATAGAGTCTCTGTGAACCTCTATGCACTTACTCCATTCTAAAGCAGTAATGCCTTCCATAAAATGATTTCTTTCAAGGTCTGCAAAATACTCCTCTACAGCGGCTATGAGTACTTTGACTTCATCATTTGTGGCAAATTTCTGTCCACCCAAAAAAGTTTTGAGCTTAGGTAATAAATGGAAGTCTGATGGCGCTAGATCAGGCGAATAAGGTGGGTGGGGCAACAAAAATACTTTAATTCATTGATTTTCTTTAATTCTTTTTTGATCGTGCGTAAGCAATCGCGGCAGCCAACGCGCCGATAACTTTTTCATATTTGGTTCCTCACTTAGGATATGATCTATCCGTTCTTTTGAGATACGTATAGTGTCTGCTATTTCAGATAACTTCAATCGTCGGTCTACTAAAACCATATCATATACTTTCACGACCATTTCCGGAGTTGTGACGCTTTTTGGACGTTCGCGGCGGGCTTCATCTTTGACCCATGAACGACCGCGTTTAAACTCAGCCACCCAGTTTTTTACTGTGGCATGAGAAGAAGCAGATTTACCCAAAACATTTTTTAATTCTTCACAGATATATCTCCCCTTAATCCCCTTCATATGAGGAAACTTTATTGGCGCTCTTTGTTCAATTTTATCCATTTTGAAAACAGTTGACGATTTTTTTCAAATGATAAAAAAAATAGTAAAATTTTCAAGCCATCTAATTCAAATTTAGAACACAGGTTTCCAGAGACACGAATTTAAAAATGACATACATATTTTTTTAATTTTAACTTTTTAAATAGCAGAGGCTAGTTACTTCTCATCCCGCTCTCGTATTAAATGAAGCTATGGTCAACATAGGCTAGATTTTAATGTTATAAAGTTTACGTTTTAGTATTTTACTAATATTAGTGGGCGGTCGCTCACGCCTTGCGCCGCCTCTGGCGTCAAACAAACGTTCTAGTATAAAGATGGTCTCTTGGTCTTGCTATAATATTATAGCAAGACCAAGAGACCATATTGTTTTGTATATTGTGTGTGTAGTGTTATTGTATATTGCTCGCTTGGTATACTGTATAATATTTTATATGTATACTGTGTATATTTTGGCACGGGCGTGCTGCTACACAATAACAGATATTTAACTCGTTGGCAGCCGCGACTGATGTAGTCTTAACAATTTGCGGTGGACCAGATCCAACTGCTCCACTTATTCGTGTCCTTGGGACTGGGGTATGTTTATGGTACGATTTGGCACATTTTTATTATTATCTAAGTATCTAAATATATAAAGCTCAAAGGTGACTGACTGACATGGTGATCTATCAACGCACAGCCCAAACCACTGGACGGATCGAGCTGAAATTTGGCATGCAGGTAGATGTTATGACGTAGGCATCCGCTAAGAAAGGATTTTGATCAATTCTACCCCCAAGGGGTTAAAATAGGGGATGAAAGTTTGTATATAATAATACTTCTTAACGCGAGCGAAGCCGCGGGCAATAGCTCGTAATATAATAAAGAGGCAAAGGCTTGTGTTTGGACGTTGTTGGGGATGTAATCTATGGATTTTTTGCCAACAGAAAGCCACGTCTTTTGTGCTTAATATTCTTACTATGATATTAGCCAAAGGTACTAAGTACTTATAACATATTCAAGATCAACGTTCTTTGCTTAGGCAGCTTACCAAACGGGAATTGTAGTTTTCGTAATAAAATGACATTTATGTATCCAAATTCAAACGGTGCCGGGAGTCAAAGTGACAAATGTCGCAAGCATCGGTCAAAACATTACACCTTGGTTACCTAGGTCTCACGTCTGAACCTAGACTCTGTGAAGTGCACTAACGACACCCAAATGAGGCGCATGCAGTTGCATAACTGATGCATCGCTTACGTCACTCCTTAGGGATGTTCCTTCATAGTTTCTATCGATATCGATTGTCGATACCGTAAATTTGAGAGAAATTACTGTTTTGTTGATTTAAGATTTCTTTTACGTAACAGAAACCCGTCATTCCTAATAGGGATGTTTTAATTGCATCGAATATGTCGATAATAAATACTAACAATTATTATTTACGAATCGAAAGAAATTCTTGGTCTGTTTATTCCACTTTTCTTTTTCCTAATTCAGTACCAAACATTTTCTTTTTACTTACAATGATGATAATGATGAAAATAAAATTTCGCAATTTCTTTGTGCGTCAAACTACATATTTAGTAAATTAGGCTAGCTTTAAGATAAAATAACTAATCTAATCTAATAATTTTGACCTCGTTTTTTGTTTTAATTAAATTTGTGGGCGCGTATTGTTTTGTGTAATGTTTTTGTAAAACAATAGAATGAATAGGAGTAAAAAAGTCAAAATAATTAATGTGTTTGGCAATTCTTTGTTCACTGTACACTTGTACTTTCATAACAGCCTTTTGATTATTTTATCGTGAAAGTTATAAATTATAATATTCCTTCTTTTCATAAAATATGCGTATCAATTTGAGTTTTACAATTATTTTTTTTTATTTTTTTTATCATACTTTATTACAATATGTACTTAAGTATATTTCTTTTGTAATTTGCAAAAAAAAATGATTTGTAAAAAAAAGTACAATGAACTCTTTACCATATTAAAATCAGTGCTTAAATTGTAACTATTGTCTATTGCTGCTTAATCATAGAAAAATACTCTTTGCGCTATCGATACGTTGGTCCCATCCCTATAAAGTGGTTTGTATGCAAAATGTGCCGTCTCCAAGTGGAATCAGTCATGTCCTCGTGAGCACGTCAAGAGATCAATCAATTACTTACCAGTTTGGGCCTAGACCGAGTTGTTAGTGCAGCTAGCAACAGCAACAGTCTTACTGTATCAAAGTTTGGATGGATGGATGTTTGTTACATAGAAATAAATTGGGGCTCTTGTTTTATGCCTAGCCTGAAAAGTGCAATGTATGTAGTTAGGGCCTGTTTCATCACTTCCTGATAAAAGTGCCGAATACGCTATCCACAACTTTTTTGACAGATTCTCCATACTTCACCTGTCAAGTTAAGTGGTGGATAGTTAAACGCGTATAATATAAACAATAGTTAAACGCGTGCGTCATAGAAGGTTCCTTCGCATAATTTTCTTTAATTTTCTTTGACTCAGGGTTGCGTCCTAGCTTAACATATAGAAATCAATTATTCGTAGTTAATCGAAAGCTTCGATATTTTATTTCTTTTTATATCTTTTCTCCTGTTTTGTTTACACCAAAAAGAAAGAAACAGCGCATTATCTCCGCACGCCTTGGAGTATGGTAACTATGCGAGGAAAGTTAACTTATGTCAGTCACTTTTACTTATGAAAGTCCGCCGTAATGTGGCGTAACTATTTCATTAGATTAGTTATAGTCATATTTACGTTTCAAACAATTTGTTTTTACTCTATTTGTTAACTTTACCATGATAAAAATAAGGCGCAGCGCAGACGACAGACTATCCGTGTCGCACTTTTTGTCAGTGGAAATAGAACCTATGCAATTATATGCGGACTTTTTGCGCGTCGTGCGTCACGGATAGTCTGTTGTCTGTGCTGCGCCTAAGGAGACTTGCAGTATTTCATACAAAATTTGACTTTTATACGGATTTTAGTGCCTTGATTCGCCGTTTTGACCTTGTTTAAATTTTTTATTTAAATATTACTTTAAACTTAAATTATTATCATAGCTAAATAATAATTCCGCTTTAGAAGGTTTTTAGACGTTGCAGAATGAATAAACCCAATTGTAACTTTTTATCTAACAGCTACTTTCCTACTTAAAAAAAACAAACATCTGTTTCATTCAAAAGTTCTGAGGCATTGTGAGTCAAGAGAGCTGATTTTTTTGAGTAGGTGAATTGAAAAAAAATCTGCTGCTATTAAATAGTTGATCATATTCTAGACTTATCTCTCACAGTCAAAAACGAAATAATATAATATGATTCCCCTCTTTTAACTTGGATACTCTTCTTCTGACTTCAGATATTCAGATTTTTGTGCTAAATAATATAAACAAGTTAACATATTTTGATCTGATAGATATTTACAAGTTAACATGAGATTTTAATCAGACAGAATTCAGCCTTTCCCAAAGTGAGCAATAACGCCCCCTTGTGCGCTGAAGGTCTATAGGGGGGTGAGGGACCCAGAACAAAAATGGGGGCGTTTTGTAGAGGCTTGGAGGTGATTTATTTCATCTGGATGCATTTTAAATTGAAACAATGTGGGCGCAAGAACATATTTTTTTCTTAAAATGGGCAGTAAGCAAAATAAGTTTGGGAACCCCTGAGATAGATTATTATTTTCGCGATACAGGCGTTTTACTCACACAAGCTACATGTAGAGTTATTTCTGCCTCGAATTTCTATGAAATGAACGTTCTGACACAAAATAATTTTAAACAGACTATGCAATATACACTGTAGTTAGGTCAACACTCAACAGTAATTTAAGACCGATGTTGCCAGGTGTGTAATGTGTGTGCCACCCTGCGGCGAAACTACGCAAATGACATTAAAATGTGACGAAAAATTTGTACTTTAATTATATTTAATTGTGCTATTATAAATAAGTGTTATTTTCATAACACGTGATGGCAAAATAGCATGACATTGAAATATTGTGTTACTACAGTATTTGTAGTTAGGTCATAGTTATAGCTCATAGCTATAGCCTATAGATAGCAGTTATTTAGGTGATGACAACTTCACTATACAGGGTGTAATAAAACTAAGCGATAATAAAACTTTAGGATGTGTAAAGTGTATGTTGTCCCTTGTACACAGAGTGCTGATTTTGGTCTGTATTAAGTAAATATGCTTGAAAAGAAGAAAAAACAGGTATGTTTATTGGTGCGGCTCGTGAACCATACTTGATCTATGATACTCTACAATTTATAAATTTCACTTTGTTCAAAAAAGTCACCTTAGAGGCAAAAAAAAAATCAGCTGAACTAAAATAAGCTCTACCATACTCAGGTGTACTTAAACTTCCTTCCTAAGGAAACCCGCAAACTCTACCTTCACATCTCGAATTTCTCTACATCCCGTCTCGTCACCGCACGTTTCCTGACCGTTCCCTTGGGCTTCGGAAACAGCTGAAGGTACCTTCTAAACAAATTTTCCCTCATTAAAATATACTTTATGTGCTTGACATGGAGGTGTTGTAAAGGTAAAATTTCTCTGAACGTCTACCTCAGTTTTACCTCATTAAATGAACCTTACGCGCCTGACAAAAGGGCTAGTCGGAGGTGGTTTATCTATGAATGAACACCTTTGTTCCCCAAAAGGTTCGCAACTTTGGCGCCGGATGTTCCCACGCAATACGCCCGCGGCATAATGTATTGTTGCAATGTAGAGTTGCCTATGTAGAGCAAACATTTACCTGCAAAGAAATACATAGTTTACCACTATTTTATAGAATTTTCTTCAATGGAAAAGCTATAGAGCAAGGTTTATTTACAATAATATCAATATTATTTGGAAATACAAAACAATAACAGATCGCAAATTCAATAACGTGCAATTATTTATAGTGCTTTTTTGTACTTCCACCTGCATTTTCTCTAAAAAATTGCATCTGAAAGTTAAATACGTGCTGCATCCTTATCTATCTTGAGAAAGTCAGGTGAGAAGGAAAGGGACGGAGGATCTCAAGCCGTAGAGCACCGCGGAACATGTGGCACGCGCCTCTCATTCGGTTTCTGAACGCGGCCCGCGCCGGACGTGTTACGTTTTTACGGCTCGCACTTCGCCGTGTTTTGACAGCTCGTAATCTGTTGAATCTTTGACGGTTTTAACGGCTTTTCGTGGAACATATTCAATAGAAATACGAAAATAAACAGCGAAACTGTGAAGTGAAAGTGTGGTTTTTGGACTTGGGAAATTCTTTCATCAGGCAGTTAGCAAGGATGCGCGTTTGATCGGACGTATGAGGGAGAGAAGATCTTTTCCCATCAGCGAAGTGGCGGTGAAGAACGAGAATGGTGGTGCGAGGCTGGTGAACTCCCTGTGCGGTGTGGTTGATGAGCTGTCCGGCGCCAGGAGTAGACGAGGGTCGTGGGTTCGACACGCCGTCATGGGTGTCCTCAGATGGAAGGACCTGACAGGAGTCAGGGCCAGCACGCCTACTGAACAGAAAGAGGTGAGGTTTTACTGAGAAGCTGTAAGAAACCTAAAACATACACAGCACCAAGTTTACGAATCACTGTCAAAATTCTTACATAAATAAGGGAGTTACACGGTTTAATTTTAATAACAATAATAATAATAATATCTATGGACGCTTCACACCACGTCAGTCTGGCCCCGTGCTAAGTACCTAAAGCACTTGTGTTACACAGGTACCAGACAACGGAAATATATTTAATACTTTTATACTATACATATATTTAAGATTTTTATTATAATATTATACACATATAATATTTAACATTTAACTGTTAACTGTAACCCTTGGGCAAAAGTTACTTGATAATAATAGATAGATATATAGGACATGCTAGTAATGCTGGACCAAGTTGTTAATTTGACAAGCCAATTTTAGCTCCAATCTACAAGGTGTTGTTGCAATATTTTAACAATTAAAATGTAATTACACACTGTAAATTATAATAACGCTGACGCGAATAAAATAAATGTTAATTGCAAACTTATTTTAATTTTTAATGCAAGTGCAGTAAATGGAACATATTTAAGTTTTTTTAAAAGTATTTAATAAGTTAACGAAACGAATTTTAAATGACTCACAAAAAAGGCAAACCGACTGTTCCAGAGAATAATACACAAACTTCTCAATATCAGTATAGGCCATAGACATAGGATATGTTATTGATATTCCTATTTTAAGTTACTCAAATTAACTATAGTTGGTAATTATTATTTTAAGTAGAGAAATCATTAAACTACTAATTACATCATTAGACACTAATTCCGAGTAACGACTTGAGTATGTTTATGTAGAGATTAGTAGAGATTATGGGAGTGTAATTAACAAATGAGCTATTTAACTCAAATGATACTATCTTGATACTAGATAAGAGAACTCTTAAGAAAGTTTTAAGCAAATATCACATAGTGAGCAAGGCCCAAATATCTAAGAAATTCGTACATTTATTATGAAAGTTATAGAATGTAGTAATAATTTTTTTTTGCTTTTAGTGCAACTTAAATTTTACTATGACTATATTATGGTCTATTGATGTTATTACTTATTAGTAAGGTTTCACGTTGGGTCATTATTGATTAGTGATTACCAAAATTGTCACCATGATTGGGAACCTGTCTATAGACCAATAATATACTCGTCTGCACGTTCGTAAACTCTAGTATTTTTACATGGGAAAATACTTTGCGCATCTTCGGCGGATTGGGGACATCGGCTGGGGTATGTCTCCCGAGGACTACTACCTAACTACCCACTAAAACCCCATGGTGCTCCACTAGGTGCCTAGGCATAGTTCCGGGCACGATCAACTCACCGCAACTTTACCAAAGCCTAGAATAATAAAATGTAGAGACGTCAATGCATCACAAGTTGTGCCATACTATGACATAGTATTGTATTAGTAATATTTGAGGTTTTACCTCCGCATCCGGGTGGAAAGCGAAAATGGTTTTATAATGAGTTTTACGCCAAAGGAAAAACGAGGCAAAAACCTCAACTGCTTAAGTAGGTACTGTATGTGAGGTCTGAGGATATTATGTGGATGTGATCAGACAATTTGAATAGTATAAGCACTGATTAAGATAGTTTCAAGTTCAGTTTTAGATTATACATTAGCTTATTTTAGCGCTTATTTACATTAATAGAACGGTAGCAAGCAATGGATGTTGGTTGATTGTAACAACTGACCATTTCAACATTGATATAGTGTTGATCCGAAGACAGAACAGGTGCCTATTATTATACCAGTTTCATCACTACTTCCCAAAAATTATGGTTCTCCTGTAGGGTTGTCTTTCCTGCTTTATATGTTTTGTATACTTCCGAATTGAGTTTCTCTTAAACTAGTGATCCGCAAAGTGTATGCGGTGGGACACCGGTGTACCGTGGTCAACAATAATTATTGGTGTGCCTCGGAAAAGGTCATCGTACTTAGTAGTCTAGTGCTAAGTGCCAAGAAAGGGACATCCAGGACGATCACAAAAAGTTTTCGGAACAATGTATTAAACTACGATAGTTTATTGTTTGAGAGATACTCAAATCGGAAGTTATGATAGAGCTATAAAGTGACGTCGGCGCAGACATATTAATTTATTTACATGATGATGAGCGTCTTGAGTGACTCAGAAGCTATATGAATATTATTTACAATACGTTGGATTGTTTATGTTGAATCTACCAGAATATGTTTTCGGGTAGGTGCAAAAAAGGAACAGTAACGTTTTTGAGGACTAATTATCCTTATTAAATAGTTAAGCCTAAAATTTTGATTCCTTTTGAGTATAATTGAGTTTAATACATACGGTTTTGTAGCCAATAAACATTTGTGGAACTTTATGTGAATCACAATAACTTAATCAAGACACCACCCACCAGCTGACTCATTTCTCACAAGTTCAAGTTTTCTTTTAATTTAATAATAAAACAAATAAGCGAAATCACTAAGGCACAGGAAAGCCTCGAGGAACTAGAACGAAAAAAATGGAAGAACTCCAGGCCCAGCTCCAGTGTGGTTCTGACAAAGACACAGTCGCTAAAGTAGCCGAGGAATTTCGCACATTTAGGGACTTGACTTATGCAATGCTCAGTCTTCTTCGCAAGCAGATATCTGAATGCTTAAGTGCTATTGACATGATGGAGTGCAGGTCGCGCAGGAAAACACTTATCATCTCCGGTGTTCCCGAACATGATGGTGAAAACTGTTCAGCACTTGTACTAAACATCATTCACAGTAATCTGGGAGTAAATGATGTGACAACTTATTCTTTTAAAGCCTGCCATCGTCTCGGCAGCAAGGACCCTATGAAAACACGGCCTATACTTGTTAAGTTTACTTCCTTTGAAAACAAGAGTGCGGTGTGGACTGTGTGTCACTGGTATCTTGCGATCCCTCTATCGGTTAAAAAAACATTCTTCCTTCTTCAGTCAAGTTAATGCTCGTTCAGTCACTTATCCTTCCCATCATTGATTACGGTGATGTGTGCTATTTCGACCTAAATGCTGACCAACTTAATAAACTTGATCGCCTACGAGTACTCAATAACTGTTTAAGATTTATTTTCAACTTACGTAAATTCGATCATGTTTCCACCTTTCGATCTAAACTACACTGGCTACTAATACGACAGCGCCGCTCTACTAGGGCCTTGTGTATGCTCTACTCCCTGTTGCATCACCCCAATGCTCCTAAATATCTAACCCCCCTTTTCCAATACCTCTCCAGTACCCATGACAAATCCCTTCGATCCTCTAATAATGCACGCCTTTCTTGCCCTTCCCATAGATCAGACATCATCCACTCGTCTTTCAACATACAGGCTATACTACTCTGGAATGCTCTTCCTCGAGAAATCAGGCTAACCAAAACCAGGGACACTTTTAAACGCAATGTTCGTGAATTCTATTTGACGCAATTGGCACGAAAGTATTATATACATTATTTATAATTATATTATGTACTAGTATTTTTTTTAATAATAATAATATTAGTAATATATTTGATATTATATATGATATTTTTATGTACATATAGTAAGTTATTTGTATTAAATTAGGCATACTTTTATAGTATCATTAGAGTAGTTTCGTATTACTAAGTGATAAATTGCATTTTATTTATTTTCTTTCCATCTTTTCGCACTATTGGCACCTACACAATTTTGCTTCTGAACACCTAAAGGTTGACTGGTAGAAAATGCCATTTGACATTAAGTCCGCCTATGTACCAACATTGTGCAAAAAGTATAATTAAATTAATTGAATTAAATATGTAGATTCTTCGGGACGAAATGAAATTAACCTAAAATGGCAAAGAAGAAAACTTTCTACTTTTTTCATCGCTCAAAATTAAACTAACACTACAGTAGACAAAATGTGAGCAAAAATTTTATCACCTACCTGACAGTATAACAAATACTCGTAGACCGGAACAGGTGAAAATGTTCTAAGTGGACTTAGTCACTAATAGATAATACTCGCCTCTCATGAAGTGTGACGGCGAAAGTGTCACACTGATGACGCTGTGCCGAAAGTGTCACACTGATGACACTGTGCCGAAAGTGTCACAAGAGAGAGCCTAGTTAGAAGTTGGCAATTTAGGTTTGTTTACAACTACTTTGCCAACATTGCCAAGGCCATTTTTGATATATTATTTTATTTACATAACAAAATAGATAAAACAAATTGTTGTTTATCAAAACACCTGAAAATTTCTGCGGCGTTAAAAAAATAGTAATAACAATCTTTGTTTACTAAATAAATATTAATGAATGAAATACTAAACTACAGTAAAAAACAAGAAAATAAACAATGTACATTGTACATGTCTGGTTGTACGTAAGTACCAAACTGTATACTATATTCTATTATAGGTATACCTAACTGAATAGCCTCTTAGTTACTGGTTTGTTGATTGGATTTTTAATTTGACTAGTTAGTAGTTACGCCGCGCCCAATGATCAAATCCGCAAACTGTTTTCAATGTTTTTAGCTAATGATGTAACCAATAACCATGTTAAAAATTATTTCTGTAGGTTTTGTTACACCCTGTATAAGCAGAAATGCATAGAAATAGTTTCTATCAAAATCGAACTAAACTGTCGAATGTACAGATAGTTCAAACAATTCAAATGATTGTTTGCATTGAAAAGTTTTCGTCCTAACAAGCTTTTCATATTTTCACAGAATTTAGATGGAAAAGTAAATACGACTAATTTGTATAGTTGGTTATTACCGGCTGGATATCCGGACTATTGATTTATTAGTGTATTAGTATTATAAATTCATATAGCGGACGGAAAGTTTTGAACCATTATGCGTGAATTATTAAAATGAATTATTAATAATTGCTGTGAACCATTAACGTTGAGGGCTAAGATGTCACCTCTTTAATTCATATTTAGTACCCTTTTAAGAAAGGTGTCGGGAATATTTGCAGCAATTTTGAAGAATAAAATATTATGTAACAATAAGCACAGAATTTTTTTTTGTATGCAGAAGAAAATGTTATAATTGTTAGTATTATAGCAACTAGCAAGCTTGCACCATCTCTCTATACTGCTATAGACTTATTTTTAAATTAAGCCCAAATCTCGCTTGAAGTTTGAACCGTGTATTTTGCAGTTTCTGTCAAAAGTCGTGTCAGGTCCTTAGTTTAAAAATACATAGCTAGCAAAAAGCTAGCATTATCTTAGTTTAAACGTTCTTTAAAGATTTTATTATAATGTTTTAATAGGTTTTCCCTCATAAATCTCGCGCTGCTTCTATAAGTGTCGTGCCATGTCCAGAGTTTTGAAATGTCTCCTATGGCTAGAAAGTTGTTATCAGTGCAAAGGTCTACAAGTCAACTGATAAGGTTCATTGATAAGTGTGTCTCGTCGTATTGGCTCATACGTAATAAGTAATAACCATTGGACTTTCTATACGTAATTAAGCTACCAATTATTCCAAATAATAAAAAATCCAATGATGTCAATTTTTAAAGTCATTTTATAAATTGTATCGTGATAAAAACTTCCAAAGAAATATGACTTCCAAAATAAAAGCAACTATTCTGTACTAGATGACGCCCGCTAATCCGATGCGTCAAAATTCGTTTATCGCGGGGAACCGTAGATTTTTCCTTGATAAAAAATCTTTTGGGACTCAAAGTTTCTGCATACCAAATTTCAGCAAAATCGATTCAGCCGTTTGGTCGTGAAGAACAGACAAGCGGACAGACACTTTCGCATTTATAATATTATTAGTATGGATTAGCATTTAGCAGTTTACTATAAAACCCCCATTAGTCGCTATAATAATCTGCGGTTACACACTTTTAGACATTTCTCCCTTAAAATAGCTTCTTCCGTTTTTTTTGTTACGGCCCCTAAAAGTCACATAGTATATCAATTTTACCACCATTACCTTTTCAACACATCCAAAAGACTTGAAGACGTAATGATATTCTTGAAAGGGGTCTTTTGAAAAGAACCCTCGCCAATTGGCTAGAAGAAATTGTTCCCAAACTGCTTAGAGGGGTGTTAAGTTGTTAGGTAACAAAACAATTTTGATTTAATGACTACTAACTACGTGCTTGAAACACTTGAAGTTTCGAGTTGTCTCGATAGGCTTTTTACAGTTCTTTTGTTGCTTTTGAATAATTATGTACCTTGATTCTGCTATTTTATTACGAATGTTGCTGTATTATTGTTGCGTTAAAATACATAATCGCTGTACTAAAATGTGCTGCCAAAAAATGTTGACGGTATTTAATAGATTTTCGAAACTATAAGTACCTAGTTAATTATAAGACCTGTTTATGTACAACATTCTAGCAATAAAGACATTTGAATTTGAATTTGAAAAAATATGGGCTAGTAGTCTTGCAGAAGATAGTGTTATTCTTTGATTATGACATTTATTTTTAAGCTTTGTTTGAGTGACACTTCATTTATTGTTTCTCCTTCATTGTCCCTTTTCTTTATCTAAATTTAAGAGCCCGTACTATCTTTTCTACTGCTCTCTTCACACTCACGCCCGTCTTTCATATGCCAGGTGAAAAAGGACGATCGCCAAGTTAGCGGGCAGTTATAGGTATTCTGTTTTTAAAGGGTTTTTTATATTAAAGTGGTAAAAAGTAATTCCAACATTGTATAGACGACTTTCTCAACAGTACATTGTATTTTTTTCATACCGCTAAGACGTCAATACAATTCATAAAAAGGTGATATTCTAAACCTTTTACAGCAAAAATCACAAAACTGTCGCAGGTTGAGTTGGATTATTTAAAGATACTTACTTAAAAAAAATAAAAAATCTAGCTGCAACATTCGATTATAATTGAAATGATCTTACATGTTGTGCATTAAAACTTATAGAAATACTGTATTTTAACTGTTAAATCACGTCTGTTAAATGAGCGAAATCGGCAAAATTTCGTATACGGATTCTTAAGGGCCAGTCTTCCAAATTCACGTTTCTAGAATGAGTAATTTTTAAAGAAAGCGTCATTCAAAAAGACTGAAAAATATATACATGTATAGATACATCTTTTAACTAGTGACTTTTTTGGTTAGAAACACAATACAGATAATTTTACTCGATAAAAAAAATTCCGAAACAACCTCGATTTTAGAAACATTTTGAGTTTTGTAGGACTTACAGGGGCTCAATCAAAAAATAATTTGGACAGTTCGATTACTATCAAAATTTTATAGGGAAATGATTGGATACATGTTTAGTTATAATATTTTTTATCTAAGTAAAAAGGTTTTTTCTCCTATTTCGCCCTATCATGGACGCGGCGAGCATCGTAACCGCCACCGTACAAGGCGCGCTGATATGAATGTTATTTTAATGTCATTTACGTTGATATTCACACTGACAGACATCGACCTGCTTAAATTAGGAAGAACGGGCCCTTAAGTACTATTTCACACTACTACTGAACGAATTTTCGTCTTTTGCAGTAGAACTTAGAAGTTTATGGCTCTAGAATCTGGATTAACATAGGCTACTTTTTACCCAAAATAGTGCTCTCGTGGGATACTGTAATCGCTGGTAAAAGCTAGTGAAGATGTATTGTGAAAGCCACACAAAAACTGACTATCTTTATCAAAATTAATGGCCGCCATACTTTTAGTACTCCTCTGAGTCCCGTATTCTCTAAACGTCAAGCGCATGGTTATGTTGCAGTGAAACATTGAAGTCGGCTTTAAGGTGACTTTCCGATCCTCGCGATCCTCCGATAAAATGTCACTTTACGACATAGAACAGTCGCGTGCCACTTCTAACACGCGTACTAATGGGCATTGTCCAAAAAAAATAACATGTACTTTTTATATTTTTTTTCGTTAAAATAGGGTATTTTAAGAATATAAATTAAATAATTTTGAAATTCATTGGCTAGTTTTTTCTCAATAAATTTTTAAAGTTTCGCTCTGACGTCATCATCGGCGGCGAATTGACCTCTGCAGTATGTTTTTTTTCCTTTCAATCTTATTTATAATGGCTGGTTCGTTAAATGCAAGTTATCATTATGTGAAAAGCTGATACGAGAAGCTTACCAAAAGTTCGAAACGTAATGCTGGTCGAATTTATTGCTAATTTAACGCCATTGAAGGTCAAACTAAGGTTAAACATATTTGTTCAAAAATATAAGTAACTAATGGGTATTTTTTTTGTTTATATACAGAAAAGCGATCACTGACCTTATTCCTCGAAATGTTTTTGTAATGAGCAAAATTTAAAAAAAATGGACAATCCCCATTGGTGGCATTTTGCTCTACGCCACTACAAAGCAGCAGCGGCATGACTAGAGCAATGTCGGTAAAAGTTAAGGGTTAAGGCCATCCCTGAGCAAATGACCTTGACCATACATTTGACGCGTTGCGCGTTGCCGAGATCGCACAAAAATCCTTTTTTTTTACTCATCTTAGTTCAAAATTCAGCTAAAAAAAATTAAAACGGGGAATATGTAGTTAATGAAATAATCTATCTATTGTCGTGTGTTTCAAATAAAAGTAATTTGTAAATACTAGGGAGATGTTGAAAGTATGCTTCAATTTTAATAAATTGGCACTACTTTGGAAGCTAATATCATAAGTATAATAAACAAAAATAGAAAATTTAAAACGGGGAAAGGAATGTTGATATACTGAAGATTATTGCTGTATTTTTATTATAACTTTGTAGCTTTCAAATTATGAGTTTATAAGCCTCTAAATACGGTAAATTATGGGATCTCCGTAGGGGAAGGGCCTTAAACATATAGCCTAGGGACCTAGGTCATAAGTGGCATTTTAATTGAATTTTGGCGGTGGCGGTAACCTGCGGTAAAGATCGGAAAGCCACCTTAGCCATCAAACTCGCACGGTTATGTTGCAGTGAAATATTGAAGCCGGCTTAACTCTAGTTGTGTGAAGTTGGCAGCGTGTCAAGTATTTTACAGTATTATTTGTCGCTGTCAAGCCGGTCACTGACTCGTTGGATAGCGCTCCATTCATAGCTGTTTAGTTGAATCCCGCGGGTTTATATGAAATTCAACTCAAAATTAAATTGTCTTCGAGTTTCGACTATGAATTTCGACAATTTATTAGCTTTTCTTCATTTAAAATCCCCATACCATTGCCTGATACAAATGCCCTTCTGGTACAATCGTATTATTCTTGCTTAAGTTACCTATAGCTTAAACACATTTAACCATTTTAGCCTCTTTGGTATTGTTTAATGTTTATTTTTTCTCAACACGAGCGGATATATCACGCTACAAATTAAAACGTTATTTTATATACTAGCACATGTATTTTTTTGTCTCCATGTAGTTAAAAAAACATCTAAAATCAAGTACTTATACCTAGTCACAATATGCAGCTTTAAGTTCCTAATACTGCATTTTACTTAACTTTCTCTACCTGCAGTAAGTAGCACAGTGTATCACATTCGCGATGTCAGGGGTTACAGTGTGTGTGGGGGGGGGGGGGGGGGGGGGGGGGGTTAACGCACCGCTAATGGCGTTAAACCGATAAGAGTGATGGACGACCAACGTTTGTACATCGGTGTTATGAAATACTTATCTGTTCGATTTGTTAGAAATCTATGTGTTATTGCAGTTAAATTTATACTACATTTAATGACGCCCGCAACCAAATTCGATTTTTTGCGGGAACCGTACACTTTTTTTTAACAAAAACTTTCCCGGGTCTCCAAGTATCTGCGTACAAAATTTCATCAAAATCAGTTAAGCTGATTAAGCGTGAAGATGTAACAGACAGACAGAAAATGTGGGTAGTAAAAGCTGAGTTAAATTTTAGTTTTTTTACATTAGATTGATAGGTTGCACTGTAACTTGATAGCCATGGATCAGTTAACCCCATACACGTCTAACAACGAAAGGATTTTTATCAAAAAATAAAATATCGATAGTTTTATTTTATACCTCTCCTAAAATGGACGCACTAACTAAACCTGACGTTTTACCATTTTACTCTAGGGTTAAAAATTACGGCATCGTTGCTTTTAGTTGGGGTTAGGTCATTCTATTTTAAGTTTGTTATATTTTGGGAATTATGTTTATATTTAAATCACCCTATACGCCACGATTATTGTAATAAAATTATTTAGATAAAACGTTATTATTATCATTACGTCTTTTACTACTAGCCAGGTAGTTTTAATTGAGATTATCTTGTTAGTGGTAACCCAACTTAATAATTATAAGTCCAAATTAACAATTACGTATACCCGTAACTCCGTTGCACCATAATTCGTTTGTAGCTCGAAGACCGTACATTTTTTCGGGATAAAATTATCCTATGTCCTGCCCGGGACTCAAAGTATCTCCATAGACCACATACCAAATGTCGGCTAAATCGATTCAGTGGTTTGGGCGTAAAGAGGTAACAGACAGACAGACACACTTTCGCATTTATAATATTAGTATGGACACTTTTGATCTCAATTAAGCCATCAGAGTACTAAGTTTGGGCTTTTACTAAACGATAATCGCATCATTTATTTAAACCGTCGTAATATGCGGTGTCATATTTTATGCAAATTCTCGTACTAAAATTTAGTTGGGTATAATGTATATTATGACTTTATGAGACTTTGGGAACTAATCTAATCCATACAGAAATCTTCTTTACTAATTTATGTGGCACTATTTGTTAGTGAGTGAGTAAGCACTGAGCAGGTCCCCCGCTACCATATTATGTGCAATGTGTGCAATGCACACGGGCGCCATCCTCTAGGGGCGCCAGATTGCCATCTTTAGGGGCGCCAAAACCAAGGTCCCAAAACATTATTATTATTATTGGTGTAAATTGACTTCAAGTCAGCACAGTACACTGACGACAACCACTGACACAATGTAAATATACCCTTACACTGTGGAAGTGGCCAGTCTGCACTGACACAATGGACTGATGACAGTTCTAGCTCAATGTAAATCTGCCTTTACTTCTGAACTTTCATAAAATTTAAATACTTTACACTTCCTTAGCTGGACACTTCTCGAAACATTTTTTTACTTCTGAAGTTTAAATAATAAAAAGTTATTTTCGCTCGGGTTAAAGTTGCGAAAGTTCTAGAAAACTTTGCTTTTTTTTTAGTTTTTTTGTTTGTTATCTGTGGTAGTCGTTCCAGTCTGGTGGAAGCAATCGGTCTGTTAATTTACTTCCAAGTCCCAGGAGCCTACAGTTTTATATTTCTGAAATAAAAGCGGTTTACAAAAATATTTTTAAGGCCTCTATATCCGCCAATTACCTTGATCATTGTCTGTCAGTGCGAATATCGACGTAAATGACATTAAAATAACATTCATAACAGCGCGCCTTGTACGGTGGCGGTTACGACGCTCGCCGCGTCCATGATAGGGCGAATTGCGAAATAGGAGAAAAAACCTTTTTAAGGCTTAATATAATACATATTTCAAAAAAGTAAAAACCAAATTATCAACTTATGTATTGCAAAGCAGTAGATATTTTTTATATATTCTTTTGATAAATAATGAAGGAGTAAAGTGGTTTCATTCAACGATTTGGAGGTGATTTGGTTTTTTATTTCTTTATTATACGATACCGATAAAAAAAATATGGCAAAACCACGTTACGTATCATATCATGTAGATTACTAATTATTTTTTTCATATATAATTTCTCTGTTAATGCCGATGAAAAGTGGTTTCATTTGCACGCTTTTTACGCGAGAGGAGCCTTAACCTAGATGACGCCCGAACTCCGTTGCGCTGAAATTCTTTTATCGTCGGAACCGTACATTTTTATGGATAAAAATCCTTAAGTAAATAATGTTAATTTTGTATTGAGATATCTCTATATACCAAAATTCATCAAAAACTGTTCAAAGATTTCAGCGTGAGAAAGTAACAGACAGACAGACACACTTTTTTTTCTTTTTTTCTAATTTATTTGTATGGATTCTCCTTGAAGCTGCGTGAATATTAAATAGCTGAGCTCGGATAAAAAGCATAACGCGGATATAACCAACCTTTACAAAATCTTTCCATAAAAAAAGAAAGTTCTTATTTCGAATGTATTTACTCTCCGTGGTGTGAAATCCGATTTCCACCGTGGTGAAAAATTTTCATTTGAATTTTTCGTCGTGAATAATTTAAAGTACACATTACCTTTGCCCTACATAGGGCTTTTGCTATTCTAATGTAGCCCATTTCTTTTCACTTTCAACACCTTTGATGTGACCTGCTTACTGAATGGGGGTTTCTTTGGCATTCAGAAAGCATTCATCTCGCTGCCATTTTGGTTCTAAATGTCACCTTGGTATGTGCTCTAGCTTATTCTCTTTGAGACAACCGGACAAATACATTACATTTCTAAGATACATGTAAACTTGATAGAATGTACGGATCTGAGACGCATTTGGATAAAATTTTGGTAAGTGGCACTTACATAATATTGTTATTGCTTAAAATGCGTTTTTATTACCTAAACCTATACTTTAATAGATGCTATTAAATTTTATTTCTTCTCTCTGTACTTACATCAAAACATTCTTTCTTCCCGCATTTTTTTTTACTCTAGCAAAATATATCTAATACTCGAGCAAAAAAGGGGCTAAACTTCTGTCTAAGATTAAGTACTATTTTTTCATTGATGTTTTATAATAATTATTTTGACATTTTTATAATTTTGTGTATTTATTTTGTATTTTATTGTTTTTTATTTTAATTTATGATCTTGACATGTCCAAATTTTGTATATGCAAATGATGGAATAAATACTTTTGACTATTGACTATATCTGTACGGTCTCTTTAACTATATAATCTATATATATAAAAGAAAGTCGTGTTAGTTACTTCACTTATAACTCAAGAACGGCTGAACCGATTTAGCTGAAAATTGGCAGGGAGGTAGTTTAGAGCCAGGAGAAGGACATAGGATACATTTTGTTTCGGAAAAATGTACGGTTACTGCACAATATACTTTTATGATTTGCGCGTAAACTATTCAATCGATTTTGATGAATTTTGGTATGGAGATATTTTGAGTCTCGGGAAAGGACAAGGGATACTTTTTGTCCGGGAAAATGTACGGTTCCCGCCCAATAAACTTTTATCTCAAGAACGGATGAACCGATTTGGCTGAAAATTGGTGGAGAGGTAGCATGGAACCAGGAATAGGACATAGGATACATTTTGTCCCGGAAAAATGTACGGTTACTGCACAATATACTTTTATTATTTGCGCGTAAACTATTTAATCGATTTTGATGAATTTTGGTATGGATATACTTTGAGTCTCGGGAAAGGACAAGGGATACTTTTTGTCCCGGAAAATGTACGGTTCCCGCCCAATAAACTTTTATCTCAAGAACGGATGAACCGATTTGGCTGAAAATTGGTGGAGAGGTAGCTTAGAACCAGGAAAAGGACATAGGATACATTTTGTCCAGGAAAAATGTACGGTTACTGCACAATATACTTTTATGATTTGCGCGTAAACTATTCAATCAATTTTGATGAATTTTGGTATGGAGATACTTTGAGTCTCGGGAAAGGACAAGGGATACTTTTAATCCCGGAAAAAGTATGGTTCCCGCACAATAAGCTTTTATGATTTTCGCCTAAACTATTCAGTCTATTTTTATGAAATTCGGTATGGAGATACTTTGTGTCTCGGGAAAGGACAAGGTATAATAAGGACAATACTTTTTGTCCCGGAAAATGTACGCTTCCTGCACAATAAACTTTTATAATTTTCGCTTAAACTATTTATTAATCTATTTTGATGAAATTTGGCATGAAGGTACTAATTTTAATCTATTGTTTTCTTAATTATACCAATTCGGATTAAATAATCATCGTTAAGACAGGACAACGTCTGTCGGGTCAGCTAGTATATTATATATCTTAAGTTTGAAAAGTTTCTTCTTTTATTTCATTTGCATTAAACTATCTTTTATTCTTGTTTCTCTTATTTGTCATTCATGTGTTTGTTCCTGTTGTTTCTGATATCTATGGTTTGTTCCATGTTCCAGTAATAAATACATATCGCCATCTGCACTTCTATCAGTTTTTTCCCACTTGTAATTCTGACCACGGAATGGAACGATAAATCAGCAATACCTGATATGGCACCACTTTCGCTTCGTGGTCCTTTTGTCCCTGAACCCACATAATATGTGCCCACTATCGGTTTTTATTCGTGATCACTTTTATTCTTTATTCATTACTTACTAGGCTTACTCATTGGTTGAAAATGTACCCTGCACAATGCACTTACATCATATTTTAATTTAATATTAAAATTAATGGTTCGGATGAGAACAAAATATCAATTAATAAATTATAATCACGTAAGTCCACAACAGCTGTAACTTCTGATGTAGTTTAAAGTTCACTGGATATAAGTTAATAAGATTCAAATGTAACCCCAAGGCGTGAATTTTCGTTTTCTTCTGCTCAATTATCTATAACGCCAACGGATTTTTGGGTCGTTTGGGCCAAGATCGAGCGATAACATGCACCAAGTGTGTGAAATAATGTTGTGGGTCAAAAATACCACGGTTCACCGGGCTCCCTAATGTTGCAGGTGTTGCAGGGTTAGTATGCACCATATAATCAGGCCCTTTGAAATTCAAATAGATTTAACGATCCGTAAACGCATGGGTCTTTTGTACCGTACAATTAGGGATTTTATTAAATAATATTCATGAATATTAACGACGCGTAAAGTTATATAATTGTAATTACGAGCACATAAAATGAGAACTTTGGTGAGTTTTTATGGCATTTTTATGTACCTAGTCTATGATAAATGTTGATTTTTTTTAATTTCAGTTTATAAAAGACTCATAAGTCTTATAATTAATTATGTAACTGAAAATTGTAAAGTTTAATAGTAGCGGTAAATGTATTTAAAAAGTTATCTTAGTAAGCCAACATTCACATGGTATAGTAGAAACTAGAATTAACACATAAACTTTACAATGCAAACCCTTACAGCGAATCTACAATTTGCATTTTATTTGGTAGGCATAAAGGACATATTACAGGCAAAATAACCCTGAACACAGCATTACTCAGCCTCACAGTTACTTCCAAGAGATATGTGACGTTGTCGTGATTTTCCTAAACTATTTATGCAGTACGTGGAAATACTAGCAGATGGTCAGTTGACTTTCAGATTAGCTGATCATAAATAAAGGAAAATTTACCGCGCAATGTGATATGTTCTTTGGAAATACTATTTTATAAGCCTACTAGATATTCATAGTTTGAGGGAAATGGATTTTGTCGCGGAGAACTTTTCTTACTTCCGACGTTAATTTTCCTTTCGTGATCACGGGTGTCCATTGGTGAATATTTTCGTAATCCTCATTCTAATCATACTGCTACTGGTGTTCGTCAGGGAACCGTAGAATTTGCCGTGCCAAAAACCGTCTAGTGGAAAGGGCTCTAAATCCATAACTTTCATCATTTAGATGACAAGATTATGTTGCTCAAAGAAAGACATCTTTCTCCATTTTTAAAGAACGATTATTTTAATCTTGTGATGGCTAGAAAGGATAACTCCACAAAAACCCATACATACACAACCTATGACCCATAGTCACCCAGTTTTAAGCGCGGTGGTATTAAAAACACCTGTAGCTATCGAAGGGTTATTATTACCTCAACATTACAACATAACGTTATAGTTCACTTAACAAATAATAGATACCACACCTAGAGGGCGTGAAGCCACCCTGAATGTCATTGTTTAGTTGCTAATCGACGAAAATAGAGTACTGTAGTTATTTACTAGGTAACTAGGTGGAGTCTATAATATCGACACTAGTTAATAGTTTTACATCATAAAATATACTTTTTTTTACTTTCTTACACTTATTCCACTTTATTATATATTTGTGTAAAGTTGAATAAGTGCAAGAAAAGTGTATAATTTTAATGCTGTGAAATAGAATTTTCACCAAGAAGTGTACAGTACATTCAATATCATTATAAATTGTGGATTTTACAACTTTTTCTATACTTTCGGGAGGTATACATATAGTCAAGTATTATGGTAATATCATTATTCATTTTACAATAATTCTATTTTTAATTATTCGTACTCAGTTGTAACTATAAAACCAATAAAAAGTTCTGTAAAATACTGATTATAAAATAATTTTAATGCAGCAAATCCTGCTTCGTTTCTTGTTGGTTCTGGATCGTTTCCTATGAAAAGACATTGACGTGAAATTAATTAAGTAGGCCTCAACTAACGCAAGCGTTTGAGAATTCATTCCTAGTAATAATTTTATGGCCACTTAACAAACGTCAGCTGTACTGCTTGCACTGCAATAACGTAACATTTCACTACAAAATCACGTTTAATTTCGTCATAAGATAACAGATGGTTTATTACTAGAAACTTAATCACTATCACTATCTAAGCTAGAGTTTATTATGTACAGAACACACATAGACTTTATTTATACACTAGAATCTAGTTGTTAGATTATCGTGCCGGAGCCCTAAATTTTTCCGTTCTTTCCCAGTTGTCTTTTTTTTTCTCAGTACCGATTTTCATAAAAATCGGATCTACGCCTAAATATAAGCTTATGCTTAATTAGGTAACAGACATACATACACAAAAATGTATGTATATGAGTACCTATTTGATCATTGAACTAGAGTTATTAAAGCTAACACTGCAAAAACATGAAAATATGAAACCACAAGATGTTAAAAAATATTTTGTAAACATTTTTACATCATAACATTTTCTGTTCAGTGCACAAGAATTTTGTTTCAATTAAAATTGTTGTGAAAACTCGCAGCGGTTTAAAAAGAAAACTGCTAGGGTTGCCAATTTGCGAATTTAATTGTACAACATGCACAAGAATGCAAGTGATTTTCGACACGTTTCCATTGTCAAAAATATATTTTAATAAAGTTAATCTGTATGATGACGATTGACTTGTTCCCAGATTTACTATCATTCTGCATGGATTCAAAATGCAGAGTGAACTGATTTAACTAAAATAATACATGATCTTTTATCTGCTAATTAACTATTCCATACTCCATAGTATCCAGGACAATGTTGTTACCTCTTGTAACTAGCCAACATTTTGTAAATTTGCCTTTAAGAGCCTACTGTCAAAACGCTAGCCCCGCCTACACACAACGCTATCCTCCAATCGTGATACAATAATTCCATGAATCGTGCTCCCGGGCACTGTGCTTTAGGCTGCAGCTAATAGTGAACAATATCGCGTAACAACGGTTCCCGCATTATAGCACGAAAGTAAAGGTCGTAAGCCCCAAAACTGTTTTTGATGATTACTTAAAAACTAATTAAAATACTAATATTTCCTTTAGCTATTATGTTACAAAGTGTGTGATTGTAGTAGTGCAAGTTATTTAATTATATTAACTCAATAAGTGTAACAGATATTGGTTGAAATGGCCAAAAAGATTAATAATTTCGAAAAATAAAACTATCGAGTCAAAATAAGTGAATCGTGTTTTCCGTTAGCTAAATATCAGATAAGTATACAATGATTAAATAAATCTCAATTTCATTTGAGTCAATCGTCTTCCGGGATCGTAATACTTTTTAGAAAACATAGCAAAATTGCACAGCCCGCTCTTAATCTTTAATTTTAACTAAACATCGATGACTCTCATAATTATATCAAATAGCTTTGTTGCGAAATAAAAGTTTTACCATGCTTATAAAATCAGGGTTGTCACAAGCACTATTGTGTACTAAGGAACGTGAGTGATTGGAATTAGCTAAACGTATTACTGGTCACGACTTACACGGTCCATCTGTGATAGTCGTGTTGCAGTAACGGTCTTTGATTCACCACGTGCGACCAAAACTGTTTATCCCGTTTCTTAGGACACGGACATCGGACAGTCCTATTGAGTAATGGTCATAGTGTCATCGTGTTATTGGTTCAGTGTGAGTGTCATGTTCTAATATCTGTTCTGGCAGAAAATGGCCATTCCGGAAATCGCATTGGCTATTTTTAAATATTATCTTTTTATTCTGGCTTTAGATAAATGAAACAAAATCGTTGAAAATCGTTTACGAGTATTTCTTATTCTTTGGTTGGTATGCTTTCTTAAGACGCTTTAAAAGCCCTTACATAAAAATCTGCCATGGCTATTTGGAAAACTTACGGCTACATACAATTATTATAAACAGAAGAACACACACATGAACTATAACATAACGTTTATTAACGCATTTACTTCAAATAAAGAAACGGTTTCGCATTGCATAAAGCCTGTATGAATTTTAAAATTTTCTTACTACCAAAAAATATGAAAATACAACTAAAATATACTGCAAGTAAAGATTTGGGAACATTTTCGGAATTAAGTCTTTGTGTCGTCGAGTTCGGTGGAGAGCCTTAAGCGCCGCTGAAAGCACTTACCGTAGTCTAGATTCTGAATGTAGGTCACGTACCCGTGAGAGGCTAAATTGATTATATTATAAGGGTTATTATAGTTATAATTACGTCAACTGATTTTAATATATATTGCAATGTTTTATTTAAAGTTTAAAGAGTTTTGCAATGTAGAGTCTGAGAATTTTTTGTCTTGTCTGTCTGTTACCTCTTTACGTCCAAATCACAACTGATTTTACTGAAATTTGGTATAGGGATACTTTGAGTCGCGGGAAAGAACATGGGATTCTTTTTACCCCGGAAAATGGCGTTTTGGCGCTACGGAGTTGCGGGCGTCCTCTAGTTGTAATAAAAACCGAGAGATGGTCGTTTGTTACTATACTTAAAAATTGATATTGTATCATAATATTTTAATTTCAGTACTCTGAAAATACTAGTCAGTAGTAGAACATATATATCGGTAAAGGTAACTCAGAATTTAGAAATCTTATAAGATCACATGATCTGTAACCATTAAATAATAAGTTAATAACCAAGTAAATTTAAGTTATTTATAATAGCGTCTTCAATTTTTCTATTTTTCTATAACAAATTTATAATAAGTGTCGAAAATTTGGAATTGTTTAAACTTTAAAAACTCGAACAAGCCTGTTATCGATGTTGTTATATAAAGTCAATTATAAATTGCATAAGAACACACCTGCCAATTATTCGAGTATTTTTATAACAATTGTTTATCGTAAGTTACATAATAAAATGCGGTAAAAGTTCCAATTTTACGAATTTTTGTGAACGTTAACCAAATATTCTTATACTTTTTACTATTCAACTCTTATATTATGCGTAATGCGTATCTGCATTTTGCAGAAAACATTCCTTTCATTATAATATTTTTACTAATAAAACGATAATAGAATAATATTATAATATATTATGTACTAGGTTCTAAAGGACGAGGTTATACACTTCTACCAGATTACCTGCAGATACATGCAGCACGTAAAAGTGGAAGCTGAACAAAATTTGCACCAGCACCGTTGCGTTAAATTTCGTTGTTTCAGTGTGGTCTGATCCTTAGTTCATCAGGCGAATTATAATACAATAGATCGTAATGATGAGTAACAGACTTTAACACTAACTCTTTCCTGTGTTTTGTATTCTAGTGCTCTGTGTATCCTGTACTCTGTGTAAGTACAAATGGACATGTCAATAATATTTTATTCATGTCTCACTAGATAGTGTTTGCTGTCTGACGTCATTTTCCATTTAGGCGACTTTTTGCCGAATTAAAAAAAAAGGAGGTTCTTATAATTCGATCGTTTTTTTTATTTTTTACGCAATAAGTTTTAACAAGTTAAAACATTACGGCGCTCTTACACTAACGCGTGTTTGCCAAACAGCTTTGGCGAATAGGTGATAGCAAAATGGATTCCTTGTTTGCTAAACTGTTGGTCAAGCTTGTATATCCAGCAAGAGTGTAACGACGTCATAGTGAGGAAAACAATAATTATTTTACTTAATAGATTATTTTAATTACGATTAATACATAAACTTTCTCTCAAACTCTTCATTAAAATTAAGTAATCACTTTAAAGGTCTCTGAGTAGCGGCCATTAATCATCATAGATCTAGAAGAAAAATATGCTTTTGTTGCATTTTTTTTAATGACGTGTAAACTTTCATTGAAAACTCTACCATTAATGTATTTGTAATTACTCTCACATGTAAATCCTTTTTTCCGCGTTATAATCGCTTATGGCTTTCTAATGTGAAATTTAATCGTCTCTCATTCCCGCCTTAGTCATGCAAAACTCATTATGGAACGTCCAACAGTGGCGTGTGAATATCTTTTCGCTACGTCTTAACTCATAACTATGTTCATCATTGTTGACTAAAACTTATAGCGACCGCATACTCAATATTTTCTTACTTCAAAACATTTTTCAGTCAAAAAAACAGACAAAAGTCTCATGACAGACAAGAAAAGCGAACGCTGCAAAATATATTTAGTAAGGCAAGGCAAGTAAACTTAGGGCACCTGCACAGTGCACATACTAGCCAATCATATTGGTAAGCAGGGTTCAATGGGAGTATTTAGTTCGATTTGCTTGTCTGCCAAGCTTGTGAACCGAATTGCCTAGCGTCAATATATATTCTGTGCTAGCGTGTAGACTAATCATAATGATTTTATATTATAACATACCATAATGTGTATAATAATTTTACTGATGAAGATAATAGAAAATATTTTCATCGTATGTAAGAATTTCTTATTTAAAATCAAGATACATCACGTTTATTTGCGTAAGATACTATCTTCTAGAATATTATTGTGTTCATAATAATTTTATGATATAACATTATACCTACTATAAGAATTTTTATTAATGATTCAATTTTTGTTACAGGTAAGCAAATTCGAACTGCATGCTGTATAAAAGTGGTAAGGAATACAGAAAAAACTATATTTAACACTACAATCTCAAGCCAAGTACTAAAAAGGTTAAAACGTTTACGTGGTTATTTAAAGACCTATTAGAATTTTTTGCATTCAACGAATTAGTAACGCCAATTCTGTGCTGAATGTGCAGAGCAATTATTGTCGTGAGCGGGTGAAGGTCAAGAACGTACTATTTCTGCCATAGCATAGAGAAATATATTTCTGACATAATAGAAGCATAGAAAGAGAGAATGACTGCAAAAAATGAGATCTGGATAACTGCGCCTAGAAGTTTCTGAAGTTTTTACTTTTATTGTAGTTTGTTTGTTTTGTTTTACCGTTGACGATTAGCATCAACTGCTGGTGAAAACTCCTGTAAAAATCTAGAAACCGGGCACTAGTCTTTTAAACTGTTTTGTTTAAGTGTAAAGTGGTAAAATTAACTTGCGTTTAAGTCTTACCAGCGTGTCGTAGCATGATCCGAAGTTTCAGCAATTTTCCTGTGCAGTTTCTAACGCGCAACAAAGTAACGCGCTATCAAGCATTATGACTTGGGTTATGAAATTTTATAGCTGTTATGTTGCACATTATGCTGTTAATGCCCTAATAGATTAATACATAGTTTTTCAGAGTTTATCTTTTCGATAGTGTTTTTCATTGGTTCACAGCTTGACATTAGCCAATCGCTATTGAAGTTTAAAAAAAAAACAGAAACCTGGCATTAGATGTTATAATTTTTAATACAGCAGTTTTCACTATAATGATCTAAATTATAAGCAGTTTATCGGAATTCGGAAGCCAATACCGACAGAACTTCCTAGTTAGAAAAAACTTATTAGTTTTTAGAACGTTATAAAAATAAATTCTTACCACATAACTTTCATCGATATAACCACAACATTATTTTATCGATACTTTAAAACCCATTGTCTACGCGTCCTCATTATAGTGTTGCCAAACGCTAGTGTTGTAAACTGTTTGCTATGATAAGCAAAAACAAACAACTGAATTTATATCCTAAGTATGAGCAACAAGATGTGTAATATGTTACATCACTATTACTCATAGTTTTTATCGATATATTCGAATCACGTTTTAGCAGATTAATCTCAGTCTGTTTAGTGGAAATTCTTCCAAAGCAAGCGTAATATGAAAATTTATTTTGTTACCTAACTCCTTGCTTACGAATAAAAATTATATATATGATTATAAATATTAATACTTAAGCCTTTTAGGCTACGCTATACAATGTTTAGTCGTTGTACTTTAAAAGAAATTGACAAATAAGGTCAAAACAGTGAGTTTCTGAAAAAAAAATTCAAAGCAGTTTCTTGATTAATTATTATAATATACAATAATTATTTTAAAAACCTCCTCTTTTTTGGAAGTCGGTTAAAAACAACCAACACGGTATTCTTTATCTATGATCTCCTGTGCTTTTCGTCCTCTAGAGCTTATGAATTTAGATGATCAGGATATAAATCCCATTGCTTACGTGGTCCAATACTATTAATATGTATGAGACGGGAGCACGCAGGATTTCGTCAAGTGTCACATTCCTTAGCAATATCTGCCGAACTATTACGTAAATATAGATTTATATTTTAGAGAATTGGCTTATAGACCTATCAGACTGAGAGCGGTCACGCGGTCGAGCGTTTAAGCGGTCAGTTTTGCGTTCTTTGTGTTGTAGAAGTTGTATTACGTTATATTATAGAGATACTTACTCACACAGGGGGCGTTCTGACCGCGTCAGAAGCCTCCTGTGTGACTGACCACTGACACTGACAGAACGCTTGAATGCGTGACCGCTCTCTGTCTGATAGGTCCCTCAGGAAAACCCGTTTAAAATTCATCATACGCTGAAATGTACTTAGCATTTAGCAATATCCATAATATAGACAGAGAAAAAGCGATTATGCGGCCAATACTTTTCTTTGTCTTGTAGCAAGAAAAAGACATGACAAGGACAACTATAGGCTCTGCAAAAATTATACTCTACAGTAAACGACGCATCCGCAGATCTCTTTTTAAATTGATAAGAATACTTTTTGGCGGTATATAAACAAAGTTTACTCATTGTTTATCAAACTTTCTTATCAGGCAGACGGGACTGGCGCGTGGCAATGCGCGTCAGTATTATCCGATAGATACCGATCTCTATCTTTACGTATCTCATACATCCCTTACCCATGTCTCCCTAGAATCTATGGTTCTGGGTTTCTGGAGCCCTTCATAAATCTAGGATTAAATATCGCCCAGGAGATAGCCGAGTAAACATTTATAGAAGGGTTGAATTATTGAATATTTTTTGCGGGATATTGGGGTTTTGGTATTTTTGTGTTATATATATAATCAGATAGAGCTGTTTTTTGTTTAATCTGCGTTTCGTAAAATACTTTAGTGATTAGGGGTGTGCCAAGGAATTATATTAATCTTGATATAATTTAATTACCAAATAATGCTCTAAACATCCTATTAAGAAATTATCTACATAAAAAATAAATAAACATAAAGTATCTCTAAAAACGAAAAATGCGCAGTCTTACACGTATAAGGACTTGCTAGAATTTAGTCTTTCTTTCCCAAAAAATAAGATTAGTTAATAGGGTTGTACCACTAATTATTATCGATATTATAAGATGTTAGATGACACCTGTAACTCCATTGCACAAAAATTCTTTTGTCGAGCGGGAACCGTACATTTTTCCGGGATAAAAAATATCCTATGTCCTTTCCCGGGACTCAAAGTTTACCAAATTTCATTAAAACATGTTCAGCAGTTTGGGTGTAAAGAAGTAACAGACAAATACACTTTCGCATTTATACTATTAGTATGGATATCGAGTAGAGCCACAGTATTGAGCATGTTATTTCGAGCGCATAACTGCAATGCCATTCACCTTAAACAAAAATAATACATTGATAAAGTATCTTGACCCCGCCGTATTATCGCTATTCGCTATATTATGCTTCCGATTTATTATTGTTATTTCATAAAAATATTATCAAGTACATTCATTTTCCTTAATACAATATGCAGAAATTAATTTGGCACCTGATTCTATTGAAATTCCTTGCAGAATGTAGTAAACTTTAGCAAACTCTATCTAATCTTAATTCAAGGCGCAAGTGAATGAAAAGGCTGCAAATTTTAGGTATTTTCAATTTTGCATAAATGAAGGACCGAAAAACATATATTTTGAAATAAAAAAAATGTGTATTTTAAGTATAATATTAACCAGATGATAAAATAGGTAATTTACAAGGCTTGTTCAAAAATGTGTAATTGTCTTTATGTTATAGTTGTTGTTGAGTTGAGTAGTTGAGTTGAGTATAATGAGTTGAGTTGAGTAATAAGTTTTTTTTTTATTTAAGTATATTGTAAAAACTTGTTAATGGCTTCTAGTTAATTTTATTATTAGTTTTAAATTTGAATTGTCTTTATTGCATAGCTGTACCTAAGTTCTGCTTGAAAAATGAAATAAAATAAAATAATTATGAATTATAAAAGAAAATGGTAGTTATCGACTTTATCCACTTTTGTCTACAATTATGATTATGCCAAAATTTTGTCGCAATTCAAGTTTCATGTTCACATTACCAAGATTCACCACTCCAAGATTCAAAGTACAATATGTTAGCCCGCGGGTTCTGTTACATAATATTCAGGGCGTTAATGAGGTGGGTTCAGTACACGTAACTTTGTCGTAACGTCTTTTCAAACTCAATTAGACATTTATAATTGTAATATTCTGATGGGATTCTCTATATTATTTTCTTCTACTATAATTATTTTTTTCTTGGTTCCTATGGATACTTACTACAGGAGATACAATTTTTTGGCACTAGCCTAATTCTATTGACTAGCAAATGATCGTTAGTCAGTCTTAACTTTGTAAAAAACTTGACTTGACTCTACTTAAATTTGTCGTATGAGTTATGACTGACTTGACTAATGTCTAAGTGAGGTTTTTTTTTTCGAGTTCGCGCATCTTCATATTATTCTTTGTATTGATAAAGTAAGTTTAAACCATTAATTTGTTATAGGTGAGCCATAAGCCTAAAGGGCCTTAGTACTCGGAGGCTTTTGATACTGTTCCAAAAGAAAATCAAAGAAAAGTAGGTCCCGTACAATTCCAAACAAAACGTTTTCAAACTTATATGGAATTTAGGTTTGGCGCTGAGTGTACGATGTACTCAAAAGAACAGCGCTGAACTTTTCAATCGTTCCATTCACAAGTTTGTCTCAGAATGTTAACCGAATCGAAAGTTTAACGAGACCTTAATTTGACACAGAGGCTTTGATTTTTGATGTATCGCAGTAAAGTAAATTTTATTTACTTCTATCGTATTACTTGAATTGACGTTGTGGTAGTTTTAGTAATCAGTTGTTAAATGAATTTATGGAAAGGGTTTTTACTTTTTAATTTTCTATCATTTAAAGAAGTAATGATGTCTTATTATCCTTATCGAAAAGCCTCAACCATCAATTTTTTCTTTTCTACCTAATTCCTTTACAAATTAAATTCTTCCAATTCTCATATAAACAAACCGGGTACTAGAAATTCACCACGAGATACAATCGATAGATAAATCAAAACCCCCTGAAGAGTGTCATACAATATTCAACGTGCGTGTATTTCGTTACTCGTGGCCTCCTCAGAGAACTGAGAACGAAAATAATTCTTCTACTAATTAATTCTTTCTTTTCTAAAAGAAATGCGTGGAATTTCATAGTTGAAGTAGAAGAAAGCGTTGGATTACAGTAGTACGATTTGTATTTGAATTTTGATGCACCATAATGCAGTTTAGTTCCTCATTTGATCAAGTCAAATTAAAAGTAAAAAAAGTATTCTTATAATATACTTGCTCTTTATTATTAATAGCCTCTTTATTATCTTTATTTAGGACTTGGTTCACAAAAAAAAAAAACGTTTTATTTGTTGGTCTGAATCAGTCTAACAAGGACGCCATATTTATTTTATACTTATTAAAAAGTTTCCTTTTATAATTCGTAGTTCATTTATTTATTCCACAATTCCTTGTTTTGTCACCTAGATGTCTATTGCTATTCTGCTCTATTGTCATATTTATATGTAGCGCCTGAAAACACGCAAACCCTTTATCATTTTCCTGGTGGTATCAGCGTGCGTAGTTTCCATACATTTTCCTCCGGCCAGTTCGAATGGACGTGTCATGTGTGTGAATTGGATGGAAGAAGTGATTTGGGCACTATGTTCGAATACAAGAGACGGGACTCGTTGAAGCTGGTGGCTGAGAGACTCCTGCTACGACGGAAGTCCAGCTCCCCATTCAACTCTCCTCTCCACTCGCCCCTCCACTCACCCCTCGACTCGCCCGGCCCGTATACCGATGAGGTAGGTCTTTAAATATTAAAAAAAATACGCATTTTTTTTAAGAAAAATTAAAATTGTTAGTAAAAATTCCGAAAAATGCTTTTATAAGTTTTATTTAATATGTTGAGTAATGCGTACGTGATTGGAAACTTGCGGTAATATTTTTAAACTTGTGGTATTTATAAATGGTACTAAAATTAGTTTATACTTAATTTCTTTATTAATATAATTAGCGAAAACGGTAAAGTAGGTAACGCTTTAACTATCTGCATAATAATGTTCAATTTAAGGACCCTCTCTTCCCAAATTAGCAGGTCGATTGTCTGTCAGTGCGAATATCGACGTAAATGACATTAAAATAACATTCATAACAGCGCGCCTTGTACGGTGGCGGTTACTCTCGCCGCGTCCATGATAAGGCGAAATAGGAGAAAAAACCTTTTTAAGGCTTAATATAATACATATTTCAAAAAAGTAACCAAACCAAATTATTAACTTATGTATTGCAAAGCAGTAGATATTTTTTATATATTCTTTTGATAAATAATGAAGGAGTAAAGTGGTTTCATTCAACGATTTGGAGGTGATTTGGTTTTTTATTTATTTATTATGTGATACCGATAGAAAAAATATGGCAAAAACAATTTACGTATCATATTATGTAGATTACTTATTATTTTTTTCAGATATAATTTCTCTGTTAATGCCGATGAAAAGTTGTTTCATCTGCACGCTTTTTTCGAGAGAGCAGCCTTAAATGAATAATTTTGGCTTTATTTATTGGGATTTGGGTAAACCAATGATCACAAGATTTTTTAAAGTAGCGTACATCAATATTTCATAATATTTTTGTATGTAATTCAGTTTGTATGTGATCGGCACTTAGTAAATATATGCGTAAAAGCGATACTGCCCTTGAATGTTCGCAAATCTTATCAATGACTGATTACAGAAATAATTTGCGGCGGATACGTTACCGAATACGCTCGATACAGATGGCTAACACGGTTACTGTCAAAAGCGGTGTAGGTTTCATTATTATGTCAAATATAATTTAAAAGTAGGTAGAATTCTTGTTAAAATTTAAAATGTTTTAAGTAAATCAATTTAGTTCGTTGGTAACGTTGGTTGGTTTATTTAAATAATTAATAATAATTATCCTGGTCAGTCCACACCACTTAAGTTATCATGTTGAATTTTTCCACATTTAAAATGTTAACTTAATTTTTCATGGTTAGGCCCCATAGTTAGAAATGTGCTACAACGGCTATAGTTAGGGTTGACACACAGCAGACAATTTGAATTGCTAACACATGAATTATAAGGAATAAGTGAATTATTTGCAACTTCAGTTTATTATAAATTATAATAATTACAAGGAGTCTAATGCGTAGAATCTACGTTCACTAATAATAATAATTAAACAGAAAAGCGACGACGAACGTGTAGACGGGCATTTTCTTCTATGATTGAAAGCCTTAGTACGAAGAAAAAAATCCATAAATCTCCTACTAAGTTATTTAGGGAGGTACGGAGGGCCAGCGCTATCATCGATGTGAATAGAACACATATCTTCCATTCATAGTCACATAAATATGTACTTATTTCAATACAATATGTTTCACATAACCCTCTGCTGCGGATGTACAATACACTCCCGTACCAGTTTCTACGCGCCGCTTATCACCCCATTGCATTTTAAAACGCTCTAAATTGCTACTCAATGACAAGAAACTAGCACTTTCCTTGAATGCAATAGTCACAATAATAATTGTATTCATTGTTTTGTCAAGAAATTATTACAATCGTAAATAACCCTCAAGAGTTCGCGGGTGGGTAAAATAGACCTCAAAATTTTGTTGACACATTTTTAATACTTATAATAATTATTATTATAGCAAAAGAGTGATTTTTGTCAATTCACGCTAAAACGTTTACGGGATTTAGATGAATATTGGTATGGAGATACTTGAAGTCCCGGAAAAAACAAAGATAATTTTTTTCCGTAAAAAATTGGTTTCCGCGATAAACGAAGTTAAATTCGATGTACAACGAAGGCGTTATAAACCGAATGTATACGAGTATTGTATCGGTTTAAGTAGGTACAAGTACAGTTATGTCGATTTGTTACAAGGCCGAGTGACCTTCTAGTGCGAGGTATCTAATCCCCAATTTAACGTTTTGTCAACAAAAAACAGTTAGAGTGACGTCACGTGTGCCTTTAGAGGACTATGACTAGTCATGCTTTAGAGTTTAGAATGTTCACAAAAAGTTATCTATTACATTAGGATATATTAGTTTGAAAACATTTTAAAGCGTAAATCTTAACTTTCTCCTAAATAATTTAGATTAAAAAATATTGCTGCCTAAAGCCCAAAAACCGGCCAAGTGCGAGTTGGACTCGCCCATGAAGGGTTCCGCAGTAGCAATAAGGTTTATTTCTATGATATTAAAAGGTTTTTGATTTATTTTTATATTTCAGTTGATTTAATGAAAGTTAAATGAAGGTTTACTATTTATGACGTATAAAAAAACTACTTGCTAGTATAGATCTCGTTCAAACCAATTTTCGTTGGTAGTTTTTATAGTAATGTACATCATATATTTTTTTAGAATTATCATGTTTTGGGGGGGGGGGTACACATTTTATCACTTTGGAAGAGTCTCTCTCCCAAACTATTCAGGTTAGAAAAAAATTATATTAGAAACCTTAATATGATTTTTAAAGACCTATCCATAGATACCCCACACGCGTAGGTTAGATGAATTTTTTTTTTTTGTTTCAATTGTACTAGTTGGACCCCTAAAATTTTTAATAATTTTTCCATTTTTGTATCAAAATCTTAATGCGGTTTACAGACTACATCTGTTTACCAAGTTTCAATAGTATAGCTCTTATAGTTTCGGAGAAAAGTGGCTGTGACATACGGACGGACAGACAGACAGACAGACATGATGAATCTATAAGGGTTCCGTTTTTTGCCATTTGGCTACGGAACCCTAAAAAACGAATTGAGAGTTGAGACACACCACTTCAAATAAAATGTCATAATTTTTATGATATTCCGTGCCAAGGCTTCTAATTTTGATTATACTAGATATTGTCTGTCGTTAATGAGTAATGGTCTTTTTCGTCTTATTTCACACCAAGAAGTTTCTCCAAATTAATCATAGGGGGACATTTCACGGTTAAATCGCGATAGTAATATGTCGGCAATTTTTATCGGCGGTCTGTTTACAAAATATTACTGTTATCAGATCCACGTTATGCATATTACATAGGCGATAAGCTCTGCCTTATGTACGTGATACGCTTATATCGGTGGGAAACGACCGTACAAATAGGCTACCTTTGAATGTTATTGGGCTACATTTGGCGGGTTAAATGTAGATCGCGATAGGCAAAGGGTTAATGTACCTGAAAATATCTCTAAAATACTGTTGAGGTTGGCGCTTGAAAATATATAATACGTATATCCAATATCCATACTAATATTATTTAAAATCTGAAAATGACGTGTTTGTTTGTTACGAGTACCACTTCACGCTTAAATTACTGAACCGATCTTAGTAAAATTTGTTATATCGATATTTTAAGTTTCAGGAAATTCATGTGTACGGATTTCAGTAACGTAACGTAACTACGCTGTCAAGAAAATTCTATTACAACGTGCGGGGTAAATCGCTCTTCGTGAGTGAAACTCAACTGTCATTCTTTTTTTTCACTAGGCCTAGTCTATTCAAACCATCTTCTCTCTCAATCGATTTTTCTATTAGTAATTTAACTGTGATAACTTTTACTCATTACATAAACTTGATAGAATACTGATACAGAATGGAGTGGAACCATTTCTTTAAAGCTTACTAATATTATAAATGCGATAGTATGTCTGTATGTTACCTCTTCACGCTTAAACGTTCGTTTAGATATACATCGTGTCCCGGGACAGGACTTAGGATAGTTTTCATACCAATAAAATGCAATAAACCAATTTAGGCACAAAAAAGTTGGGAGCAACTCTATATTTTCACACATAGAACTCCTACGGACGCTCAATATTATGATGAATGTTACATAACCCGTCTAAACTCACCGGTCTAACAGACCCATTCGTCACAATTGGCAGGGTCGTTTGGACCCATATGGCGCTAATCGATGATGTGTAACTTTCTTTTACCTGGCCTTTTAGAGCTACCTGTTATGACGTGTCTGTAATTTTTGGGCGTAGAATGATTCATAGTTTTGAGAGGTTAGGTGCTTAAATTTGCATCCTTTCGTGATTATATACTTATTTTACATACTATACTTATTTAAATTATTTAGTAGTTTCATAGTTTCTAGCCAAAACTATAATATTTATAATCTACGGGAAAGATAACCTAAAAACGAAAGGTCTTTGGCTCGTGCATGTTTGGGCGTCTGTTGCCATGGCGACAGTTGTTCCGTGGCAGGTGTGTGGAACAGCTGTTGTGCCATTTGCCAGGTTTATTCTCCGGCTTTTGGTGCATAAGATAAAGCCAAACAAAGAGATATAAATAAGAAAAAGAGACTGAGAGCTTGAATTATTTGTATCTCTTCTATCTAGATTCTAGGTACTCTTTCTGAAGTCACGAGTTATTTTAAATTTGACAGATCTATTCATAATTAACGGAAAAATCCGTAACCATTTACAGGTTAAAAAGGATCCGTCAAAGAAAAAATTGTAATGCAACAGATATATTATTGGTACTAGTTAAACTAGAAGATCTGGAACCTACAAATCTATGCTTGTAAAATATATTTTACTGTCTTCAACATAAGGCTTAGATTCCTTAGAAACATTAAGCTCTATCAATGTCCATAAACTATGTGATAACCACAATTAAATCTGTTGTTCCCGTTCAGAATATAGACAGGAAAACTAATCATGTAGACCTTCATTTAGATACATTTTCCTGGAATAATTATTGCATACTTGTTACATATTATCATGTTTTGTGCCAATCCAAACTGATATTATAAATGCGAAAGTATGTGTGTCTGTCTGTTACCTCTTCACGCCCAAACCTCTGAACTGATTTTGCTGAAATTATGGTACGAAGGTACTTTGGAGTTTGGCGTAACGGAGTTGCAGGCGTCATATAGTGCTTAAACATTAAGCACTATATGACGCGCGCAACTCCCAAACAATCACAACAAAACAAAATGATTATTGACACTTATTTTTGGATAATAAGGAAGGAAAATGAATCGAAATCGTCATGAGTACATTACTCATATTATATTATTCTATTTTTGAATGTCATTTTATTTATTTATTCATTTTATTTTATGTCACTTTTCTATTACCAAATCGCCCAACGCTCTTCTGTCAATAAACCTCGAAAACTTAGCTTGATAATACTGCAATGTTTTTCACGCTAAACGGCAGCCACAGTAAACAAAAAGCTTTGTTCGACATTTGACAACGTTTCTGTCAATATGTCAGATTTTGGTCGAATTTTTACATACAGTAAAAATTCGACCAAAATCTGACATGCTTGTAGCGCCCTCTGCGCCGAACTTTGCAAATATAATTTGCGCAAAGAATAGGGAATCTATTCCATGGCTCTCGAACTATATTATAAATATTTACCATGGATATATATTTCACGCACGGATCACCGATCACAGGGCGTGACTTATGAGTCACTTTCCAGGCTTTATGTGAGCCAATAGCCTTGATGAGCTGACCGATGGAGGCTTGAAGATTATGAGTCATTTTACCTGAGACTTAAGGCTTTTATCTCTGGGACTGTTTTATATGGTCCTTAATAAATGACTTGCATAAAAGTGATTATTGAGCATATATTTCTCCCTTTTTTGCTTTAATCTTCTTGTGGAAACTGTTACCAACTACGTCTATAATCGCAAGAACTAATCAGAACCTTTTCAGGATTCGAAAGAAGCTCCATGCCTTTCATTCAAAGAAATTAATAATTAGTTCTGCGGTTAACTTTTAGGACAGACATAATATAATATTAGTTTATCACATAAGTACACATTTTTGCATTCACATAGTACTGTGTCCTTTTCTTTTGGCCTAAAAAGAGCATTTTAACTTTAGTTAAGTCACAGAATAGATAATAGTACAAGTAAGTGGTTAAGTACAACACATACCCACATAATATTTGTGAGTGCACCAAAATATTCTATTTTCCTTACTTTTCCAATTTGGCCAGGCCAATGCAGGTCTGATTTGTATGCAGCTGGCCTGCCACTGAAACAAGTCCAAGATTGTTTGCCAGGAATTGGCATGCCATGTGTGTCCGTTTGACATGTCTGGAGTATCCTGTGCATTTAGTCTTTAGTCAAGTTGCATTTGAAAATTCAATTCTTAACCGACTTCTAAAAAGGAGGATGTAAATTATAATATCTTCGACTGTAGATTTAAAATGAAAGTAGGAAAGAATCCATCTTTCTTTTATTATAATTTATAATCCATCTAAAAGACCTTTCATGCATTATTGCTAGTTTCTGTTTGTTCGTAATATCGTAATAATATAAATTACTTGCCTAAATTGTAGGGAAACGCATTAAATCAACGACCCACACGCGATCAGCTTATGTTTGGTACAAAATACGAAATATGCGAAAATAATAGCCTAGAAATATATTATAATAAGGTATTTTTTATGTAAGTTGCATTGAATAGCTATAAGGGCCTTTATTGATATCGTGCAATAAACGCCAAAAAAATCGCATTTGTTGTATGGAAGCCCCCCATAAATATTAATTTATTTTGTTGTTATAGCAGCAACAGAAATACACAAATTGTGAAAAAAGTCTAGCTATAGCGGTTCTTGAGATACAGGCTGGAGACAGACAGACAGTTATACGAACAAACAGCGAATAGTAATAGTAATCGTAACCCAAAGGTTGCGAAACCTAAAACACAAATTACTTTGATTTACGTTTTATGTGGAAAAAAACTCCATATTAAAAGCTTTTTATGAACTTTACTTTCTCAAACCATTACTATCACGCTATAACTTTATACGCAATACAATACACATATAAAATCCTATCTATGATACACAAACAACAATAGCTGTGAATTAAAATCGATTTCTGCGATACACCGCGACCGTAACAAAAACGCATGTTTATTGTAACTCTCTCGTAGGGTTGTCACATAACCAAGACACACGGGGTGGATTGCTCGTGAAAACCGCGCATCGTTTAACAAAAATGGAAGGGGAATTAGTATTGTTATTGAATCCGAACGTGTGTCTGAATTAAATATGGTATGGTATGGTATGGTACCTTCACGTCCAAACCGCTGAGCCAATTTTGTTCCCGGGAAAGCACATAATATGATACTTTTGTCCCGAAAAAAATTACGGTTCTTACGAGCTAAACGAATGTTGGCCCAACAGAGTTGCGGGCGTCAGCTAGTTTGGAATAATGATGATGTAGTGTCGTTATTAGTAGATCAGGATCAAACCGTGATACGTTATCGGTAGCTTTTGTTCAAAATTAGAAGATAAATAAACTTTAAAAATTTTCAAGTCAATTTTTAATTTGTGCCAACCCTATTTTTAACCAAGATTTCTCCGTGCTAAGCACCGTTGATTCTCATACGGTTCATAATTACTGAGATTTCTATGTATTGTTCGGTTTATGTGGGAACCTGACGCACGGTCATGGTAAATAAAAACAAAACTCACATCTAAATCAGAAAGTTTTTGTTGCTCAGCAATAAAATAACATAATATTATTACATTGCGTGAAGATTAAGAAGTAGCAGTTAGGTTTTAAAGATGTTACTGATAAGTGATAATCATTACTCAATGAGTGAGGGCATTTAAAAGGGGAATCTCAATCAATCGAGCACTCAAGCAGAGTACTGCTTGAGTGCTCGATTGTGAGTACACAATCCCACCAAAAACATAAATGTAAAAATGCTGAGCCAAGTTCCATACAAACATTATATTTCTTGTCTATGGACTTCGCCGTAAAAAGGATGGAGATCTAAATGAGTGCCAAGTTCCATGGAAAATCGAAATAAGTACGTATAGGAACCAAATAACATTATAAACAAATAATAGAGTCTATTTCTTTGCTTTATTGAACATCTATAACAATTGATGTTATTTACACGGTGCATGCTCGCCATTCTGTTATGCTGGAACTTGGCTTGACACTCTACCGCGTGTCTAGATTTTAGGACTTCCTAAGATTTTACGGTTCCTTCTTAGCAAAAAATGTATACTAATAGCATAAAGGCGAAAGAGTGTCTGTCTGTCTGCTCTTCACACCCAAACCGCTGAACTGATTTTGTTGAAATTTGGTATGGAGATACTTTGAGTCCCCGGAAAGGACATAGGATACTTTGCATCCCGAAAAAAAAATTTTTTTGATAACGGAGTTGCGGGTGTCACCTAGATTCTAGGGACATATAAAACAGTTCTGACTAAGCCCGGTTTCTAAGTTTTGTCAGAATTTTAACTATTGGCTAAACAAAACATTACAATCATTAACGCTTTTAATAAAGGTGGTAAAATACTAAGGGCCTGTTTCACCACTTTCTGATAAGTGACGAATAGGCTATCCACGATTGACTTGACAGATCAAGTATGGAGAATCTGTCAAAAAAGTTGTGCATAGCCTATTCGGAACTTTATCAGAAAGTGGTGAAACAGGCCCTAATTGAAGAGTTTATGATGATAAAGGTGCTTCATGATACTTATCACGGTTAAAAAATGAATATTCAGTGTTTACCGCTTATAATAACAGTCCTGCGTCTTGCTCCATTAGGATCTATTCTCGGTTCATCGTTTAGGGTTGAAGCACACTTGGTTTTGAAGCTATCACGATGCGAAAATTAACCAAGTTTTCCAATTTTTTTTTATTGTACTTTTTGCACACATCAAAAAAAGGTGGCGCAACGAACTAGACGCATTTGATAAAGAGTGGCCAAACACAGCAAAGATCTATCCTTTGGACATATGGTAGGAAAGAGGGGAGGCCTTTGCCCAGCAGTGGGACACAAACGGCTAATTAGAATAGAATATAATACTTTTTGCACACATCAAGGTACAGAGGCTTGAGGCGGGCTAATGCCTTTTCTTGCAGCTTTATTTTATACTAGATGTTGTCTGTAATTCTGTTGTGTAGAAAATCATTTGTAGCGCTGTAACCGTACATTTTGCCGCGATAAAAACTATCCTTAGATATTCTTTCCTGGGCCTTAATAAATGTTAAATAAAGCGGCTTTTAAACGATAAGATGACAGACAGTGATACACACACTTTCACATACTTTATAATATCCTTACTAATATTATAAATCAGAAATTGTGTCTGTCTGTTACCTCTTCAGGCCCAAATTTTGAGTCACGGGAAAGGACATAGGATACTTTGCATTAAACTAATTTTGGCGCAAAGGAATTGCGGGCGTCACCTAGTAATGAATGGTGAAGCCAAACGAGAACGCAGAATTTCGGTCGCGTAAATATCTTTTCATACAAATCATGACTCGCAAGATTACGCTCGTGTGAATCAAACAGGACTTTTGTATGAAACTGAATGCAGCAGAATTTCTGCCAACCGAAATTCTGCAACTCACAAATTACGCTCGTCTAGCTTCACCCCAAGTAAAAATAACTTTATGTTATAACTGTGATGAAATCGCAAGGTGTTTATTTAACGAACATGCGTCCTAGTGTTCTCAGACCCTAATACCACGAATCTACAATTGACTGCAGTGTCTGCAGTGATTGGTTCACTGATTAGTTCATTCACTCGAGTCCAGCGAATTAGTTGCCGTGCAAATTACAGATGAGATTCGAATTAGTCGTACAATAAACTGTGTGACCGATTCTCACAACTCCAATTCCGATTCGAACCGAGATTTGGTACGGAAATGAGCCTCCGTTTTACGTTTGAAATCATGTAATTTTTTAAGTACCTACTTAAAAACTGTTGCCAAATTAGAAATGTGCTTGAAAATTCTATTGATATACTATAACTGGACTTTAGCTCAGCTGGACTAGCAGCCTTATCTTAATATATATATTTCTTGTGTGCGTGTGTATGTGACTGAACTCCTCCTAAACGACTGGACCAATTTTGATGAAATTTTTTGTGTGTGTTCAAGGGGATCTGGGAATGGTTTAGATTCACAATTTTGTCCGCTGGACAATGTTTTTTTAATTAATTTTTAATTTATTAGTAGTTGTTGATTTTGGAATGTTTTACATTGGATCCGACAGTCGGCTGCCATCGCAGTGTCAAATTTTAAATAATATTCGAATTCGGATTTTAATTTTAGTCTGTCCGACAGTTAGCGCTTCGACCAAATTTAAAAAAAATACTTTATATACTTAATATGGCAAAGAAACGTTTGCCGGGACAGCTAGTTTCTAGAATTACAGCAATTGACATTTAAAAAACTATAAAACTTTCATAATTTAATATTAAAGGCATAAACTTCTAATAAGCACTCAGTAAGTTGGTCTCAACAATACTAAATCGACTTTTCAAAAGCTTATGTCAGCTCGACTGGAAGCTAAAATATCTGAGCAAGTCGATTGGAAATTCCAAGGAGTATAGAATTTATATTCCAAAACATGGAAATTTTTATCCTTTCCTTTGAGTTATTTTCATTTATTTAAAAACACGGGACTTTAAATTTAAATTTCATCTCTGTGTATACTAAAAATTTAAAGCATTATAGAATAGAAGTCTTCAGATACTTTAAAGACGTATGAAGAATGAAGATTGCTGTCTAGAAGTAGTAAGTAAGCCTACGGAGTCCCACCATACACAAAACTGTGTCCTTCAGAGTCGGCCATCTGACTGTATGTACACGGTCCGCACGCACACATTAATACGCTAGTCCAGGGGTTCCCAAACTGTGCGCCGCGGAAAGGCAGGAGGGGCGCCGTGGCCCGTGACTCGTGAGTCGATCCTTTTACGCAGAGAAATGCTGTGACGCATTCGACGCAGGGGATGGGGACTCCCACTGCGGATATGTGGGGCTCGCCGCGGCGAAGATGGTGTGTGCCGCGGCCCTACCCACTAAAACTCTGTGGTGCTCCTCTCCACCACTTATAACGGTGACGTGGGAACTGTACAGACACCACATCACCGTCAGTGGACGTCTGCTTGGTGGTCTTGCAGACTCCTCTCTGTGGGGGCGTTTACTCGCCCCCCAGGCCGCACAGAGGCCCCTGTAGGGGCTTGCTTAGGCCATTCCACTGCCTTTTGTCGCGATGCGCACGAGCTCTGCAAGGTTACCCACAGGTGTAGCTCGTGAGTCGATCCTCCATCATTATCCATAACCACAATAATTATGAAATAAAATTATAATATGAATTATGTAAAGCAGGCAGATGATTAAATAATTTTTGTTTATTATTTACTTGCTTTACCTAAATATAATCATAAAAGGTGTTTATTTTAGAACTATGGGAGGAAAGGCTGTAAGAGCCTCAAGTCAGCGTAAATCTGGTGCAGGCCATTCGACCAGTGCTGAAACAGTGGTTGACAAGGAAGATCGGCGCGCTCTCCTTCCGACTCACACAGATGCTGACTGGGCATGGCTGCTTCGGTCGGTACCTGTGCGAGATCGTAAGTCGAGAAACCACGCGATGTCACCACTGTGACTGTGACAGGGACACGGCCGAACATACCATCACAGCGTGTCCCTCTTGAATAGTACAACGTGCGGCACTCAGTGCTGTCATCGGACCGGACCTTTCGCTGCCGGCACTGTTTCGCGCAATATTGAGCGGCGAACAAGAGTGGAAAGCGGTGGAGGACTTCGCTCACGATGTCATCTCCGCAAAAGAGGAGGCCGAGCGCATAAGAGAGAGGGAGGCGCCAACCCTCGTCGCAGAAGTAGGCCAAGGCGAAGACGGGTCAACCCAAATGACCACAACGTCCCACCTTAGCCAGGGAGCTCGGGGCGGCGGTATGGGGATGCCGCCGCCCATTGCACCAATTCCCCGAGAGGGTCGCGATGCGCTGCGCATTCTTCGCGCATCGCGACACCAAAGCCCTGGAAGGGCCTCTGTTTGGCCTCGGAGCCTGTATTGGCTCGAGGAGGGCCTGCTGGTGCCGCGGAAAGAAAGCTCGCGCGTTCTCGCATTCCTACATAGCCGGGGAAGTTGTCCCCAAACCCTCCGGCATGCGCAACAGCAATCCCCGTCTTAATAAAAAGGGCGCCGTGACAAAATATTGACTTGTAAGTGCGCCGCAGGCTGAAAAAGTTTGGGAACCCCTGCGCTAGTCCATACCATTTGACAGGTTTAAGAATGTGTGCGTGGCCGACTCTGAAGACACAGTTCTGTGTATAATAAGACTCCATCCGCCATTTTTTCTACGTTCATGTATGAGGGTATATAAAATATAAATATGAACACTATAATATGGCGCAGTGGGCTGTATTCAAACATATCACGGTCAAAATGTGCGCGTACTCTAAGTTACGATCAAGCTGATGACAATTGTTGGTAAGGATGATGATGATGATGATGGTGGTGATAATGATTATGATGATTATCATGTTTTATTCAAGATTTACCTTCGATAATAACGTGCCCTGTACGTAGGCGTACCAAGTATAACCATATTTGTCTGTTGTATTACTGTTTTATCCAATATCTAGCCGTTAAACGTGGGTTTTATAGATCAGTTTAGTTGACTAGTTGTTTCCAGTGGTTTCAAGCATAAAATAAAAGTGAAATTGGTCCATATTATGTTGACCCATGTCTTCTCTAGACTTCTAGACTCAGAAGGAAATAATTTACATAATACCTACTAGGAGTTGCCGAAATTTCGTTAATCGCACAGCATTCATTCACGATTTTTCCACCATAAACTTAAAGTAAATGATATCTTGAAGTATCTCTACAGGTACTAAATTTCATCCAAAATTGGTAGCGGTTTTAAACACTGTATGGAGGTATAGATTACAATAATTACAGTAATCAGCACAAAATTAGCACGTGCCGGCTAGTTACTACGAGTATTTATTTCATACGAATGTCTTTTAATATCTGTTCAGTAAATATCTGACACAGGGTGATCATTTTTTATCGAAAATGCAAAAAAGTGAAAATTAAACACGACCCCACTCCAAACCTGTCACCGTGCTGACTCACTGTTCACATCATTGCCAACATTACACATCCGAATTTAAACCTTACCTGTATTACACAAGGTGCATATTCGCGTGCTGATAAATAATCATCAGTATTAAGTCGGTCTATGAATAAATCAGTGATGTCGTAAGACAAACATTGAGTAGAATATGCAAGAGCTTTGAGTTCGCCCTGTTAACTTCTGTGAATGTCAGTCAGCTTGATTACATTAGCGATCTGTATACATATTAAAGAAACAATACACACATGCAAACAAAGAAATGCTATAAGAAGAAACGGTAGTCTTTACAAGAGTTCAAATTTCGAACGAATGAAGAACGAGATTTCTTTGTTTTTTAAACAAAAAGTTGCACTCTGGGAGTGAAAATGTACCAGCAGCAGCAGATATCGAAATAGATAGGATATTACTTCCTTTCCTACGCCGCGTCGGAGGTCTACTCTCTGTCTTACAAATTTTCAATCAGGTCAAATGTTTAATTTTTTACCCATCCCGAAAAACACACATCGCCATTCACCGCTAAAGAAGTTTTTACTACACAAACGAAATTCTGACGCGGTTTCCAAGAAATCGGCATGTACAAGGTGTTCTACTTTTCACAATGTAATATGAACTATGTACGTTTAACAAGTTTCACGAAATACATTTGAATATCATATTTCCGTTCCGGTTCCTTGAGAAATGTCCTTAGAAATATCACCTATCAGCTGTGCCAAATAGATTGTGAACAATTTAGATTAGATATCAGATAAGATAAATATTTTTTACTTTCACACCAGGAAAAATAAATATTTGAACTAGAATACGGAAAACATCAATGTCGTACTTACATTTATTTGACTTTGAATAAAATTTTGCACAAAGGGGACTTTTAAGGTTTTATTTTTAATGGTGTACACACCACGGGACGTATGGTCACCTTATTTATAAAAAAGGTGACCATACGTCCCGCTTTGGGCGGGACAGTCCCGCTTTGAGGCAGTCTGCCCCGCTGTCCCCCGCGAGGCCGAAATTCTCCCGCTTTAGAAAACAGACCAAACGCACGGAAAATGCACGGAGCTACTAATAAGAGCTCCGTGGTGCAATGCCTGGAAGTAACGCATACAGACAACAACCGTTTTCTGCCATATTTTGCTCGATATCAAACTAGACGTTCCGCGCAGCTTCGCCCGCGTAAATTAAAAATTCCACCGACAAATTAGCCCACAAAATAGCCTATAATCCTTCACGTAGTCTGTGGATCTTTTTATCTGTGCTAAATAACATTGAAATTGCCGCAGTAGTTCGTGAGACAATTTTTTTACAAATAATTTTTCCCGTTTTATCCACATTTTCCTCTGTTTCTTCGCTCCTATTTGTATATGGTCACGTTATGTATAAATTAACGTCTCTAGCAATATTCAGCTGTATACAATTTTTTCCTAGGATATGATTTTTTGTCTCTAATTTATCTGGGCTATTAGGGTATAGACATATCATTAAAAAGCTACAACCAGCTTTATTATTTCAGCTGTTAATAAGAACATTGGAATTTTGCCCATTGCCATCGCGGATTTAAAAATTATGAATTCTTAAAGTGTTGCTTTGTACGTGGTTAGCGAGCAATTACTTGGTTATATTATGGATTATTTACTAAACTATAATATCAAGATAATAGGGAAAATTACGCAAAGGTTAGAGCAGAGAGTCGAGCGCTACTAGCAATACAGTAAATAATCCGACCAAAATCCTACATGTTGCACACAAAAATATTGACAGAAACTTTGTTAAACTTCGAACAAAACTTTTGTTTACTGTGTGCTGGTGCTGCCGTCTAGCGTAAAAACATTGCAGTAATATTATACCAATTATAAATAGCCTAAAATGAAGAATTAAAGTCTGAATAGTCTGATTAATCGACGTTGCGTCATGAATTTTGTAACAAAGTGAATACAGCTGAATACACGGGATCAACCTTCATACTCGTATGTACAATGCAATCGTTACAATTGTTTAGTGTTGACTTTCAATGAGTTGAGGTCTGTCTAGTCTAGCTGGAAAGGCTGGAAACTAAATCGTTTTATTCGTGAATGTCATGTAGTTAAAAAAGTAAATGAGAAGTAGCTTTGAGCCACTAAAATATTACATGTTGCCAAACAAAACAAAAACTATCCTATTCTTGGGATTCACATTATCAAATTCTACTCGAATCGGTCAGATTTTTTTATTTCAAATAATTTTCAAACTGTTACTTACCCGCTTCATTCGATCACGTCTTCAAATACGTATTTCATAATTACTGTCACAGTGAGCAAGATGACCCTTTACCATATCAATAAGTATTAAAATATTAATCAGGACGCTACTTTATTACATTTTACATACAACATAATATGGGTTTACTGCGTACGTCGTAAAACATGTAAATCTCAATTATTATGACCGCTGTACACTCTCGCCGAGAGCTCTCGGGCGAGAGTCTCGTGCGAGAGCCCCTTGCCCGAGTGCGATCATGTACATTCTCGCTTGGTTCAATCGCAGTTAAGAACTTAGACAAGATGGACGAAAACGACCATTCACCATTCACCATGCATCGAAAGATATCATTGTAATCCAAAGATTTATAATCATAATTAATTTTATTTCTCACAGATAATGACTGATAATATCGTTTATTATTGTTATTTTTCTGTTCTACACTGTCTAACGGCGGGACTAGTACTGAAAGACGCGAGAGTGTACAGTAGTGCGCTCGTTTTCCTCGCGAGACCCTTTGTCTCGGGCGCAAAATACCGACAACGGACCGAGAGGGTCCGAGACACGCGAGACGAGGCGAGCGCACCCATTTACACTCTCGCACTCGGGCCGCCTCGCTGTGTCTCGGCGAGAGTGTACAGCCGGCTTTACATTTTATATAGCTTTCCGACATAACTCGTAAACAAGGAAATAATAAACCTATTTTTATGAGACTTTTAGGTTACAGGAACGCAAAAACCGTTATAAAGTGTTTTTTGGTGACGTAGGTTTTTGATCACCATGTATATGAATTGAAAATTAACCCAATTTTTTAGTTAGTGCTTCATTTCAATTCTTCATTCTATTCATAATATTACTTGTAATAGTGAAAAACTTATACATTAAAGTAGACAGTTTACAGTAGTACTACTTTAGCGCCATAGTAACTTAATGTCATAATTTTAAAATATCTGCTACAGGAAGTCATATTATTGTGGAAATATATTTTCTGTTCTCGCAGCTCGTTTCCTTTGGGATGACGTGTTACACTATAAAATGGCGGTGTCGGTTAGATGTGACTCTGTGGTATATGTTTCATATAAATTGTGTCATGTAACGATATGTAGACTGTGTTATAGTGTCTAGAATCTAGATGATCACTAGTAGAATCAAAAATATAACCTAGATATTTAACCGCTCGATTAACCTGTAAGCGTCATAACCATAATTTCAGATAACTTGAAGTCAGTAAAATAATGTTATAGTATCCTGTCGTACACGCTTTAAAGTTATCTCTGTGATTACTGATTAGCGAGGTCATTTTAAGGATACTTCATATAGCTAGTCTACTGCATGCATTCATACTGTGGCTATATTTTAAGAAATGCATCCAAGCTAAGAAATCGATTGCACCAAAATAACCGTCTCGACCTACTTTATCTTAATTTAAAAAGTCGTCCTCCTACGCGGCATTCGATTTCATAGATATTATTTCTAGATGAATGGAAAGTTGGATTATTCAGTAAAAAATAATTATCATTTCTTTTCTATTTCACAAAAAGTTAGATGTTTGAATGTGACTACATTAATAGACAGAATTCATTTGATATCCGGCAAATGTCATAATCGTAGGTCATAATTATAATAGTCAGTAGGGATTAGAAAAATTTTGCACAAGAGAGCATCTTGAATTTTTCATGTTAGATCGCAGGATTAGGACTCACGCACACATTGGCGTTGCACCAGATAACTTTAAATAACAACAATATAGGGTCATGTCGCGCATATGTAATAAATTGTTTTAGATTTTTTATGACACGACTGAAGACTGCATAATACTACTGTAATATATAGCTGTTATCAGAAAAGATTATGCGCATATTTTTCAAATTAATATCTCAAAATATATACTCAAATTAATTTTGAATAACAAATTGCAAATTGCAAGCGAAAGTTCGACATCTTGTGGAAAATAAGTAAAAGTGTCTCCGCGATAGAAACTGATGGAGAAATCTACACTTTCCAGTGCACCTGTGTCTTATTGTCTAATGGATCTAGATTGCATATTCATTGTCTTTCGTCATCTCAAAGCATGGCATCATCGGGAGAGTATCTTTAAAAGCAAAGATGAAATTATTCTTGATATAAGTAAAAGTCTCGTGTCGCGATGTTGCCAGAAACAGTAGGGCCGATTTTGATGAAATTTAGTTTGATTCGATAAGCATCTAATAGATATCAGGTCTGAAAATCAGTCAAAATTTTTCACAACCAAAATGAGGTATCAACTAGTTAATGGGATTCTTATGGCAAAAATTGCGTAGCTCTGCTCTTAAAGTCAACGAATCATAAAATGCGTTGAAGTCATTCTGCAATGTAAACAGCAAACAAAATCATAATTCATTCTTCTCAAAGCGATATTTAATCTGTGATAAAATCCAATTTCTGTGAAAAAGGATTTTAGTAATTGAATAAATGTGCATTGATATTGAACACTACGACCTCTAGACGCCTTTCAGATCAACGTCTTGAAAATTATTTCGCCCACTCATATTACTGTGTTGACATGATCTATGCATTTCTTTGCATACATTTTGTATTTGGTAACCAAATAACTTGGTACTTTGAGAGAGGTAACGTATGCAAATATAATAAAGTAAATTCTATTATGAGTTTACTAACTTCGATAAATATTTATCCGTCTATAGCTCGGTCACCGAACACGTAGAAATTCCGCCACTGATCTATCGCTTGTATTACAACTTGTAATACAACTTCAATTTGTAGCTTTTTATGTTTTTTAATAGTAAAGATTCGTTGTAATTAAAAATTTTACAACAGTGATGATGGCTTAAGCCTGTAGATACTTAAAAACGCAGGTACAACAATAGCAAGGGTAGGTCTCATCAAAATGAGTTCTGGTTTATTTGTCTGTACCACGGTCGGAATACAAGTTTTAATTATTTTTTAACTAAAGCGCATTTCTCGTCAAGATAGTGCTTTGGTTTAACTAATGAGAGATATTGAATGCTTTAAAAAATATATTCCTATCTGTCATACTCTACAAAGGTAGAGTAAAGCAGTAAATGCACTTTAATATTTTCAATGTTAGCAATGTAAAAAGTCACATGCTAATAGTTAAATGTTGTTTAGTTTGTCCTATCATGTTTTGTCGTCCTTCCGTGCAATGTGATAGAGATGTGGGAATGTATGTAGCAACCTTGAAGAATTTCTTACTTTCAATCTTAGAAAGGATAGTTTTCATCCTACAAAAGGTACGGTTCTGACCACAGAAATAAGATCTGATCTGTTTTTCTGACTAATTTCTGCAGCTAAAGTCGCAGGTATCATTTTGTACAGAATGGATATGTACAACGACATTATTAGTATTATTATCAGCCTACAGTGTCCCACTGCTGGGCAAAGGCCTCCCCTCTTTCCTTCCAAAGTTCACGGTCCTGTGATATTGCTGGCCACTCTTTATCGAACGCATCTAGTACAACGACATATAATTGCAGAATTTAAATATTTATTTTAAAAATATGCGCGCAAAAAGTTTATTTGAGTGCTTAACCTGACCTTGTTCGTGTGGAGGTTCCGATGACTTTCATTAGCTTTCTAATGAGGTCTCCAGTCGGCCTTGGCCAACCGGTACCGCGGATCTGTTCATCTGCATACATTTACATCAATAGAACAGGTTTCAGTCAGTTTTGCTACTGGTTGAATATCAGCTGTTGATCATTCAATAGTAGCGATGGCTGGTTCTTCCTTAGAGGGTAGGGTAGCCTATCTAACAGCAGGCTTAGCATGGTCACAGTAGAAATGCGAAAGAACAGAAACGCTGACAGTTTTTGCGCACAAACTGACAGATTTCCTTTTTTAATCCATCACTTTGTCTGCTTTACCGTAAGAATAAACCTTTCTATGGTGGCCAAGCTAAGCCTGCAGGTAGAGGATTTGGATGTCCACCACAACCAAAATGTGAGAAGACGATAAGAATAGATTTGGAGGAACAAAAAAAATTATAGAACGTGAGCACTCGTTGCGTTGCATCATCACTGAACTATATAGTGCAGCTGGTAAGCTAAAACAGATTTCACGTTACAACATTACAATTATTGAGAGGAACATTTCTAAATAGAAAATTAGAAACAAAGAATTCCTTTTTGGACCCATAAAATATATTTCCAGATTCGGCATTATAATAATGACTGTTTTTGAGTTCAAAGTAGAGCAGCTTATAATCTTGTTGCCACTTCCTGACATTACATAAATCTATAGTCAACTTTAGGCAATTTCATCGACTATTTAACATTACGAGTTCATTACACCGGTAATGGATGCTCTATAGAGATCTAAAATATCTGGGCCAAATGCGTAAACTGCGATGCACTAAACATGTTACATCAGACCTAAGTATAAGTACAACATTATGATAATAGCTGTATTTTATTCACTTAGCGTAGTACACGTAAGTACTTATTTAATATTTATTATTTGAAATGTCTCTGCGGTGTATTGGTAAAGCTTAAGTCTATATTTGGATGTAATGGATTTAATTCTTTCTTTTGATTTCTTAATATTATTGTGTGACAAGAAAGATTTATGCCTCGGATGAGCATGTAAAAATTCGGTCCAGCGCGGCGTCTGATCTTTCGCTAGTTGTGTTGCTGCGTCCTACGGACCTTGAAACGACGATTAATGCCAAAGTTGCGATTGCTTTGTATGTTTGAATCATTCAAGTCGGTCTGAATGCTGTACTAAAAAGCGATATCCACCAATAGCGTTCGCTTAGAGCACTATTTGGCACAACAAATACGTAGTACCATGTCTTGATCCGCTCTCCCTTTCGTGAGTTGTGCCACAGTAACTTGAATCAAAACCCAACATTAAGCAATTACATTATGTAATACAACGAACCATTATGGCCTTTTCCATGTGATTGATCTGGGTCACGTGATTGAGCTAATGGTTATTGTTTCGCGTAGGGCATAACTAATCAACAATACAAATTACTAAGCAATTAATAGAGCTGCGTATTCTAGTAATATTGACAAACTAACTCTGAAACGTTGTTTAATGTTTTGCCATGTATGTTGTGGGAATACTTTAGAACCATAAAAAAGTTCTTCCGTAGAAGGAGTAATTGTTATTTCAGAGTAATGACAGTCTTTCAGAACCTCCAATTTTCAGATGAACTCCGGTAGTGCGATTCAAGATCGTCTTATTATATTTTGGTCCGCAACATTATTTTTGGGTGTGAATTTACACGCATTTTTGACTTACCTGATACTGTATAATATGCATTTTGCCGAAAGTTGATTACTATCAGCTTTGATTAATACAGCTCGTTTTCCAGTCTCATTGCTTCAGCATTGAAAAATTTGCTCGATAAAGTACCAGGATGGCATAGCAGACCAAGAGCCTATACTATCCGTTCAGAATAATTTTACCTCGGAGTTTCTAACCAGTGATCCTTATGCCCAGAGCATAAAGGTTAAAATATATGCCGAGTGAACATACGAGCTCATCAAATCGTTTAATGCAGCTCACGTCACACCTGTGTCGGTAATTAGCGGTAACTCTCAGTGCGTGGAATAGACTTCATATAAAACGAGGATCAGAATACAATCCTGTAAGGATGCTTTTGCCACGTGGCTGAAAATTGAAATTAGAAGTAACGTCCTACAACTTGTTTAGTGACATAAGCAGTGAGCCGTCACATCCACGCTTTCCTGTCAATGTAATTTGGCCGAGAAATTTATTACTGCTGTTACATTTTGAGAGACACTTGTTTGGCATCGTCAGCCTCATGAAAATGTGCTGCAAGATCCTTGTAATTGTGTGTGGTTACTGATTTTAGTATGTAAACCTGGGTAAACAAAAAATTTTACGTTTGTACCTGGATAGTAGTAAAAAAAAAACACATGAAAGTGCAATAAGATACATTTCAAACACGAGGAAAATCGTATTATTTCGAATTTAATTGAACTAATCCAAATAAAAATTCATTCTTTCCTTTAAGGCCGTCCCCCGAATAAAAAGGCCGTCCCCCGAATAAACGACCTTGGCCATACATTTGCCGCGTTGCCGAGATCGCACCAAAACCCTATTTTTTTTACTTAAATCTTAGTTCAAAAGTGTCCTAAAAAAAAACGGGGAATATGTAGTTTATATGATACTGTCGATCTATTGGCGTGTGTTTCAAATACAAGTAATTTGTAAATACTAAGGAGATGCTAAATGTATGCTTGAATTTTAATAAATTGGTTTTACTTTGGAAGCTGATATCATGAGTATAATAAACAAAAATAAAAAATTTAAAAGGAATTGTGATATAGGTAGGTACTTACTGAAGATTATTTCTGTATTTTTATTATAATTTTGTAGCTTTCAAATTATGAGTTTATAAGGTTTTAAATACGGTAAATTACGGAATCTCCTTAGGGAAGGCCCTTAATAAATAGCACTAACATTGGATGTCAACGAAATTTAACTTTTCACGGGAAGATTTTTGTGTTTGTTTTTTAGTTAAAGTTTGCCAAATTATACTCGTTATACGGAGTCGCCGGCGGTCTGGCGAAAAATTAAATAAAATTTTCTCATTTTCGTTGAGAGTGCACCTGACGATGAAAATAGGGAAAATCAACATTCAAAATAACCCGTTAATGTTGAGTTTAGATGAAATCGCATTTCGGTTTTCTAAAAATGAAAATCAGATGACATCTAGGGCGTAATTCTGTAATTAATTTTCATAACATTTAGCTGAGAATTTTTCGTTACAATGTTTTTACCGAAAATGGCTTCACCTCGAACAAAAGCAACTTACCCTTGGAAAGACAAAAGAAATTTTATAGACTTTCAAAAACAGACTTTTAGTTATTTGTTCACAAAAGAAACTGGGGAAAAAGGTAAAAATAATGAGGTATTCCAAAAAGCTGTAATTTTTGTTCCACCCATTGCATAATATTCAAAATTATTTATGCGAAAATTCTCTAGTTATAATCGTTATGATCTTTATTGTATACAAGTTATTGACTGACAATAGTAATGCCAGTATCAATATGTCGTAGTCGTATGGTTGATTCTGCTATTTGATTGGATGACTAGCATTCGCAGTCATAGACCATAGTCATTCAATTTCGTTGAATAACTAAAGGCTAAGGGACTGTTTCACCACTTCCTGATAAGTGCCGGATAGGCTATCCATAACTTTACTTGTCAGATAGAGTATTGAGTATTTGTCAGATAAATTGTGCCTATCCGGCACTTATCAGGAAGCGTTGAAACAGGGCCTAACTCTTCAAGTCGTTAATCGGCCAGCACGTTGAATTCGCTAGTCATTCAATAAAATAACAGGTTCAACCAGATGACTGTGACATAATATACAATGAGTTTCACTAAAGGACACGTCGCCAAACTGTCTGCGAGCTAAGGATCGGTCCTATTTTGGTACCCTCGTATTTCGCCCTTGAAATACTCTATATCGGTGCCGCTTGCTTCTCTTGCATATTAAAGTTTGGAGTGTTTATTGTTTTAATATTGAAGTAGTATCTAAAACTGTCCACATGAATGGATGAATAAAGAGATTTGTTTAAAACTTATTGTTAGATTTTATGGTTTAGTTTCCGAAGTCTAATCGTGTAAGATTTTTAAAAGATAGCATTTTAAATAAAACAAAAATTTAAAACTTTGCTCTAAGCTACACTTTAGCGAAACAATCTTAGTGAAACCTGCACCAATGCTACAGTAACTAAAAACTCCTAAAGGGATCAAGATAATTTGATAGACCCAATTTGCCTTAGCGATTTCTCAATTTGGCCATAGATAATATCTGCGTAATTTGTGGAGCACTGATCCTATTAAACTTTGCGTCTCCTTGGGCTTAAGCCAATTCTAATAAATGGTTTTATAACAGGGAACGTAACATTAAAATTTATTTTTATTGAAAAAGTACATGTTTTCGAGAACTTATACCAATTTTTATTAAAATCGCTTGAAGTGAAGTAATAACCAAGACAGACATTCAAACGCTTTTTCACATTTTTATGATATAAAATATGGACTACTTCCACTTAGATCTCTATCCTTTTAACCTAAATATTGGATTAAATGTCCAAAAAGTTTTCCAAAAGTTATCAAATATCACAAAATTTGAATTTGTGTTAAAAGATATTTGAAATGTAAACTTTATTCAACTGTTTCTACGTAACTTGGAACGTTCCTATGCAAATATGGGCCACCTATATCAATAAAATGATAAAACTGTGTACGTGCTCCTCGGCAGTTACATATTTCCTCAAATATTCCTGTTCCATAGCCTCACAGAAGAGGCACATGGCAAGCAAGAATTTCTGAAATTTTTATCTAGCCGTCTACGAAAACTGTAGGATATTCTATACTTCTGTAGAATGTAATTAATAATGAAATTTATTAACGCAGACTTAACTCTAAATTTAATTACTATAGTTACCTAACATCGCGTCGTTTTAATTTCGCCTTAACCTTCGATCGGAGGTTCTAGGAATTCCCATTGTATTCTTTTGTTCTCGCGATCACCGGTGCTCGCGCGGGGCCTGAAGGATTTAAATGACGTAACCGGCAAAAAGTATCCTATGCTCTTCCTTCCTACCTTTTCCTTGGCAGAGCAAGACAAGATAAAAATGATAATCCAGCAAGACTTTTGACATGCCAAACATTTCTGGCCTGCTTTGTACTTCAACTTGTAACTATACATTTTTTTCACCGATGGCCTGGGATCGAACTTGCCATCTTCAAAGCTCTCAGTAGACTATGGAGGCGTCAAATTACAAATAGGCTACTGTGTTGCGCCACATTGTGCTCATATCAACATCAAACAGCGCGATAGCAAAGTATTGATTCGCGCTATCTGTACTGAGAAACGAAATTATCATCTGTGTCTATTATTGATGGCGACGTCTATGACATAGAGTTATAGACTATCATAATATATATAATAACTGCCAGGGAAATTGATTTTTAGGCCTTCATAAATTAGTCGGGTTATGTTTGGGCAACATACCTGTACCTTGATTTTACATTTTTAATCCAACATGAATATTTCTAGATGTCTAATCCAGCCCAAATCTTATCAAAGAGTAAATAAACATTAAACAAAAGTGAATTTACAGATTTCCCTACTTTTGAGATTTGACCAATCAGAAAGTCTCTGGATGTTATAGTATACTATTTTAGAGTTTTATTTCACCGAGAAGGAAATCTGTATTTTAAAATTAGACCACAGAACCTCGCCGAAAGCGAAATATTTCCGCGACAATCCCGGGGAAAATCTGTAAATTCTTAAGCGGGGGACACTACTTCTTATATTTTATAGGAGCAATATCTTAGGCGATATCTTCGCTCGCTTTATTTTCTGATTTATTCATGTCCCACCATAAATTGCTGTGATAAGCTTTTGTACACCAGAATACGAACATTTGTATATTCTACGCGGTAAACGTGTTATTTTTGTTGGCTAAGCTGTTTGTTTCTGTGAGCTTTTTACAGCAGGGTTAAATCATAACTTATTAAATTATATGTACAGAAGTTGTAGCTAGACAACTTTTATCCTTGTATCTCTAGCGAATTTTCTACAATCTAATGTCGGCACTACAAATAGGCGAACGCGTTAGCCAACGCATTGGCCAACGCGTCGGCGTACGCGTTCGCCTATATGTAGTGCCTACAAAACGCGTCGGCCAACGTCTAAATACCTACCGCCAACGCGCGAGTCGCCCGTTCTACACATTGGGCCGACACGTTGGCCAACGCGTTGGCTAACGCGTTCGCCTATATGTAGTGCCGACATAACTTATAAGACAAGTACAAATCATTATGTAACTATAACGTCTTTATAAAATACTAGACGACGCCCGCAACTCCGTTGCGCCAAAATTCGTTTATCGCGCGGAAACCATACGTTTTTCGGGGTGAAAAGTATCCTATGTCCTTTCCCGGGACTCAAAGTATCTCCATGCCTTTCAGTAAAATCGGTTCGGCGGTTTGAGCGTGAAGAGGTAACACACAGACAGACAGAGAGACGGTCAGACAGACAGACACACTTTCGCATTTATAATATTTTATATTAGTATGGATAGAGTGATTTTTTTATTAGTATGGGGTAAGAGAGTATTATTTACCATGTATGAATATTTTTAAAGCGTGTGTACGTATTTTTAACACTTTCAGTAACTTTTCTGTAGTAAACAATACTGTACTGCAGTCCCAGGGGCCAGGCATTCATAAAACCAGATAAAATTAAAGCGTCTTAAACGCCTTACAGGGATTTAGAGCGGGAACCAACACTTGCCATTGTCGTCTCGATATAAGCCGATCCTTATCGCGTCTATGATTTCCTTAAAGTCAATCTAAGAGAGCTTCGGTACAGATTTTTATTTTGTACCTTATTGTTAACTAGTAAGGTCGATTTTTAGTTTTAAGTTTCTAAGTTAACTTTTTAACTCACATGTTAATAATGATAATTAATTTGTTTCAGGTATTCTTCAGTGAACAAACTTGTTCGGTGAGAAATGTGTCTAATGCATGTTTATATGTTTAATGTTTATTACTTATATTTTGTGTTATAAATTATATATATATAGCTTAGCTACATTAAAATAACATTACAGTTAACACTCAAAAATCAGAGAACCCGACAAAGGATGTTTTGTGCTTGAGAGCCTTTAAGGGAGATCGAGGAAGCCTTTCAGAACCTCAAAACTAACAGAAAAACTTCGATCACTCAATTAAGGATTAATTGCTGATTCAGCTTTAACTTCAGCGGTTTTTAGCCATGAAAAACGTAATTATGTCGGCCGACAACCTCATAAAATTTCCTCAAAATCGATCATCCTTTTCATAGAAGTTTGGCAACAAACATGAGAATTTTAACGTTAAAGTTATTATTAACTCAGCGCTTTCATTGTTTTCCTCAAACTCAATTGTTACTAGCTGATACCGCAAAAACTTATAACCGCAGTTAAGACAATGTTACACTGTACTTGTAACTGGCACAGGGCACTTAAAACAGCTGATAAATTAACTTAAGGTGCAGTTAAAATTTGTATTTAAAAGTGAGATAAAGAAACGCAAACCTAACTAATGCGGAGCAAAGCGCCAGCAGAGCTTTTTATAAATATATAGCTTTCCTATAAAATAACTCGAGTTTCGATGTTAACCGCAATTTCTATCGCTCGGAAATCCGTTTAAAATACCGGCAAAATAACTATACGATTTTGCCGCGATAAAACTACTCTATGCTCTTTTTAAAGACTCAAGATCTATCATTATATCAAAATCGGTTCTTTGGATTAACTATCAAGAAGTAACCGACCAAAAAATAAAAAAAATAAAAGACGGGTTGCACTCCGGGAGTGCCGGCAGAAGTGAAAACTTGATTATTAACGTTGTGCATTTTTTTAACCCATTTTTTTTATAAAATTCGATTTTTTTAATTTTTTTTTAATTAATCGAAACCCTTACAATTCAAGTTTGAGTTCGAGTTTTCGAGTTCGAGTACGACACAAAACACTACTCTCCAACCGTCTTACGGTTTTTCGATCAACACGAGAATCTGACGCGAGTTTCACAGTTTTTACCCATCCCACAAAAGTGCTCAACGCCGCTAAAGAAGTTTTCACTTCAAAAAACCGAAAAAATGACGGATCCACATTCGTATATTTTATAACTAGCTGTTGCCCGCGACTTCGTCCGCGTAGACTTCAGTTTATAGTGCGCGGTATCAACAAAATAGGTGTCAAAAAGCTTTTTAAAACCCTGGTACCCCTTAAATCAAAATACCCAAAAACAGCTGTGCACAGCTGTAATATTTCATTTTTTGAAATTAAACCTAAAGCTTATTTAGTCCGCCATTACACAACTTTAGCTTTACCCATAAACTGCGCATCACTGCGTAGATAAAGTATTGAGTTATTCATTATCGATGTGTATAACAATCGAAAGAATCGAAAAACATACCTCAACATGGTACCACCTCTTCTTTTTTCCGGTTAAAAAGTAGCCTATGTCCTTTCTCAGGCTTTAGACTATCCGTGTCCAACATTTCATTACAATCGGTTCAGTAGTTTTGGCATGAAAGTGAGACAGACAGACAGACAGACAGAGATACTTATATTTATAATATACTTATATTTATAATATTGCTATGGATTATACTCGTAGTAGCTTGACTTTGCCAGCTACTGGTACGTGCAAAGCCGCTTCATTGCAACGCTGGCGTGGCGCATTTTTTCCGTTTTCCTATTCAAGCCTCTGCATTCTCCATTCGCGTGTATTCATCCTGAATTATCTTGGCTCAATACTTGAGTAAGACGCATTCGAAATTCGAAATATGAATTTAATAACGCCGTCTTTGTTGCTCTTATTTTAAAAACGTCCTTAAGGGTCCCCGAGACGGTCAAACGGTTTGACTCAAACCCGTAAATTTTGGTTTGACTCAAACCATTTTGATCGTTTACAAAGCTAGTTTGAACGGTTTGTCAAACACTTACGTGTTTGAAGCTCGTTTGATAAAATTTCATATTTTTGTTGTGTTTGACGCGCCGTTTGATCGTGTTCCGATGCGTTTGAACAAACTTTGTACTATTGTTTGGAGGACATTATTTTTAACCGACTAAAAAAGAGGAGGTAATCAATTCGACGCGTATGTATGTAATATGTCCAGAACTGCCCAGTTTTCGTATAGTTACTTGTTATAGTCTATATCAGCATCTGAACAATATTTTTATGTTTGTGTTCACATACCTCTGGAACTACAATCCGATCCGATCCGATTTAAATATTTTTGTAAGTACTATTATTATATAGGTATTGTTTAACTTGGGAAACTTCTGCAAGTTTCATCAAAATAGATTTAGTAGTGTTTGAGATAGGGAATTTAATTCTCAATTTCGTACTTATTTTTTAAGTCAGTTTTATTTTTTTTTAAATAATATTTATTCGTCACAAGACGTGTACTCGAGAGCGCGTATTGAACCAAATTGCGCAGTGTCGTTACTTTGACAAACCGTTCAAACCGACATCAAACGGTTGCATCAAACACGTAAGGTTTGAATCAAACCGTTTGATCGTCTCGGGGGCCCTTTAGTTTAAATTTCTTTTTTTAAAATCACTTTTAGATCTTTGTGCAAAGAGACAAACCGTTGTGGCTTGTTTCGTGGATATTGTTTTTTTAATACTTTCTGTAAATCAAAAATGGAAATGTTTTACTATAAAAAGTGTTCAATTTCCCCTCGATAGTCTGGCGAGGCAGATGACACGTGAAATGGGAAAATATTTCATATTGAAATTTATATCATGAGTCATGACGAACCACACACGAAAAAATATAAAACCTTCTTAAGTAATAATAAAATAAAGTGAATATGTATAACATAAAGTTTACAGACATTCAGATTCAGAATCTTGACTTTGTGCTTGCAAAAAAGCTTAGTCATTTCACGTGGTCATCTGTTTGCGTCATTAAAACCGGTCCTACTTTTAGAGCCTATTCAAACCTTTCCTGTTTATTAAATAATAGACAACAAAACAATATAATGCAAGGAAAGAAAACCACAGAGTAGAAACTATTCACTGTAGAGTTAAACCATTTTCTGCATACGTAGGAAAATAGTTCTAGTCTGAAGTATTTTCAAAGGGCCCTGGTCGAGAGGTCGGCCATAACGGCTTTGTTTAAATGTTGCCATTTCAACCCTTGACCTTTCTGCTGCCTTGGTACATTGTACTTGTGACTTGCATCTTCGCGACAACTATACTTGGTTGTTTTAAAGAATCCATACTATAGGTACTGTGGGGAATAAGAAAAGTGCATCGTAAAAAAATTAAGTGCTTGAAACTGTAAACGATATTTGCGTACACAAAAGTATTGTAGACTTTAATGATAAAAATTCATAATTATTATGCTAAGGGCCTGTTTTACCACTTTCTGATAAAGTGCCGAATAGGCTATCCACAACTTTTTTGACAGTTTCCCCATACTTGATCTGTCAAGTTAATTGGTGGATAGCCTATTCGTCACTTATCAGAAAGTGATGAAACAGGCCCTTAATACCTAATATTTTGTAAAGTTTTACTAGGTTTCTTCAAGAAATGTTTTATTTCTGATGCCAATTTTACTTTAACACTTTTATCATATTTGCTGTCGTCATTAATTGCATACTTACTCTTCTATATTGTACCTATAAAAAATACCCAATAAATCTTCCACCAACCCACAAACGTAGGCTCAACAATATAATAATACGCTTATTAAACTTTCAGTTTAAAATTGGCTAGGCAGCCTAGGCAATAAAGTAATATTTTATAGGACGCCTAGAACTTGCGTCTAGAATCTAGATGCTAGAGCAATACCTTAGCATATAACTTTGCCTGTAGCGTTTAAATTTCAAAGTTCGCTGAAGCAACGTAATATGTTCGATAGACCTCAATATTTTGTGCGTTAGATCGACTAGAATATTGCCTACAGTCTTTAGTCTAGGTCTTATGTTAGGACAAAACCTCTTAGATAAAGGTAGAATGTACCCGTAACCATACTGTTAATAAAAACAATTTTGCTATCGAACTTCAAATATTTAAAGAGAATTTTGAAAATGGGTCCACAAACGGCGAAGTTATGGTTGAACATACAAAAAATATACAGACGAACATATAACTTCCTCCTTTATGAAAGTCTGTTAAAATAACGCATTTTGATTTTGCGTAAACTACTTTATAATTATCATGTCAGCGTTTCGCACGTGGCATCACGTAATGGCAAATAAAACGTAATTAACGTGTACATTATTGACATTGTTTGGGCGGCGTTTCTAGGCGGGCGGTTTCTGGGCGGGCGGGGTGAACGACCCCGCTAATAACTTCCGCTTACCTGTGCCTAGACCTAGGCGCAGGCTTAATGATGAACCGACGCGATTGTTAATTCCGACTGTATATTTATGTAGTAAGTTTACATAGCAACATAGCACAGTGGAATAACTTTTCCTTGTAGTAATTATGCTTGAAATTTACCATATTATAATTATGCATACTACGAATATTAATAAAAACTATATGCATTGAGTGTCTCTGTATTTTACCAAATCAAGCTTTTGAAGAACACAACAGAACCAATTTTGATGCGCACACAACATTTTACTTCGACCCATGGGAAAGGATATTTGATATTTTTTGGCAAAATGCAAGGTTCACACCCAAAACTGAACTAACGAAGTTGCGGGCAAAATTTAGTACCAAGTCTAGATGCTAGATTTTGCTAGGTAATTAATTTTTTACTGCCTGATATCAGCCAAATATCAAACCTAACTTTGCTTTGGACGTGTAAATGCAAATCACTGCTTGCATTAATTTCATGGCTTTCTGCTTTTTCTTCATTAAAAAATAACTCTTTCTTGCAAGTTAAATTAATCTGTTTCCCACAGTACCCCATAGTTTGTGGTCTATAGCACAGAACTCTCACGGTACGCAACCACGCGGTTAGTATAACTTTTCTAATTTCCATTTTATGTCGGCAGATTCATAGTTTACTTGGCTTGTATGTGGTAACCAGTTATGTATAGTTTTAGGTACTTATATTTTGTTTTAACAAAGTGTCCGTTTAAGTACAATTTTATTTTAGTTCACGTAAGAATGCTTCGTACGTTCTTTATGTGATAGAATTAGAAATGTAGAAAAAAATAGTGAAACCATAGTTTGACTCATAATCGTAATAATATATCTTGAATACACACCTTATAGTACGTAATTTTCAAGAATTAATGAAATTATAATCTATGGTAAAAAATATGTTCGGATAAACGAGATTGTACTGTTCTTCAAGCTGGAAAATATAAGCAAAGGTATCTTTGCTTACATTTTCCACCTAAATTTAGAACTTCCTAAGTCCTCCAACAAATTAATAACTGATAGTTTCTAATAGCGTTGAACTCTAATGCTACGTTTTGATGCTTGCCGAGCCACGGCAAGCCTCCACAAGCCCGAGCGTGAAAACAGGTGAAATGGCTTGGCTTGCGTGAGCTTGTAGACGATCGGCAGTAGTGTCGGTTTTTGGTCAGAGATCAAAGGTCATGTACGTAATACACTGACGCGTTCACGAGCGTGAAAACGACTCACAAATGCAAAGCGAGATTTGTGGAGGCTTGTGGCTTGTGGAAGCTTGCCGTGGCTCGGCAAGCATCAAAACGTAGCATTATAGGGACGTTTACCATCCTTTGTGGTCCTTTATAAGGCTTCTCTGAAGTATCGACAGGCCTGTCATCTTCTGCCTCCAGGCGACATCTTGCTTCAAAGAGAATCTTTGACATCAATTTTCTTTTCTTCAAAAGCCGACTTCCTTTTGGATATTTTACTTGTGAGAAAAACTGGCATAAGTACTCTTAAAAGCGTACAAGGTTCATTTGAGCCATCTTTTAAAGTAATGCACAGCTATTTTCCTCACGAACATGTCAATGTAGCTATTATAAAAATTTCATTTTTGTTTTGGCAAAAGAACAAAGTGTTATTTTGAGTTATAGCTGCATTGCTTTGCAACAACCCCATTAATATTATTATTATCAGATATGTGCCCAAAATCCTTGCCAGTTTTAAATAGGTAAAAGGACGATGATTAAAATTAATGCAACCATGTAGCTGGAAATCCGCAATTACCGCACGACATTATCAGCTGAGACGTACTGATTGAATCCATTGTCGATAGACCACTAAAATTTCATGCGACCTACATCTATCCACTGCGCTTTACTCTGCCCATACTAAAACATACTCTATTTCATTCAATATAAATGCCATTTTAGCAGAGTCACTCGAACGGAAAAAAGAAAATGGGAAAATGTACGTCTTCAATGCAGTACATGTCTTGAAGATTGTCGGGTCTATGTGTGTGTGACTTCGTTTGATTTTTCTTGCTTTATTGGAAATAGTTACGTATTATGAGTTTATTTGTTGCCAAATCGCTTATTTTGTTGCCAAAAACCTTGGGGATAAGCTTTTGTTGCCTACTTATCTGCCATAGAGTAAAATTAATCATACTTTGTTCTCGAGTCTCCGCCTCTTTTTAACCGACTTCCAAAAAACGAGGAGGTTATATGTTCGGCTGTGGATATATTTTTTTATTTTTTATTTTTGTATGTTCAACGATTACTCCGCCGTTTGTGAACCGATTTTCGAAATTTTTGTTTTGTTGTATTAGGTTTCACTCCAATTTGGTCCCATTTTCACAAAAGTGGTGACTTGATGATGGGATCCATGAGTAATCGAGGGAACTCCTCGAAATTTATATGGAACCATATGGTGATTTTGGTTTTATGTGAAGTGTACTAAGAATACGCTACCAAAAAGTCAAATATCGGGTCAAGGTATACCATGGTTTCGATGATGCTGAGAGAACTCCTGATTCCTTATAGATACACGTTTGGGAGTTTCGGCGTTGTTTTAAGAACAGAAAGCATAAACTACTATGCAATTTATATTCATCATCATTATCACCATCATCACCATCGTCATCATCATCATTACCACGTCGTGTTAAGGCCACCAATGTCTCATGGCACAGAATAGATAATAGTACAAGGCATAGGTATGGATATACTAATAATAATAATTATGTACTGTATAACAATTAACAACACCTGTTTGTTTTTAATACACGGCAGACGACAGAATATCGAATACTTTACTAACTACTTTATATACAGATCGAATACTTTACTACTTTATAAAATTTTAATAGACAAATAGAATTAAAATAAAGAGCATTTAAACAAAACAAAGTCATTAAGTGTCTTTTTAATTAGTTATACTTATTAATCGATAGATGGTGCACTAAGTACCTATCGATTTGAATTCTTGATTACAAGAACAGCTGTCAATAATTATGATAATATTAAATATTATGCTACGCTACATCCTATGCAAGTTTGTACAATTTTTTATCTGATAGATCCTTCGATCGTGGAAAAACGAGACACAATAGCCTTTCTATTGTTATCGCAATCGCCGGTGACCGCTTCGGGCTTGAAGTATTAAAATTGTTAAATTACTTAGCACAATATGTTCACTTCACTGATAATATTATATTATTTTGTGAGGGTGAGTTGTGACTCTTAACAAATTGTAATAAGATACGTAAAATATACGCGAAGGTTTACGTACTAGTGTAACTAAAAAGAGTGAAATTATTATTATTTTTAACAAAAAATTAAAACCGACTTCCAAGGTAAAAACAATAATAACATTAATATGAACTAAAAAGTATTAAATAATTTTTACTATCTAATAGTGCCTTTTTCCGAATTCGGTTCAATTAATATTTTTACTATCAATAATTTTTACTATCTAATAGTGCGTTTTTCCGAATTCGGCTAAACCTCAACTATTTCTGTACTCAATCTTCATAATTTTGAAGTCGGTGCCAGTTCCAAAAGTTTCAAATATTCTGTCAGAGGACTGAAGATTCAGCTATCTGGTACCGACTTCAAAATATGAAGATTGAGTACAGAAATAGTTGAGGTTTAGCCGAATTCGGAAAAGGCACTATTAGATAGTTAAAATTATTTAATACTTTTTAGTTCATATTAATGTTATTACTGTTTTTACCTTGGAAGTCGGTTTTAATTTTTTGTTAAAAATAATAATTCATAAAATGCTTCACAGTGTGCATACAATATCAAATACTTACAACGTTTAATTGACTTTATCTGTCGTGAGAGCTTTTATCGTAACAACCACAAACAAAGCATTAAGTGTCGCCGCACACGGGCCACACGCGACAGCCACAAACGCCGTTTTAAACTAGTCTATTGGTCGTAAAGTGAATCGTAACGTGTGGCGGCCACCGGCGTCAAGAAATGTATGAAAACTACAGGAAATATGCCGGTAGCGGCGTTTTTTGGTTGTGGCCGGTGGCCCGTGGGAGCCCTTACGTTACTATAACGTCTGCATCTACGGTTTTTATTAAGCACGGGGCTTAATAATACTAAACTAACTGTAGAAAATATGATCTCATCACCATTATATTCAAACACTACTTATTACTTTTTGTGATCTAACTTCAAAGATCTTTACGGTTCGCTGATTTTAAACGGTTTTAGACTTCGGTATAAGTTTAGTATAAGTGTTTTCCAACCTGTGGGTCGCTTCTGAAGGGGGTCGCGAAAGGTTGAGAGAGCAATTTCAATAAAAAAACAATGAAGATTCAAGATATTCATATATTAATCCTTCGATCGTGGATTCTTGCAAATCTATTGATATTCTAAATTGCGTCTCGCACACCGGTGAGCATATGGGGCTTGATGGGTTAAGAAGAAGGATTTTAACATAACAGGACACAACAAAAGTCGTGAATTTATGCCTTAGGGGTCGCATCATAAAAACATTGAAAAACACTGGTTTAGTACATTTGAATATCAGATTCATAATCTTATATAGCTTACAATAGTAACAATTTCCTTTATAAGTGTAAAATTATTCTCATGCGATAGACCGCTTAAAACAATTTTAACGCTGGATTATACAAATTGGTCGTGAAATTGTTTTTGGTAGCGATTGCACATTGTTTGCTTTAACAGTAAGGGCTTAGACATAGATGTCTTGATGGACTGTTCAAGACTAGAGAAGACAGATAGATAGGACTTTATCAGGCAGTTTAGGTAAAGACAAGTAGGTGCATACAGATAGGAAGCATTAAAATAAATCTATTTCCGATAAAAACATTTTTGACTACATAAAAAAAAATCTGTTTAAGTATCTCAAATAACAAATGTTAAATACAAAACTTGTAAAATTAGAGTTAACAGTGGTTAGATATTTCATAACAACTATTGTTGCTAGTTTGTAACTTGTGTAAGAACTGAGATCGCATAAATATGGTGCTCATAAGCATTGCATGTCACAGTTCCATGTCGTGAACCGAAATGACATGACATCATCTTGTCATCGTGATCATATAACCGCGGCCTAATCCACTACAGTCACGACCCAATTCACAAACAAAAAAAAAGGCCAAAGCTAGAAAAAAATGTGCATCGATTTGAACATGCCCAACAAATCGCTTGTTTCCGAATCACGAATTTTATGACTTGATTGAATTTTGTTTCGACAGCCACGTTTTAGCTTTTGACTTTCATATTTCATTCGAATGCGAATTAATATCAATGTATGTATGAATTTTTGCTGATATAAAATATGTGCTGGTACCGATTTCTAAGCTGACAAACTGAATATTTTAATTCAGCTAGTACTACACAAAAAAAATTTCTTTCACCTACTTTTATTATTCTAAAAATTTTATCGAAGACACTATTCTATTAGAACCATAATATCGCAATTCGTAACAATAATCGGATATATTTGAGCACATACAGTCATACACAGTGATTCAATTACTAATTCAGAGAATTTTTAGTAAAAAAAAATTATTCACGTAGTATCTTTGCTTATTTAGCCATTAATTAGTGAAGCCCAGGGGAAATATTGGGGGATTCCCGCTAATGTCTGGCGGAATTTGCGGATACCCGCATACAGAACCCATTACAACATGTATCTTTACCTGGCATCAAGCAAATAATGGGTTTTAGTTTTTACCTAGCTTATCTACACTTTCAGATTTTTGTTACCATAAAATATTTAAAAATAAACGTCAGCTGTAGCTGTACTTAGAATGTACTTTCAGAGAAGTTGTTTGAGACAGATGTTAGATGTACCGTAATTTGGTAACGTTTTGTCAAACCCAGCTAAAAGATTACGACCTTTGAATTGACATAGCTCGACCAAATGACATAGGACCGCATTCTGCCTATGTATATTTCTCTGATGATACTTTTAGATTAGTAGGTTCACTGTTGAAGCTTAAAAAGAACAAACAATAAAATTAAAGCCAATAAAAACACGTCAGTAATGAATTAGTGATGGAAATAGAAAATTAATGTATCGATTTACGTAATTGCGGCTATGATGTTTAATTGGTTTGCGAAATCCCGTTTCCGCGATTTGCGCATCACTAGCCTTTGTTCTTAGTGACGCATCGTATAGGGGTGGCGAATTAGCTGTGAATCCATACTAATATTATAAATGCGAAATTGTGTCTGCCTGTCTGTCTGACAGACTGTCTCTCTGTTTGTCTGTTTGTCTGTCTATCTATCTGTCTGGCTGTCGTTTTGTTACCTCTTCACACCGCTGAACCAATTTTTCTGAAAGGTATGATGATACTGGATGGACTTAGGCCACTTTTTATCCCGGAAAAATCTTTTGGTTCTTGCGCCATAAAGGAATATTGTCGCAACGGAGTTGCGGGCGTCATCTAGATAGTATTATGCAAGCCCGACTAGGGTTGTCACTTGTTAGGTTTCTCTAAAATATATTTACAAATCGGTTTCAGAAAATAATTCACATTAAATTCTGTTCATTAACTACAATGTACCAGATTGAATGCATAAAACGTTCTTTAAATACTGTAACCAAAACTGTAAAAAAACTCCCCAAACACAAATTTAGAATTACCAATTCAATATAGAGATGTGGCAACCCTATCCCTTGTGGGCTGTGATGTTTACAATTACGAACTTTTTTGAAAAACTCGGATTCACTTTTGAGCATCGCGTTACGGGATGCGAGTTACGTCGTTACGCGTCAACTTTTTTACCTAATTAAAAATTCCGTAACTCCGCAACAAGGTTACTATTAGCGTACGTTATATCAACTGTTGTTTTTGAATGGGACGTTTTGCTCATTAAAAAACCCGGGAATCCAGTAATTAATGAGGTTACGCATATCACTAATGTGAAAAGGTTGATGGAATGAATGAAATGAAAATTGAACAGAAGTTTTGATTTTGTATATGAATGAAATCGCAGTATTTTTTTAGGATTATGAATAGACCAGCTGTTGCCCGCGACTCCGTCCGCGTGGGTTTCAGCTTATAGCGCGCGGTAGTGCCCGTTTCCATGTAGGCTTCATTACTGCAAAACTCAAACTTCAAAAATCTTCTTAAAACTTAAAAAAAGATCCTTTATAGTTTATCCTTACCATCTCTTATAGAAACACGTTTGAATTAGCGCTTGTGCAATATAGGTGACGCACAGCGCCATCTAAAATTAATTTTTGGAACTAACTTCATTTGAACAAATTTACGCATAAACACCACCTTAAAACCCCCTTTTCCAGTTAAAAAGTAGCCTATGTCCTTTCTCAGGCTTTAGACTATCTGTGTACTAAATTTCATTACAATCGGTTCAGTAGTTTTGGTGTGAAAGCGAGACAGACAGACAGACAGAGATACTTTCTCATTTATAATATTAATAAGTATAGATTTTAGTTCTTTTTAGTGCTGAGTATTATCGGATACGTAAAAATGCACGAGGGTAAGTTTAATTTCAAGAATAAGTATAATGAAAGGAAACGAGGAAAAAGTAGTGTTATCCTGTTTCATAAATAAAGACGATTCACGGAAATTCCAATATCGATTTTCCTTTAGTGAAAATATAAAATTAATAATAGAACGTTTTAATTGTATATTATTAATTTATAATGTGTGTTTTATAAATAAAGAAAATCCATTTATGAAAGTGACGATATTTTTTTTTACATTTCAATGATTCATTATTAATGATTGAAATTTGAAATCTAAAAGAAGAAAAAATATAAATAAAGGCAAAACCTCGCATACTCTACTAACACAATAGTCAAGTGCCGATAGAATAAGTTTTCAATTCTAATCCTTATCACCTTATCAATAGAGTGCAGTTTACGATAAAATCTTTACATCACAATACAACATGAGAACATTATTCTGAAGTATTCGTGGAGATTTAACTAGTGCTATTGTCTGTATGGCTTTGTTGATTCATATCATGAACCTATTCTTTTTAATTAAAGGGAAGGTTGGATTTATAGTTCTCAACCTTTTTTAGATACGGCCCTAGATCTTTATCTGGTTAGTATTGTTTTCCGAAGGCTTTATATTCCTATAGATGTACTTGGTATCTATTAGGTAACAGAAAAATAAATATAATATACTGGCTGCTTTATTTAGTACTAGACAAGAATAGAAGTTGATGAAATAAAAGCAATAATAACTAATACTTTTGATTAACAAAGAATCTACTGTTTCACATTATCACATCGCAACATAATATAAGAGCACGCCTTAAATAATAATTACTGTATTTTAAAAAAGATAGAACCGACTTCAAAATTGTACGTAATTGAGAATTAAAACTCCGTATCTCCAAAACTACTGAACCGATTTTGGTGAAACTTTCACTATTCCCTAAGTTGAATAATACCCAGTACAACAAATAAAGAATGACTGAAATCGGTGTGGTAGTTCCAGATATATCCCAAAACAAACATAAAAACATACATACATACATATACTTTTAAAATGGCACTTTTGTTCAGACGCTGGATGCTTCTAGAAATATTACATACATACGCGCCGAATTGATAATATCCTTTTTTTGAAGTCGGTTAAAAATCATCAACAAAAAAAAACTAAAAATCTCAATTAAATTAGGAACACCCGAATACAAGCAAAAACTCAATACAGGAAGACTGGCATCCGTCAACAAACTTTTGCCTTCGCCATTGAAATAAAAAAAAAAACGTCTGATATTGCAACACTCATTTGCCGCTCCGATAAATGCAATTACGATCCTCGAGAGTACGTTTTAACTTCTCGAAGTTTCGCTAGTTCAAAATTGTGTCAATGAGTTTCGCGTTGTAAATTTTCATGAAATATATTTCGCGTACGAGGGTCTGGATATGAAATAGCTTGATTTTTTTATGCTTGTGTTGAATTATTATATATATATATATAACCCTCTTAGTTTTTAGCACCATCTATATTTTACCCAGTAAATTCGCACTATTCACCAACATTATAAATATGTGCCAACAGAAAATATAATCCGTGAAAATTTCAACTCTCTAGCTATTAGCATTCTGGAGTTACAGTCTGGAAAAACTCGAAAAAAAAAGAGACCGACATACAGACGGACAGACGTACAGACATCGAAGTCTCAGTAATAGGTTTTCACCCTTTGGGTACGGAACCCTAAAGGCGAAGTTTATCCTAGAATTTTCGTCAGTTGCTAAAGACAAAGAAACGTAACGAGGTAGACAAAGCTTTGATAACGTCATCACGCTATCTGTAGGTACTAGGGCGGCAGAAGTGGGACGGGAGTGTGACAAACGTTGCAATACGGGCCTTTTACGTGCAGTTCGTACCTCTTCGCCTGATTAGAGTACGTCCAATACAGTAGGCCTACTACGAAACAATTTTGAGACTCAAACAATCGGTTATCGGACGAGAATGCCGCGTCCTACTCTAACAACGTCATTTCACGTTTGTTAGAACTTAGGTCTTAGAATATCTACTACATTATATCTTCATTTCATACGACGCGGCATTTTCATACGATTGTTTGAATCTCAAAACGGTTTCGTGGTACGGCTCTGCAATTGATGGATCATTTTCATTGATACAGAGCCTATGCTAGCATCGCTCGATTCCAGCGCTATAGGACTCTATCAATGTTTAAAGTGCTAGTAATAGCAGGCTGCAGGCGCTATACATATTATAATATTGTAGGTATATGATATTATATCGTTCAGTGCAATAGCTTCAATCTGTTGATTGAAACTATACAACACTGAAACAAGTAGGTACATCATATTATGTTTAATATGATGTACCTACTTGTTTCAGTGCTGTATATGCTGTACAGCGCTGGAATCAAGTGTTAGTGTGTTTCAAGTGATAGTAAGCGTTCGCCATTGTACCGGTGTAAATTAGTTCTAATGGTAACAGTGCAGAAAATTGGATATTTAACTGTTTGGCATACTTCTAAAATCGGTCGTGCTACAATTTAACAGTTGTCCGCGGCAGAGAATAAGGGCCTGTTTCACCGCTTCCTGATAAGGCTATCCACCACTTAATTTGACAGATGGAGTATGGGAAATCTGTCAAATAACCCTATCGGGCACCTTATCAGGAAGCGGTGAAACAGGCCGTTAGTCAACTATTTATAGTACTGACAAATTATGAACGATGACGCTAAGTGCGTTCAAAGTTCAATCGCCTCTAATAGGATTTAATGCCATCAATGATCAAAGTAAGGGTTAGTCTCATAGAAACTAAGGAAATACCTTTTGAAATCCGTATACTAATATTATAAATTCTATAGTGTATCTGTCTGTTACCTGTTTACGCCTAACTACTGAACAGATTTTGGTGAAATTTTTTGTGGAGATACATTGAGTCCCGGGAATGGACTTAGGATACTTTTTATCCCGGAAAAATGTACGGGCCAACTTGTAGTAGGTAAATGTAATAAATTTAAATATACATCTCAATGTAAATAGTAGACATTTTCTTTTACTATAAATAACAGTTAAAAATTCTTAGGTTCATAATTTAAAAATAAAATATAATAATTTATATTTCTCACTTTCAATCTATTTCAATAACATCTCTACTCATTCGTTACTTTTAAATTAAATGCAGTTCGTTCTCGCCATTGGAAATTTCTAGACGTTTCAGAGTAGAGGCAATTCTCTTTCAATCAGTTCGTTCAACTCAGTTTCATACTTGTGGAAATGTATAATGGGCGTAAATGGAGTATCAATTTTATAAAGTATAATTGAACTTGCGTGACTGACGAGAATGTTCAATATCGCCTGACGCCTCTGCGTTTAAGGCTTAATCTTTGGTACTATTAAGGGCCCTCTCTCCCTAAATTAGCAGGTCGATTGTCTGTCACTGCGAATATCGACGTAAATGACATTAAAATAACATTCATAACAGCGCGCCATGTACGGTGGCGGTTACGACGCTCGCCGCGTCCATGAAAGGGAGAAATAGGAGAAAAAACCTTTTTAAGGCTTAATATAATACATATTTCAAAAAAGTAAAAAAACCAAATTATTAACTTACGTATTGCAAAGCAGTAGATATTTTTTATATATTCTTTTGATAAATAATGAAGGAGTAAAGTGGTTTCATTCAACGATTTGGAGGTGATTTGGTTTTTTATTTCTTTATTATGTGATACCGATAGAAAAAATATGGTAAAACCAAATTACGTATCATATCATGTAGATTACTAATTATTTTTTTCAGATATGATTTCTCTGTTAATGCCGATGAGAAGTTGTTTCAACTGCACGCTTTTTTCGAAAGAACAGCCTTAAGTGTTTTGGGTGATAAAAATATTTAAAAGTGCATTACATTACAGGACTTGATCCTGCAGATATCTGTTATCTTATGAAATTAATGAAAAGGATTCTTGAGAATGTGGGGGATGAATTAAGGATGGGTTGAGTTGGAGAGGCAAGTTTTAGATATTACGTTGCCAGGTTTTTGTCGCATCGATTCTCGATCTGCTTAAAATGTTATAAGAGTTAGTAGCACTAACTTAGTAACTAGAGCTAAACATTAAAAGAAAGCCAGCATTACAGATCACATTTTGACAATACAACCAAATCTAAAAGGGGTGACACACACGCGAGTAGGTAAGTACGCAGACTTACGGCTCGACGATTTTACTCGCCTGTCTGTCACCTAAAGTTCGCGTACTTAAAGATTGCCGCGCAAGTTCGCGGTCTTGGAATTTTACTCGTAGCTCGTACGTCTGGCAGCACTGCGAGCCGCGAGCCGTCAGGCAGTGTTGCCAACACGACTAATACAAAATTTGCTAAACTACTGTTAAAATTTACTGTAATTAATGCTAAAAATTATGCTAAAATTTTTCAGTCAAATAAACGTTTTTTAATTTTAAATCTTTAATAATCAACAAAATCTCAATTTATTTTATGTTTCATCTCTCTTGCTATGGAAGTCTTCCTTTTCACCACGTAATTCTCTTACTAAATTTACGTGTGATAAACATTCCCTTTTAGTAAGCCAGTTTTTCACCCAAACTTTTCGATTTCGTTTTTTCTTATTAATTAAAACGTAATATATGATATAATTCCTAAATAAGACAAAGCTTCTTCCGTCGACGACAAGGTAACCCAGTGTACTCGTGTGTCACCGCGCGACGCGAGCCGAGTAAGTTCGCGGACTTAAAACCCGCGTACTTAAAGTTTGTGCGTCTGTCACCGACGCGAGCCGAGTAAGTTCGCGAACTTAAAACTCGCGTACTTTAAATGCGTACGTCTATCAGGCACTTAACGATAAATTAAATCTTTTCTAGGCCTTTTATTTTATAAATAATAAATTATGTACAAAAAACTGAGTGCGTAGTTCATATTTTAGTACCACAGCTCTGAGGGCTGAGGCTCAGGTGCACTTTTATTGGAATGGCTCATAACTTGGAATAGTAACTGTTTTCGGCATATATAAAAACACAATATCATATTTTATGATTTTATTCGCAAAGAAGTGCGTGGAGGTTATTTTATGATTTCTGCAAAATAAAAATGTTTTTATGTCTGCAGCTATGGTCTATTGTAATTATTTTTTGTAATAAGTGTTTTACTTTTAAATTTTACCATTAATATAAACACACTAAACTACAAGAAAATAATCAAAAAGGTGTTAAAAAGAATGTATTTACAACTAAAATATAAACTTAAATCTTAAACATTTTGTATCAAAAATCAATGAAAACTTGCAGAGAAGTAGGTTCCAAATTGCTCTAATTGATTTTTTCGTCTCAAAATATAAAAGCACCGGTCTCATAAGTCATAACTGTCTCTTTAACTTTTAATTAACTAGTCAAACCTAATTTTTTAACCAGTGAATTCTAATTTTTAACCAGTCAATTCTAATATTAGCAGCATTTGTAAGTCTCAAAATATCTGGACCAAGAATTTCTCTTGTGAGAATAAAGCGGGCAGGAGACTTTATTAATGTTCAACACGATACAAGCTCGGGCGATTTAGAATTCAAATATTCCTGGTTTAAAAGCGGATGAAAAATTTAGGCCACGTCTAGTATTGAGAACAAAATCTATTTTATTTTCTTATTCCTGTTAAAATAAAATAGGCTTAGTTGTAGAATTTGTGATTGAAAATACCTATGTACTACTTACATAATAATTTGGATGTAACCTATATGTAGGAAAATGCGCGAGTTAAATAAGATATTACCCGTTTGAACAGATAATAATTATTATGACAGAGATTTTTTTTTGAGATCACACACCTTTATTACAGATTGCTAGTTGTGCTTGTTTTTAAAATGTTACATTAAATAATGAATACTTAAAATGGCATTTTCGTCTTTTCTCAAAAAATCTAGGTCCAAGCAAATAAAAACTAATATTATGCATAAATGCTGATCGCTCACAGACCTACAATCATCCGATCAATTTCCTGTGTTAATATAATTTCACAACACTTCGCCTAAACATAAGTAAAAACATCGTCCTCATTTATCGCGTGTTTGGTTAGATGATAAAAAACAACCTTGTAGCTCTGTTGGACGTTCAAACTTACATACTGAGTTCTACACTACGTCCACGTCTGAACGTAGCCTAATGCGAGACGAGAGGGCCGTGCTTTGGAACGAATGGACTGTGCAGCTAGAATTAGGATATTAGGGCAAGCTATATTATATTATGCTTCAACAAGAACGGGCTGGTTATACAGTTTAAAATTAAACGGCCATGACACAATGTACAACCTAGGTAAACGTAAGTTGATAAAGTTACATTGCATGTAAATTGTAAACAAACCTCAAGGAATAAAAAATATAAAAAGAAAAGAATTAGCACATAATAATATTGCAAATTACAATACAATAAAACACGAATATACGCGAAGACACCGATCAGCGACACGTAATAGTTTTTGCCAGTTATTTTATTGCGGTAATTACTCGGTAATGATACGAGAATTAATATTATGATTTACTGCTTAAATATGTGCATGTTTTCTACAAAATAATAATTGGGTATATGCGTATATGATTTCTAAGAGTAGGAACAAGGAAGTTAATGAGTACTTAAAACTGAATAGTAAATATTGTGTTCGTCCGGTTTTTATCGCGCAAATCTTTTATTACGCATCTCAAAAGCTTGTCATGTCATGGCAACGCCACAAACAAGTTTTGGTTACACGTCAAGTTGCATTGCCATGACATGACATGATTTTGGTATTCGCAAAAAAGGAGAAAGTTATGGGAGTTGCTACGAGTAGATCCATTTGGTATGCATGTACCTTGTAACTTCGGCGTTGAAATATAATTTTGGCTACATCAGTCATCAGACTCATCACACATGGGCCATGGCCAAAATCTGAACGAATGTGGCCATCTTAAAATCTGGCGGTAAAATATTGTAAAGTGTCACTCGTGAGATTGTCACACTCGCGCCCTCTTGTCAATGTACCATTTTGCATGTGGCTGAAACGAAATCAGCCGAAGTGTAAATTTTTTACATCCAAGAAAATAATTGACAATGTAATAAGATCCTGGTAGGCCTGTGTGAATCATTTTCGGTTGTAAATAAGCTTGCTTGTGATTTAACGCTTTACGCTATATTTTCTACTCGCTGTCATCGGCTGCGCTAATGCTTCCGCTTATCTAAAACTTGTTTACAAAAGTTTCATCGGATTTTGCTCATGAAGCTTTTGATTTATGCTGTGTAGTTTTATAAATTGCGTTTTACAGAAAAGATACTATTTTAACATTCCATATCTTAGGTAAGTATATTACGGTACACTGATTATTATGATTAGTTTTGGTGTACTATAGCAACGCGCGAAGTTTTTCGTTAAATGGAGCAGAAAAGCAACACGTAACTTACCTCAATTTTGTCTCTTTTATTAACAAAAAAACTTATAATATCTGATTAAGGGCGTTCCGTCTGGAGATTCCGTAATTGACCGTATTTAAAACCTTATAAACTCATAATCTGAAAGCTACAAAGTTATAATAAAAATACAGCAATAATCTTCGGTATATCAACATTCCTTTTGTCGTTTAAAATTTTCTATTTTTGTTTCTTATACTCATGATATCAGCTTCCAAAGTAATACCAATTTGTTAAAATTCAAGCATACATTCAGCATCTCCTTAGGATTTACAAATTACTTTTATTTGAAACTCACGCCAATAGATCGACAATATCATAAACTACATATTCGCCGTTTTAAATTTTTTTTAGGACAATTTTGAACTAAGATAAGTAAAAATAATAGGGTTTTGGCGCGATCTCGGCAACGCGGCAAATGTATGACCAAGGTCGTTTGCTCGGGGGACGGCCTTAAAATAAAAAACCTCTATTCTTATTGTACTTTCTGTAGTACTAAAGTACCGTTACGCAAAACTGTACTACCAAAGTACCTTTAACTTTCGGACTTTTTGTCATCTGTCCACGATTTCAATTACTTACACAATGGGTATAAATAAGTTCGCGGTTCCCAAATCTCACCGGGTCAATGACCGTCACGCCGCGTGCTTCGAGAGATTGCTTCCCTTGAAGACGAGTAGACCAGAAAATAGGTAGTAAGTAGTAAGGTTAAATGCCTACACCAGCGTGACTACTCTTTGTTTCAATTATTTTATATTAAGCTGCCGCAACTCGCAAGCAGAGTCGAGTATTAACTAGTTGGATTAACTGTAATTAAGGTTACCCTAAATTGTCGATTTTATAATTCATTTTTATACTTGAAAATAAGCCCCGAATTGTTTCATTTTCTAAACATAGATAAGTACTACATTATATTTCCGAGGATCCAACCTAGCGAAAACACGATAAGTATCTTAAAATTTTCTCGATAGCAAAAATCACAAAGACGCATCTAATTTTCACGAATTTTTCATATATTACCATAATCGTGCATTAAAACTAAGTTAATATTTTAACACATTGTATAAAATTGTATCATTGAGAATCTGACTTAGCGGAAAAAATGTTGTATATTTATCGAGTTATTGAGAAATTATTAATTAGGCGATGAATCCGCGTCGTCCTTTTTCATCGGCATATGAAAGACGGGCGTGAGTGTGAAGAGAGAGGGACGATGTTTGATTTTTTGCGTTAGTCGCCCTCTTAAATGAAAATTTTGACACAAACCCCATACGTTATCTGTCAAACTCGTCATTAAAATGCTAAGTAGTTAATATTCGTTTCTGAGTGCGGCAGCAAGTAGTTCTCTTGTTGCTATACGATTTGTGGTGGATTAGTCTTTCGTGAGTAAAAAGTAGAAATGACAATTTCCTCATATACTTAGATACCTAATGATAGTTTAAATCTATCAAGCTCCATGGCGACAACAATAGAATACAATAGCATTTCCAAGAATTGACGATCGAAGGATTAACTTAATATTACTTATAATAAAGGTGAATTTTATATGCTTGTTCCTTCTTCACGCTAAAAACGGATAATGAGCAAATCTCGCAAAGCATGCAGGCTTCTGAGTAACACACAAAGCTTTATAAAATGTGTCAAAATTTTAATGAACTAGTTACTTAGATAATAATTATTATTATGTTAAAATATATCGGTAAGTATAGATAAAAGCATAATAATTAACTAACCTATTAACCCCCATAAGGACACCGGCGACCGCGACAAGAATATAATAACAATAGATTTCCAAGAATCCGCGATGGTATGTTCGACCGCCTACGGTTACTATTTAGTAAATAGCCACATCATAAATTTACAATCACTGGCACATTAATATTTTTATCTACCGGCAAATTAATATTTCAGATACTTTACAAATTGTTAATTTTTTATGTAGTTGCTTCATCATTTTATACATTCACTTTCCATTATCTTTATAAATTACTAGCTGTCCCGGCAAACGCTTCTTTGCCATATTAGATAAAGTATATCGCCCGTATTATTTTATTGAATTAGTTACAAACTAATTCAATATAATAATAATATATTACTTTAACTCAGCAATTCCCAAGCGGCAGCCGGCTGCCGCATAACAATTGAAAATCTATTGTGTCTGTGATACCCACGATGGAGGTGCTACAAGACCTAGCGAGCTGATTACGCCAGGCCCAGAATATTCAGGTTATATTACTTGTTTGTCATATTTTGGTTATAAAGATTATAAAGAACTTGGTAATTAGTAATTTGGTAATTATTGTAATCAAGTAGGTACAACTTACAAGTATAAAGATTTTGCAAAACGCTTTATATTTGTTAGATGATCGATTATATTATATTTGCTTGACATATTGAATTACGTATTTATTCTACAATTTGATAAACAATTACATCTACCAACCCTTACTCGTTGAGGTGGTTTACCTTTATCGTTTAACTGTTTTTCATAAACAGCTAACTTGCCACTGCTTGTTTGTGACTTTGGTTTAAGTTTTTAAGTTTCACCAACATTATTCAATAATGTTGGACCTATACTTATACATACTCTAATCTGACAAGCGCGACTTTACTTCGGTGCCTCGTTATTAGTTTATCTTATATGTTACGGCTAATAGCCGAAGTGCGGCTACACCTAGTTTTAGCCGGCTACAACTAGGTGCAGCCTGCCACATGCGGTTAAACCTAGGTATATCCTACTTATCTTCGGTTACAACTAGATTTAGCCTTTATTATAGCGGCTAAAACTAGGTGCAGCCACACACCGGTGGTTAAACTTAGGTGCACCGTGCATCCTATTTATTATCGGCTAGAACTAGGTTTTCAGGTCAGTTAAGGATTTGGGTTTTATTTTGAGATTCGTATCTTGCGTTTCCTGATTGATTCGATTTTGTATCATCACCCCGGAAGATGTAAGACATCTTATCCTAGACAAGCCATAAACCATGCCAGTCCGAGACAAGATTTATACTTGTAATTGTGTTGAATTATATTAATAACTGAAATGAAATTTAGTCTTTTAATATGTAAAGTACCTCTGTAGTAAAAACTGCAGTAAGTAAGTCTTGCAACATACTATCACATAACATGAGAGTTTGTTGATTTTTATATGATTAAAACTGAGTTAAAAAGTTATCCTATTTGTTAAAAAAATATAAGAGAAGAGAACAGAGACTTAGTTAATTTTTTCATAGTTAAGAAAGCTTTATTTTTTATGTTTATTTTTTTATCTTTGCGGCAAAGATTTCTAGTACGGTATGTTTATAAAGAGAAGATTTATAATATTTTGTGTTTTAATTACTTGTAATAACGCCTTTTTTGTTAAAAGATATTTGCCTGTCAAATAATAAATAATAAATGTCACTTAAACATCCCTGTCTTTTATATTTTATTCCATGTAATGGAATCGATCGGGATACGCAAAATTAAAATTTCAAAACGACTGAACTGAAAACCTAGTTCTAGCCGATGATAAATAGGATACACCTAAGTTTAACCAACGGTGTGTGGCTGCACCTAGTTTTATCCGCTATAATAAAGGCTAAGTCTAGTTGTAACCGAAGATAAGTAGGATATACCTAGGTTTAACCGCATGTGGCAGGCTGCACCTAGTTGTATAGCCGGCTAATTTAGGTGTAGCCGCACTTCGGCTATTAGCCGTAACATATATAAATCTCCTGTCACGATGTTTGTCCGCGATGGATTCCTAAACTACTTAACCGATTATAATGCTCTTTTTTTTAAATGTGTGCTTTTTTCCAACTTGAGAGATAGGATAGCTTAGATCTTTAATTATAGTTGCAATTTTATTTAATGCAAATTATTTGTCTATAATTAATTGACAGTCACAATTATCTGTTAACCCCAAAAGATTCCAACAGATGTCGATATTTTTCAATTGGATTGAGTAAGTAACAGCTACTGGGTACTTTATATATTGATAGCCTGTGCATTTGTTGAATAAATAATAGTAAATTATTACAACCTGAGACTGACGGCGACCATTGTTTGTGCTACGGGATAGCGATCGACGTTGCCATGGTAACATACATATTTAGTTACTTCAATAAAATAATATGGCAAATTACATAATATATAATGGCAAAGCAACGTTTGCCGGGACAGCTAGTAGTTAAATAAAATTCTCGTGTCACAATGTTCGTTCTCGTACTCCTCCGAAACGGCTTGACCGATTCTCATGAAATTTTGTGAGCATATTGAGTAGGTCTGAGAATCGGCCAACATCTATTTTTCATACCAAAAATTCCCCCCCTCCCCAGTTCAAGGCCGGTCTAAAAAGCGTATTTATCCAACAGTTGGATCTTAACTTTTTTGTATTCTAAGTTTTACTCACAAGTCACAGTACAAGGAACCAATAACCTTTACTTCGGAGTGGTAAAAATATTTATGCTAATTATATTATTTTCTTGTTTTGTAGCTATTTAACACAAAGATTACCACACTTTCACTTATTTCTAAATCTCCTTGTCTGTAATATTGAATCTGCTATTAATATAATATTGTCTGCCTATATTCAGGAGAAGTCAAATCGGGTCACCTAATTTTTATAGACCCCCGTTAAGGACTCGTGGACCCCTATTTTTTTTCCACGCAAGCGTAGACTCCTATCGGGCTCCCGTGGACCCCATGGGGTCCACCTGGACCACTTTGGCAATCAATGGGCTAAACGGTTGCTTCTGGAAATGTGAAAAAAAAATCACGGGAGTAGGAAATCTTCTGAATTGAAAAGGAAAACTATCACGGCTAAGAAGGGTTCATAAGTTATCTATCGACACTTAATATTATAATTGGTAAGAGTTTTTTGTTTGTTTGAACGCGCTAATCTCAGGAACTACTGGTCCGATTTGAAAATTATTTCATAGATAGATAGTCCATTTATCGAGTAAGGCTATAGGCTATATTTTATCACGCTAAGACTAATAGGAGCGTATAGAAATAGAGAAAATGTGGAAAAGACGGGGGAAATTATTTGAATGGGCTTATCTCACGAACTACTAGAGCATTTTTTCTGTTATTTGGATCAGATAAGAAGTAGACCACGTGAAGGATCATAAGCATTTTTGTGGACTAATTTTTGTGAAATATCTAATTTACGCGGGCGAAGCCGCGCGGAACGTCTAGTTGAGTAAAATTCGATCAACTAAAAAAATGTATTCGGCGTAGTATAAAGGAACTTTTCGTTCAAATTCCTTTGAAAGTAACTGAGATAATGTTAGTAATTAAATAAACTAACGGTACTACGGAACCCTATATTGCGCGTATCCCGATTCCCGACACGCACTTGGCCGGTTTTTTAGATATTATAGGTACCCAGAGCAATGTTTCCAGGGCCACAGGCCTCCCGGTCTGGCCAATGGCCATTCTTGCGCCCCCCCTAGAGTCTGCGCCCTGTGCCTGGGCACCGGTGGCACCGCCCTATTTACGGCACTGGACAGAAATCCAATGGTGCACGGAACCGGAAGCGGTATTTTATATTTACATTTAGGCCCAAATGGTCCAATTAGTTCCTTTGATCTTCCAAACGTTTATCCACTAACATGCCCCCAATATTACTCCCATTTAGTGCGCTTGGATCCGTCCCAATATTAGTATTGTCGTTAAATGTTATATAATATGAATTATTCACATGTGAACTTATATCTAGATTATGGGCTGTTAACAAACGAAGTACTATAATTGCACGACTCAAGAATTAATCTTTCGATCGGGGATTCTAGGAAATGCACGGCGCTCGTACGGGGCTTGATGAGTTAAAGTTTAGAAAAAGCTTGAAGATTAGTTAAATACCTAGTTTAACTTTCTAATTGTTACTTAGTGGGTAGATGAAGATAGTCGGTAATTCATTACACATATTGCTACCACAATCATCAATATGATCATTAAATTATTTATATTCATCACATTCCAGCGTTAACGGTCGCCTTTTGTTTACTAAAAGAAGTGCTTGACAAAATCTTTCTTTGACTTTATTTTGAGAAATATGAAACAAACACTGAGTTTACATTGTGTTATTCACTTTTTTATTTTCATAAGTCGATACTCACTTTATTCTTTTCATTTTTCCAGGTGACGAACCGTCGGCCAGTGTCGGTCGGGGTGACGGACGATGACCGTGTGCCGGCCCTTCACGGCCCGCCGTCATCGCCCGGCGCGGCGGCGGTGCAGCGACGGGTCGCAGCCGCCTGTCAGGCCAGCAGGAAGCTCCTAGAGGAGACACTGGCTAAACCTGGTGAGTTCTGTGAGCCTAGTACTTTTCAGTTTTTTTTTATGCAATAAGGGGGCAAACGAGTAAAGGGGTCACCTGATGGAAAGCAACTACCGTCGCCCATGGACACTTGCAACATCAGAAGAGCTGCAGGTGCGTTGCCGCTCTTTTCTTGAAAGTTTGTAGAACTTACCTAAGGCCCGGAAATATTGCTGGTGACAGTTTGTTCCAGAGTTTTACAGTGCGTAAGTAGTTTTATGGTGTCGCAGCCTACCTGCGACACCATAACACTACTTACGCACTGTAAAAAATTGAATCATTTGGTAATGTTCCCCTAATATTCGTGAACGGCTATCCAATTATTGGATGGATATTGATCACTGCGTTTCTCAATTCCTGACCGGTCATGGAAATTTAAAGGCCAAACTTTACGGATTTAAACTAGTGCCTTCACCCATGCGCGAGTGCTCGACCGAAGGCAACGTGTTTGAACAAACCGCTCATCATGTTCTCTGGGAGTGCAGTCTCTGGCAGGACGAAAGAACTAATATGCTAAACAACCTATTCTGTACATCTGGAGTCGCATACTACGGTGATCTCGTGGACAGCGCTAGAAACTTCCGTGCCTTCAAGCGTTTTTATCACAATTATTATTGGCAACAGTCAAAAGTAAACTCCAATATTAACTTAGCTTAGCTTAGGAGTCACAATTATGTTGTGGAGGGAGTCCTGTGTTAGACAGATCCAGGATATCCCTCCGTATATGGCTGAAGGCAAACCGCAGGTGGTTTTAGTGGGTAAACCCCGAGTCGGGAGTCCCACATAGTGCACTAGTGGGAATGTGTGGTGGGCCAAAGCCCGTTTAAAAAATTATAATTTGGTAATGTTATTGTCAAGATTAGGAAAATTCGTGCATCGAATATTGTCTTTTAGGCCCACTTACATAAATCTTGGTTAATGTTACATAAATATTAATTATTAATTAACCTGTGGTTAAATGATGTTGGTTACATAACTATTAATTAATCTGTGGTTAAAGGTTGTTGTCTCCTTCATTATGCGAAGAGAGACAGAGATGACATGATATTTTACCCAATTATAATATTATTGTTTATAAACAGGCTAATTTAAACCTCTCCCTGTTATAAAATAATAATTATAAACTTGATTCCGAATTCCGCGATTTGGTTTTAAGTATCTTCCTTTACTTGCCCTTTGCACAAATTTTCGTAAACAAAACACAATTAACTCTAATTGCCCTTTCAGAGCCAAAAATTTCAACCAAAATAATTATGCTTTAATTTCTTTGGTAATTATTGTAACAAGACCTGAAACTTAGTTGTTTTAATTCAAATAAAATATTCATTGGGGACAATCTACCCCATCTATCCCAATGTTTGTTACACCCAAAATCTACTGAAGATATTTTGATAAAATTTCATGCGTTACTAGTTTAAGCTTTGGATTAACGTTCAGACGTCTTTTATCCCAAAAAAAAATTCAAATTTCCGTTGGATACTCAGATGAAGCCGCGGGCAAAAGCTACACAATATTAATTTTTAAGAAAATCATACCAAAACTAATCCAAACAACATTTGTTTTGTAAGTACGGACTCTTGTTTATTTGAGCTATTAATAAAGTTTATAGTTTGTAATATTTCTTAGTCGTGTTTCGATAAATGCTGCGATAGGAAAAACTCGTGCTGGCCTCACTAACTCACGATTTGGAAAAGGTCAAAGTCAATTTGCTATGGGAAATATCTGTTAAATAATAGTATTGAGGCGATTCTGTGGTAATAAATAACTAGATGACGCCCGCTTGCGCGGGACCATAATATATTTTCCAGGATGAAAAGTATCCTATGTCCTTTCCTGGGACTAAAAGTATCCCTATACCAAGTTTCAGCAAAATCGGTTCAGCGAATTTTGAGTTAAGAGGTAACATACATTATAGACATGTAACACTTTATTAATATGGGTGGATAAATATTAAATAGTGATATTTACTAACTTTTAGTACTTTTCATATCCCACCTTAGGGTTAAAGTTAAATGTGGATTAAGCATTACGTTATCTCTCGACTTGATCTTATTATAAAGAGAAGTGAGAGCACAATCATTTAGATACTTATAATAATAAACTTGTATAAATAAATAAATAAATAAATAAATAAACGTTTATTCAACAAAAAATTTGAACATTACACAAAGTACCTACATTTAAAATATAACAAGAAAGATACGACACAATACATCAAGATTTTTAAAACAATGTTACAGGATACAAACAAATACTAATATAATATAATATTATTACTCCACCGAGGAACATAAAAACTTAAGTGTATAAAAGAAAACTTTACTTCATGTAAAATTTTACGTCTTTTAGAATACTTCTCAAAGTGGCTCTTTAAATTGGATACATTTTCTTAAACGATTGTACTTATCCTAGAGGAGCTCTATAAACTCTTTATACCGTTATGTGCTTTTAAGTTTCTTTATAATAATTTTATTCTTGCGAAGAAACTTAGTATGTAATGCTCATTGCATTGTACTAAATAGGACAATATCTTGCCTCGAATGTGATAAAATGAATTGGTATTAATTACAATATAAACGAACGATCAAAATCACTAGGTATGCCACAAAATATGCTTTTCAAAATTTGTCGAAACAACGACTGCAAAAGTTGCCAAAATCACATAAAAAACCTACAAAATTAGCCCATCATATTAATCAGTGTTATTATTAATTATCCAAAGACTATTTATTGTTATTATCCTACTAGATGGCACCCGCAAAGCTCCGTTGCGCCAAAATTCGTTTATCGCGCGGAAACTGTAATTTTTTTCGGGATAAAAAGTAAGTAAGTACTTATCTATGTTCTTTCCCGGAACTCACAGTAGCTCCATACCAAATTTCACCAAAATCAGTTCGGGCGTGAAGAGGTGGCAGACAGACAAACAGACAGACACCCTTTCGCATTCATAATATTAGCATGGATTATCCTATGTCTGCTACAGTAAAAAGACAGTGATTAAGAGCTAAAACACAAGGTACAGTCGCGATAGACAGTGATTTGGTGGTTCCTTTGAATATTTTGGTAATGACGCATTCAAAACTCAACAGCATGCATAATCTGACGCATCCCTCACGTACACGTCTCATGTCTCGTCTGCAACTTGCAGACATAGGACCGTTCATGTTTGTTCTAGGTATTATGATCATGATCCTTAAGTCGTTGGCACAAAGTTCTATTGGAGGTAAACTAAACGTAGATGGGACGGTAAAGTTTTGTTTTGATAAAAAACTGCAGTCATTTCGGATAGATGTTTCCGTGAAGAATATTATGATGTCGCTACTGCTGAAATATAAGTCTGGTTCATCGTTATAATACGAAATAGACATTGTCTTGGTATCATTTGCTTCCTTCAATCAATGATCTAAGTTTCTCATAATAGTCCTTAGGAACTAGTTTTTACATCTTACCCACGTTGACATTTACGTTTAAGGCCTTCATTATGTTTGATTTATTTAGAGTTTAGACTTTAGAGCCTGCCAAATTTATTTAGAATCCATTTTGTAGTTTTTGCATCTTTATCACATAATACATAATATTTTGTAACAACTGGCAAATGTTCATACTCACAACTCTTCGCGTTAGTAAAAATATATATTAGTGTAATAGTGACATTGCACATCGTATAACTCCCATTCATATTATACTTTATAGTCAGTAAATATCATATTAAAATAACTCTCGGATTTCGCACCGGACACGATTTTAATAAGTCTACAGCTCCGCTTTAAAATTCCATTCATTAGCGGAACTAAAAGGTAATTCGCTGGGGAAAAATATTTGCTCGCGTTAGTTGATTAAAACATTAATTAAATTAGGTTGGGATTCTTGAGGCGAGGATTGAAAAGCTAAAGTGGCTTTAAGAATGCTAGGTGCGGATGTTTGTGAACAAACTACAGAGTTTAGGGTGCAGTCGGGATTAAATTCATTTAAAACTACATTTTCAGCTAGACTGAGGTTCATTTCACATATTATATGACGCGTCGATTTTTAAAATGTGCCGATAAAACTGTTTATTTACCACACAAGAAAGTATTGAATTGACAAGACTTATGCTGCCGGCGGCGTGACGGTGTTTGGTTCCATCACATGTTCCAAATTCTAATGTTGAACGGTTCATTTCAAACTTTTAAAATATTTGCATCGACGACGAGTCGCCTTGCTATGTGATCCGACTTTTGTACACTTATGCTGACATAATTTATTTGCAACTAAATAGATGACGCCCGCAACTACGTTGTGCCAAAATTCGCTTATCGCGAAACCGTAATTTTTTTCGGGATGCAAAGTATCTTATGTCCTTTCTCTCTGACTAAATGTATCTCCATGCCAAATCACATCGAAATCGTTTCAGCGGTTTGGGCGTGAAGAGGTTACAGACGGTCAAACAGATGGACAGAGACTCACTTTTCGCATTTATAATATTATTAATAGTATGAAGTATGATAAGTACCACAATAAAACAATAAAATGTTAACCTGGATTAAATTGGATCAAATAATAAACAACAATATTGTCAGTCAGTTCAACAAAATGACTGTATCGCGGTTTTTGGCTTCCGAGTTCCGGCCGTCTCGTGTTTCACCGCTTAACCGAATGTACCCACTACCCTCAATAATATCACGTGTCTAGACAGTATCAACTACCGAATGATAATGATTAATGAATAATTCATTCAAAGCTCTGAACTTTCTCATGTTTTTTAGGTTTTTTAGGGACTTATTTCCATAGAAGACACTTTTATTTCAAGATTATTTCAAGTTTGTTTCTCGATCATTTGTTTGATGTCTACTGTCCTTGCAAAATTCACATTTATGATCGATGATCAAGATTTCGTTTCCGCAAAAAATTAGTTTATCACTTTTCTTGCGGTAAAATCGTTTCCCGGGTCGCAAAATATCTCCAATCTTCGTACCAAGTTTCATCAGCTGAATAGTTTCAGCTGCAACGTAAAGACAAAAGAGGTAGCAGAGATATACACTTTTAACATTTGTTAACCGAAGTATGAATGAACTAAGTAGGTACGGATATAAGTAAAGCACTTATTACGTTTTAAATCTATTGGCTCTGTTGACGAATTCGACAGTCAGCTAACAATAGGGATTCTATATTATTCAGTCCCCTGTAGAACGACACAAAGACAGGTCTAGACGAGTACCGTTCCCAAACACATGAAATCTTTAGAAAAGTGTCTTTGTTAGGCTGGAAGAAAAATTCAGATTTTCCTTTGGTTATTGTAAGATTTTGTAAGATTGCAATCTTAGATGCTTGGTTGCATGTGATTATAAACGTTAATTGATGATTTATGAAGCCAATTTAATGTAAATAATCTACCAATGTGAAATCTCGAGACTACTCGTAACATAGCGAATGTCAGGTTATAACCTACCTTAACTTAGAGCTATTTTCTAGGTTTCTTTGTCCTTGAGTCATGGGTTAAAGACTTAAAGCATTGAAAAAAAATGCTGTTTCTTCTCGGCTAGTAGTTTCCGTTAAGAGTAGGACTGATCGAACTGATCGCAGGCCGACATGGTCCACAATCTTGCACATGCATATTATGGTAAATCCACAAAACGCGCCTGAACAACTCGGCCTTTAGGTCAGTCATCACGAATACTTGCGAAAGAGTATCTTACCAACTTTGAAATAAAACTCTTATTCCCTTGCAGGTATACCCCCGTCCATCGTGCTCCCGCCGAACGGCGGGTACTGGGTCGACGGGATCGACGAGGGAACCCCCGAGGACGAGCACGAGCGCCAGCCGGGGACTCCCCGCCAGGGCTCGCGACGACACAACATCGACACAGACGACAGCGCCAAGTACTACCGCCGCTTCTTCTTGGGCAAGGTAAGCACTTTACATCTTCTGATAAGAAAAACTACATAGATGAGGGAATCCCCGCGAGTTCTTGGGCAATGTTAGCTATATTTTCTGACTAGAAAAATGATACGGGGGATTCCCCGAGAACTAGTAAGGACTAAGAAGATATAGTATGGATATTGGATAGTATATATAATATATTATACTATCCAACTACAACAACTATTTATTATTATAGTAGGTAGAAATTCGTCCATTACTAAATCGTCCCTTTGACTCGCGCAAGGATAATGTTGAGCACTATCTTGTTTCTGAAGAAGCTATAGATGAGTAGAAGGGGTTAGCAGAAATGGTTTGCTTGAGATGTTGTAGCAATCAGAGTATCCCTCGAAGGGAAGCCTAAGAGCATAATATTACACTAAATTCTGATTTCGAAACAAGCAATTCAAAAGTTTAAGATATTATCGCGACTATCAGCCATCATGAGCTTTAGAGTTGAGTAACAATGCGTGAGTTACCCAATTGTATTCAAACCTCAAGCATTAAGCGTGTATCACGATAATATTGTGAAGTGTATCTTTAAGTACAGATAATTCGGATTTATATTACCTTTGATTTTCTATAAGCATTAACCTCATGTCCTTGACATAAAGCTGAAATAACCGAGGGTATATACGCTTAAGATCTTGAATGCAAGGCTCAGACTTCAGAGTAATTTTGCACGTGTTCGTAAAAAAAAAGTTACGCAAGCCCGCCTTGACATTTAGCGCGCCGCGCCGTCTGCCAGGATAGGGTTGTCGACAACGAGATAATTTCGTACACACTTTATTGGTGCTGAGAGGAATAATTTCTCCGAGCGTCAGCCCTGGCGTTGGTTGCCAAGTGGGGCATAGCGGAAGTGTTATTTTTATCATTGCTTAAATTTAAACGAGACATTTCCACTCGAACACGTTTTCCGCGGACGTGTATATTATGGCCTTAGGGCAAATTCATACTGCATCGTGAAACGTCGTCGCGTAAATGGGCCATTTAAAACTGAACTTTAATAACTATTCAAGATACACATTGGATTGACAAATGAATGCCTGTTGCAAAGAATGTCTCGATAATAAAATTCAACGCAATGCCAACGTACAATGTGCATTGACCCTTAGAGGAAGTAAGTTTACCTTTTCATCATAACTCAGTATTGCCAAAAGTGAATAATAGGCGCTATAAAAATACAGGAAGAATTCAATCAGGCAATCAAAGCGCACGGAAGTGCGCAAGCCTAGTTCCAGCAGGCCGCGCGCATGCCGTGCACTATTTACACGAACCGTTTCGACGTACTTTTGACCCCCCTGTAGCTCAGTGTCTATTGCGAGTGCAAAGATAAAATTATACTTACGTAATTATTTACGAGTACTTAAGCAGTATACCCAATTTCATAGATATAGCTTCAGTAGATCCTGAGATATCTCCTTGTAAAAATAGCTTATTTTGGCACTGACTCACTCATTCACTCACTCATTCACTCACTCACTCACTGACCGGTAATCAAAACCTCTAGGCCACTTCCAATTGTCCTAGCGTTATGAAATTTGGCACACAGGTCGTGTGTTATATGTAGATTAACGAAAAATTAAGAAATTGTAGAAAATGGTCAAGCGTGAGTCGGTTCATCTACGAACTTCAGAGGCCACTTCCAATTGTCCTAGCATAATGAAATTTGGCACACAGGTCGTGTGTTATATGTAGATTAAAAAAAATAAGAAATTTTAGAAATCGGTCAAGCGTGAGTCGGCCTATCTACAGCCCATACAAACTTTAATGTCATAGCGTTATGAAATTTGGCACACAGGTCATGTGTTAAATGTAGATTAACAAAAAATTAAGAAATTTTAGAAATCGGTCAAGGGTGAGTCGGCCGATCTACGAACTTTAGAGGCTACTTCCAAATGTCCTAGCGTTATGAAATTTAGCACACAGGTCGTGTGTTATATTATTATGTATGTGTTACGATAAATTAAGAAATTTAAGAAATCGTCAAGCGTGAGTCAGTTCATCTATGAACTTTAGATAAAAATTCTTATGTACCAGTGATATAATGAGGCATCTATTGAAAGTATTGTTTATATCGGGCGTAGCACAAAAAGAAAACATAGGTAGGATTTCTTGAAAAAAAGTATTGAAATCCCACCAAAAACATACCTGTTAAAATAGGGCCTAGTTCCTATAGGCTAACTGTTGGTCTAAAAAAAGAGTTGAAATCCAATCCAATGCCAAGTTCAGATGCACTTCATCGATCATAATCATCTTCATCAACAGCCTGATCCATAATACTTCTAAATTTGAACTTGGCAGGTTTTTGTGCTATGCGTTACACTTGATTAATTATATAATTAGATAATATTAATAGAATTTAAATAACCTGCCAAGTTCAAATTAGAAGTATTATGGATCAGGCTGTTGATGAAGATGATTATGATCGATGAAGTGCATCTAAACTTGGCATTGGATTGGATTTCAACTCTTTTTTTAGACCAACAGTTAGCCTATAGGAACTAGGCCCTATTTTAACAGGTATGTTTTTGGTGGGATAAAGTTTTTAAGTAAACAAATGTCAAATATGCAGATTTCCGCCAAGATCCGGAAGTTATTCCTAATGAAAGTCGTGATGGTCACTACTCACTAACATTTTCAGAATATAAAGATAGAGCTTTAGGAAATGTATGAACTAAAGTTAATACATCTGCGGACTATATTGTAACATACTACCAACTAATTAATTAGAATATTAGGACATCGTCTAATTTTTAGAATTCTAAAACCTGAAAATACAGGATAAATTCTGATTGTGGCCGGAGCTGACTATTGGGAGCTGGGATTGTCATATTACTAGCTCAATAACAAAGCAACTACGCCTTTTACCCCACTAGGAGGAATATTTTTAATTAGATTTGAGATTGGGAGGTATTGTTAGATTCGTCTTAGTCGTGAGAATAACACAGGGTACTGATCAGGTTTATATGAAAATAGTTTGGAAAATAGCTTATTATTAAAACAGTACCTACTTAGCTTTATACTTAGCTTTTCTTCAATGAAAATATTAAGTCCACAGTAACATATGCGCCCAAGATGATCACCGAACAATGTTAACGATAACACGTGTGAACTTTCTCATACCCACGCCTAACCAACCACTGATTTTCGTAACTGTTAGTGGTTGGGTATTCTTCAACCACTAGCGAATTAATGGTCAAGAAAGTTTGATTTATAGGGCGAAATTTAGCCGTAGAAAAACAGCTGCTAATAGAAAAAATATTAGTACAACTTTTTCGGATCCTATTACTTTTCTCTTTTGCTCTTCGTATTAATGAAAGAAAGGGCATGATATTTAATTAAAAACATTTAACACTTGGGCATTGATGAGTTTGATTCCTTATCACAGTTAGGTTAGTTAGTAACTATATTGTATCATCGAAAGTAACTTCCTCCGATTTAGCTCTGTCAGCGAAATATCATGTACTTCATGCTTTCTTTCATTTCATAACTACATATTTATTAACTCAATATATTTTTTCTGGAGTATAGCAATATTTATACAGTATAATATAAAAGTAATTACGTAGCGTGCGATTACGTTGAAATATTTATAATTCTAACTCCCAAAGTTTATAAATTATACGCGTTACATACAGTTTATTACTTTTATAATCCAAGTAATTAATTTACAAAGTCGTTAACTTTTTCAAAGGACTGTTCTATAAATTAAGATAATGTACTGCTTACAATAAAGCTTTTTAATGCGAACATACTTTGAGGCCATAACTTTTGCGATAATTAAAAATGTTTCATATTATTATTACTCCGTAATTTGTATTCAAAACTCCGCTTGGGAACGTTAGCTAACATTTTGATTGTTTATCACTTGAATATATGACAAAATATATTTTGTATGTATCGTCTATGTTTGTACTTTTTCATATTATGTAGTTTTTATTTTAGCACAATTGTCAAACTAGAAAAAATTCCAAATGTGTGTCTGTTTGTTACAATGAGTTTCTAAAATACTAGAGTGGCAATGTCTTACAAACTGATGCAAAAAATGCGTAACCACCTGATAGCCCAAAAGACAATGTCACTTCATAATGTTATTATGTCATTATGTATGACAGATATGCCTGCAGGCATCTTCAAAGTGGTGACGCGTTTCTGTCGTAGACTGCCAATCTAGTTACGTTAGTAACATACTCGTACAATATCATTGGTTTGTTACCTCTTCAAATCACCCTGAGACCGCAGAACCGATTTTTATGAAATTTGCCATGGATGGATAAACTGTGAGTCCCTGTAAACGACATAGGATACTTTTTGTTCCTCTGAAGAGGTTACTCTGCGATAAACGACGCAACCAAGTTTTGACCAACGCCTGATTAACGCATTGTTGAAAATTCTAATTTCTAGCTTCTCTATGTCTGAAGCCATTATCAAATATTTAAAGGTATATTAAAGGCAAAAGACAAACAAATCATAATCTCGATTCTCAGCACGTAAACAGCAATTAAAATAATAACATCATTATAGACGTTCGTTTTTTATAGACGTTCGTTAGCCGTCTGCAGTGGGAAAAGTTGCGTGCGCGGCGACGCGGAACGTTCACGCCCGGTGAGCCAAGATGGCCGCGATAACCCTACATCGAAATACCATACTATAGAACGATAACTCTACTATAGAGTATAGACAATAGAACGATAACTCTACTATAGGGTATAGACATAGACTATAGAACGATAACTCTACTACAGAGTATAGAACGATAACTCTACTATAGAGTATAGACTATACAACGATAATTCTACTATAGAGTATAGACTATAGAACGACAACTCTACTATAGAGTATAGTCTAAAGAACGATAACTCTTATAAGTGATTTACACTCGAGAGTCGAGAGATGAGGTACTATCACAGAAGTTGATTCGTAGGCAGATGGGGGACCTTCGCATTTTGTCAAACTCAGCCGACAGATCACGACGTAACTTCGCCATCTACCGTAGAGACCGAATACCGTGTAGAGGCGAGCCGCCAGGCAGGTAACTAGGCGAGAGTGTAAATCTAGTATTAAACAAATACCACTCAAATATAGCTCCAGTTTGAGCTATGCCTTATGTAAAATTAGAGTCCTAAGAAAAACAATTATTGCAATACGAAATATCTGCTTGTGTGTGTGTGAATCTCCAAGACTCTAGTTGTTGTAGGCCTGTCACTACACGTAGCTAGGGCAGCGAAGATTGTATTGTATAACCGACCTTAACATGACAACCAACTAAAAGTGAGGTTGGTGTGCATTTTGTGTAGGGTTGCCAACCTAAAATTAAAAAAAAAAAAAACACGTTTGAAGTTACAAAAACCAGGAAAATTTCTCCCAAAAATAGGACACATCACAAAATACTCGCAATAGTAGAATAGTAGAAATATCTAGTGACAAAAGACACTAAGGCTTAGGAAATTAAAATAATAATGTCTTTTACTCAAATAAACAATAAAGTTAAAAATATTTTGTCATGATATTAAAACAAACAGTTTTGTTTACAACAAAATTTTAAACTTGGATAATTTGTAGTGAACCTAGGACGCTATAGCTAAAAACTATCCAGGACGTCCCAGGACACTAAGAAAACTAGGACATGTCCTGTTAAAACAGGACGGTCGGGAACCTTAATTTTGTGGAACCACTTTTTAGACTCAGTTACTCTTCCATAGTATGGTATTTCGATGCTTACAGTACACTATCAGTCACCCACGTTTTCTTACAAATTATACCATGTAAACGAGAAATGTATAAGCTGTTCTTTTAAACTTTTAGTTAATTTTTTTATACGAGTATTACTCAATTTTATTTTAATATAATAAATAAGAAAGGTCAAAACCCTCAAAATTATGTAAATGTAAAGCAATTTTTTTTTGTAATTACTTAACAAAATAACAAGAATCATTTTTTTTTTTATAATATCACTTTTACAAAGGCATACATTTCACAGGCTTTTATTTAAATTTCTGAATTGCGTATCAAATGTAAGGGTCGTTTAAAACTTTTTGGGCGTTTACATAAAATATCGTGCTCGTTTACATCTGAAATTTCCGAGTTAAGAGTACGGTGGTTGGGGTCAATCCGACCGAGCCGGACGGATGCGTCATGGGAGACTGTGATAACCAGTGCAGATTCTACTAATTTAATTTCACGTGAATACTGCAGCGATACCGTTTGAAAAAGTCATCTATACTAATATTATAAAGCGGAAGAGTTTGTTTGTTTGAACGCGCTAATCTCAGGAACTACTGATCCGATAATAAAAAAAATCTTTCAGTGTTAGACAGCCCCTTTGTAGCGAAAGGTTATAGGCTATATTATCACGCTAAAACTAATAGAAGCTAAGAAATAGAGGAAAATGTGGAAAAAACGGAACGGAAATATATTTGAAAGGGCTTATTCGAACGCGCTAATCTCAGGAACTACTGGTCCGATTTGAAAAATTCTTTCAGTGTTAGATAGTTCATTTATTGAGAAAGGCTATAGGCTATATTTTATTACGCTACGACCAATAGAAGCGAAGAAATAGTGGAAAATGTGCAAAAAAACCGGAGGAAATTATTTGAAAGGGCTTATTTGAACGCGCTAATCTCAGGAACTACTGGTTTGATTTGAAAAATTCTTTCAGTATTAGATAGCCCATTTATCGAGGAAGGCTATAGGCTATATTTTATCACGCTAAAACTAACAAGAGTGAAGAAATAGAGGAAATTGTGGAAAAAACGGGTGAAATTATTTCTCACGATGTACTGGAGCAATTGTTCTGTTATTTGGGTCACATAAGAAGACCACGTGAAGGATCATAGACTATTTTTGTGAACTAATTTGTCGGAGAAATATCTAATTTACGCGGGCGAAGCCGCGCGGAACGTCTAGTAATATAATAAAGTTAAGACCGTACCAGGCGTTTTCCCTTCGTATTAGTGTCGTGTCGCGTAGCTTAGTTCTGCTGTATCGTAGTGCTATTAAGGTGATATTATAGTTTCTTAACTGATGATATTTGGCTGTGAAGTGCGCGTCGCGTCGCTCTGCAGCGTAGTGCGGTTGTTTTAAAGGTGAAAGTTCACTTTAAAGGCGAAACGTTTGTAAAAATATGTCCGATTCACGTTATTGAAACGTAAGTTCTACGGAACGTTGAAACCAACAAACACTTCTGATTCAGATGGTCAAAACTCCGAAAGCCGATTAACGCTGGAAACTATTTTGCTCTTTGATAGGATCGAGGGCAGGATCGCAGCTATATTGATAAGCAGAATCGGTTACACGTTAATAAGTTACGCCAGAAATTGAACGACACGAATTAAACTACGGATTGCATCGCGGTGGATATTAATCCATATTATATTAATTGATGATGCAACTTTTTACCACATTAAGGCGTTATGTTTATATTATGTACTTCGTGAAAATGAGAATCGTAAACGGTTGATCCGAAGTTTATAAATTATAATTTTTGAGATTAATTGTGCGCCTTGAATCCTTCGATCGCGGGTTCTTGGAAATCTATTGTTCTATTGTTGTCCTTATGGGGGTTGATAGGTTAAAGTTCATACTTTCTCGGAAAAGACCATAGGATATATTTAGTGATGGATGTACACTTCGTGAATCGTGAGTGCTCACTGCTAAACAAATTTCAGCAAAACATCGACGCGTCATTACGGTCTATCAAAGCCCCATAAGAAAAGTTTCAATTTTTAATAGAAAATAAGCAATCATCGAACGAAGATTAAGGTCGGATTCTTTTCATTCAATAAGAGGGATGGGCGCGAATGACAAAAGAGAGTGCTGGGAAATGCGAAATGAAAAATTTAAATGATAATGATAGGCTGAAAATGATTCCAACGAATAACAAAATATACCTATGCGCATTTTGTGACGGGGCGCTGCGGGGCGGGCCGTATTTTCCATTCAAGTTTTACTACCTAGTGCGCGATCCATAATTCCATACTAACTGTTACCTCTTCACGCCCTATCTGCTGAACCGATTTTGCTGACATTTGGTATGGTATGAAGAGTCTTTAAGTCCAGGAAAAGCACATCGAAAATTTTTTATCCTCAAAAAAACATATGCCGTTCCCGCGCGATAAACGAATTTTGGCGTACTGTTACGCCAAACTTGCGGCTGTCATCTAGTGTGTCATAAAACTTGTATGAGAAATGCGGTCCGCTGCGCGTTGCGCCCCGTCAAAGTGTGCGCGTGCCTTAAATCTACGTTACATACGGTTATTGCAAAAATCTCATGAGTAGAGAAAATGCGGCATATGAATTTTATGACGTGCGTTGATGAATTTTTGCGTCGGAAGTGCGTATTATTCAAGAAAATTACATTTTGTGATGATTTATTTATGTTCTATTACATTTTCACTAATTTTAAATTCATGAGTTTACGCATTATAAATTCTTTTTTAACCGACTTCCAAAAAACGAGGAGGTTATATGTTCGGCTGTGGATATTTTTTTATTTTTTATTTTTGTATGTTCAACGATTACTCCGCCGTTTGTGAACTGATTTTTGAAATTTTTGTTTTGTTGTTTCACTCCAATTTGGTACCTTATTCACAAAAAGTGGTGACCTGATGATGGGATCCATGAGTAATCGAGGGAATGATGTGATTTTGGTTTCATGAGAAGCATCCTAAGCATATGCTACCAAAACGCAAGATTTTGCACCGAGGTATACTATGGTTCCGAAGATACTAAGAGAACTCCGGATTCCTTATAGATACAAGCATATTATGCTACTATGCAAATTACATTCATCATCATCATCGTCATTATCATCATCATTGCCAAGTCAGGGTCACCAATGTCACCAAATTCAACCTTATCTCCAGAGCATAAGGCACACATTTGACATTACTTCTGAGAAGTTAAAGTTGCTTCGATCATGTAACATTCTGTCTCACTTCGCCGAGATATTCTGGAAAACAATGCGCGGCGGCGCGGCGCGGGCCGGGTACCGTACTATGTAACACCATACAGTGCGAGGCGTGTGCGACAAGTCGAGCGAGTGCCAGCCTATTGAAACTAGTCCGGTGACCGGCTACTTAGCACGTCACAAGTGTTCACTTCGATTTCTTTAAATGTATTGTTTAAAATTATCTGCAGGCTGCAGCTGATATTATATTTTGTAAGTGTGACTGTAATAAGATACCTACGTAGAATAATATACAGGTGTATTATTCTACGTATAGTACGCGATGGCTTACTAGGTAACTAAAAAGAGCGAAATTTATTATTTTTAACAAAAAATTAAAACTGACTTCCAAGGTAAAAAACAATAATAGCATCCTTAAAATATAAACTAAAAAGTTTTAAATAATTATTCCTATCTAATAGTGCCTTTTTCGGAATTCGGCTAAAACTCAACTATTTCTGTACTCAATCTTCATAATTTTGAAGTCGGTGCCAGTTCCAAAAGTTTCAAATATTCTGTCAGAGAACTGAAGATTCATCTGGTACCGACTTCAAAATGATGAAGATTGAGTACAGAAATAGTTGAGTTTTAGCCGAATTCGGAAAAAGGCACTAATATATAGGAATAATTATTCAATACTTTTTAGTTTATATTATAAGGATGCTATTATTGTTTTTACCTTGGAAGTCGGTTTTAATTTTTTTCCATAAAACTTTATACTTTTAATACCTACCTCAAATATTTAAAGCCCATGAATTTTAAAATAGGGCTAGGGAAATCAAGCTAGCTCGAAGGGTTGGCTGATTGGGTTGGGAATTTTCTTCTATAAAAAATAACGCTCGAAATATGAAAATACTCGTAGTGACAGTTAAACACCCAAATGTTTCTACATAATTATAAAATTACAAACATAAACTTTCTTCCTAATATAAATTAAAAAAGTATACGCATATAACTTTCAGGATTCGTTGACTTTGACTGACTTAGAAAAATACAGGCAGACCTTATACACGCTTAATTCTTTCTTTATTAGTAAGGAATAAGGATGTATGTTTATAATTCCGTTAAAATTCCTCCTCAAACGCGAACGTACCGTTAACTGTCACAACTTGTGTTATTACTCATTAGGAGTTGGATTGAAAATGTTAGCGCTAAATTAGTGAAGTTCTGACGAGTTGCCGCTAGTGTGTGGCTCAAGTGGTTCGGCGGTAGTATGTGCTGGGGTTTAAAAACATTGTTTGAAGCGTTGTGTGAACATTAAATTGTGTGTTGGTGTTTTTGTAGAAATTACTAGTAACGGACAGATTACTGGCAATGAGTTAAGATAATAAATAAATATAATAAAAACGAAAACAGGTTAATGCAATGTTTTGGTATTAGACATTAAAAACACGTTGAGACGTCTTGAAATTCAAGAATATTATGTCATTGATCAGGAAAAAATCGTTTAAAAACATCCATGATTCATGATTGAAGTTTATTTAACACTCAAATGATTCATCATTACTTGCAAAATCGAATCAAGATATTAAGGTAACGAAAATACAAAATGGGGGTAGTTTGCAAAAACCTCGATCCATCACTGCAGGGTACTGACCTCGCCCTTTCAATTACCATCTTTGGCTTTCAATTTGCGCCCGGAAAAGATCAAATCGAGAATCGCTGATTGATGACGAGTTTATCTATCTTTTCATGATCGTAAACGATGTCGTTACGATCCCTACTAAAGAGGATTTTTGCTCAAAATTAATGGGTAACCATGATTGCGGCAATCTATAGTAGATATGCACAATCCACGATGTTCTTGGGCGAATATATGCGCACCTACACGTTTATTATTCATAATATTTAGTCGTTGCACCAAAGTTCGTTACAGCGCTGGAACCGTTCATTTTTCCAGAAATAAAAGTATCCTATGCCCTATCCCGGGACTCAAAGTATTTGGGCGTGAAGAGGTAACAGACAGAGAGACAGACAGACAGACAAAGTATCGATTCTTTTTAGGGTTCCGTACCCAAAGGGTAAAAACGGGACCCTATTACTAATATAAGACTTCCGTCTGTCTGTCTGTCTGTCTGTCTCCAGGCTGTAACTCAAGCTATAGCTAGACTTCTGAAATTTTCGCAGATTGTGTATATCTGTTGCCGCTATAACAACAAATACTGAAAATAAAGTAAATATTTAAGGGGGGTTCCCATAGAAGAAACGTGATTTTTTTGGCCTTTTTTGCTCGTACCTAATCAATAATGGTAATAGCTAGGCACTTGAAATTTTCACCAAATCCTCAATTAAGTATATAAATGTACTTTATTAATAAAATTAAAATAAAGTAAATATTTAAGGGGTGCCCCCATACAAAAACATTTCTTCTATTTACAATTATAATAATCATCCACAATTCCACAGGTTTACTTCTACTTCAACAGTGTTTTTAATTACTTGTCCGATATCGATCCGATATAAAGTATTTTTAGCCTTGATTAACGAGTGACGACAAAACATCGTACAACTCATGTACAACTATTATAACAAGGAGGTACACTGTAATGATTTATCTATCTATTTGTTAGATTATTTGCCTTTTAGATCAGAGAAAAAGCTCAAGTAGGTAGCAAAAGAAAACCTTTCAGATACAGAAAAGAAAATTAGAGGCGAAAAAATGATATTAGACTTCTCACGAGTTACGATCACGTACTTTGATCATGGAGGCAAGGTTTTATTACGAAGTTACGACACACTAAAAACTGTTAGTTGATTAACACCTTAGTGTGACCGCCGCGCTGTAGCAAATTACTATAGGGCTAGTGAGACTTATGTTAGCGTATTCATGAATACGATACGATCGTCATACGATCTCGTAAAATCGGGGTATGTATTTAGATTTTTTTTTGTAGGTAGATTAGCGTTCATACATTTCTTCATATTTTTTGACCCTTTAATCTTTTGTAAGAGAGTTTAGTTTTTTAAAAGGTTTTTCGAGGTTGGTAATCTCTGTCGATCCTGGCTTACAAGAGTAAAAGTTATTAAAATGTGATAAAAATGGACTTTGGTCGGATAAAAAAAAAATAGAATATAACTGACTAGATGATGCCCGCAACTCCGTTGCGTCGAAACTCGTTATTCGCGCGGGAACCATAGATTCCGGAATAAAAAGTATCCTATGTCCTTTCCCGGGACTCAAAGCATTAAGCATCTCCATACCAGATTTCAGCAAAATCGGTTCAGTTGTTTGGGCGTGAAGTGGTGACAGACAGACAGGTACTTTCGCATTTATAATATTAAGTTTGGATGAACTGATATTATATCTAATGCGATGCGATCGTACGATATCGTATCGTGTTACTATTTATGTCAACGTGTGTGACCGGCGACCGCTAGCAAATTACCGAAATACAATGTGGCAGTAAACCTTGCCCTCATTTACACGTAATGAAATTGTATCACACGATTTTAATTACACAAATTACTTACTTCAAGAGAGTTAATGAGTAATGAGTATAAGAAAGAGAGACGCATTATAAAATTAGCTAGTTAGTCTGTCAAGCAAAGAGCAGACGCTGAAATAAATTTTCCAAACATAATCAGTAATCACGATCAAATTGTGGTTTTGCGCCTCGTATTTTCACATAGAACGATTTTTTTTTGACAAGCTATAGTTTAGGTTTCAAATAGTTTTTATTATTCGTAGTTTTTAAACTGTTTCAAAGAAACCAGCCATCGCCCCAAAATATTGATGCCGTAATCTAATAGACAAGTCTCCAATTTCATACTAAACTCTAATGGGCCTTAGGGGGCTGTTTAGGTACTTTCAGGGAGTAGTAGCAGTTGTAGTTCATTCTACAAAGTCTCGAAACGGAGTAACCTGGCCTTGTACCATGAAACTGTTTTGAGACTCAAATAATCGGACGAGAATGCCGCCTCCTGCTCTAACAACGTCATTTCACGTTTGTTAGAGTAGGACGCAATATTCTCGTCCGATTGTTTGAGTCTCAAAACCGTTTCGTGGTACGGGCCCTGTATCATAATATTATTTGATTTGTATAGCGTACTAGATACGCCCGCAACTCCGTTGCGCCAAAACACGCTTATCGCGTATGAACCCGAACTTTTTCCGGGATAAAAATGTATGCTATGTCCTTTCCCGGGATTCAAAGTGTCTCCATCGGTTCAGCGGTTTGGGCGTGAAGAGGTTACAGACAGACAGACATTTACTTAGTATGTATGAGTAGGGCAATTTGCTATGAAACATAACACTTGTCCTAGATTCGTTTGATTGAAATATTACGTTTATACCATAACAAATCAATTCACTATAAGTACTCATAATTCATATTGCACTGACATCGCATTGTCGTACATTTTACTTAATTAAGTAAGTAATTTATTTTATTGTTGCTTGTATGTGCTTTTAAGTGGGCAATCGACATACCTACATAATAATGCAATGTTACTTTGAAACTGAGCTTTTCAGGGAATTTTATGCCTTACTCTGCTTTAATTAAATATTATAATATAGGTAATGAAAGCGTATAATAAATTACTTAAGTAATACGAGTAAGTAAAGTAATATTATGTATAGTATGCATTCTTTAATAATATTAAGTATGTATTATAATTTACAACTAAATAAACTAATGGCATGGCAATGGGAAACTGTACTATGTTGACAGCTAATTCGTATGTGCAAAGAAGATCTACTCTTCTACCTAATGTTTTTCCCATTGGTTTTTCCCGTGTTCTTTTCTATACTTGTTAATAGTGTTATTGATTAGAATTTTATTAAAATCGGTGTAATAATAATCTGTTCAAAACATAATAATATAATCAAGCAAATAAATTCTATTAATTAGTACACATTATAATTATACTCAAATCCCATGGAGCCTCGCTAATAACCTCAAAATATTTCCTGTTACATTTTCAGCCGATAGCACCTAATACCTAGAATTGAAATAAACAAGCTTAATTGGCGGATGTTGTTAATTATTATCGTTTTACACTATTTGTTATTGTAACGCTTTTAGAAATCTGTGTATGATAATAATAATGGCTACAGATTGTTTTAAATATTCTAAGGTAAGTATGTATATACCTAGGTAGGTATATAGTAGGTACTAGTACCTCATTTGAAGTCATTTATGGCTACTTCATTTCTGCAGTTGTTGAAAAGTTTCTTTAAAATCAGCCTCCTTTTTGAGCTTTTAGTAAGAATCAGTCATTTCGATTAAAGCATGTTAAAAATTTAGAACCTCTGTATCATGCATGAGAATTTCTACCGGTTCGGAAAGAACCGACCGAAGGACCGGCGTAAGAAACTCGCAAACATAACAATTAACAACTATGTTTTACCACAGACTACGTTTAGCGTCATAAATCAACATTCTGCCAGCAGCATTCTGCCAGCAATAAGATGCCAGCAGAATGCTTAATAATATAAAATCTATGTTTAGTCCTATATTTTCTTCAAAACATGATCTTATTCTAACTATTTTCTTCAAGTTACTATTTTTGTTACCAGGAACACATAAACCTGGTGGGGTTCGACCCGAACCTGGGCCCGGTGGTGATGTCGCTGAAGACGGAGAACATGGCCGGCCAGGACCACACCATCATACTGCTGCGGCTCAAGACCAACACCATGCACGGGATCATCCCTACACCTTGTGAGTAAAATTGACAGGTCGTTTGAATTTGGAACCTATCCGAAAATTAGAATGTAAAATGATGAAGGCACTAGATTTTATCTGATGCGCCAAAGGATAGTTTTCGAAAATTATACGTGTACCTATAACACTACCTACTTTACTAGTTTCTAAAGTTTTAAAGAATAGACGACTTCCCGCAGTAATTTTGCTTAGACGTGACTATCAACAAGAGATTTGGTAACTTCTTGAATTTAGAGGTAAAAAAATCCAAATTCAAATCGGAAGTTTAAATTAAGAACATAAACTACGTATTGCACTATTACTATGCATAATGCAATACGTAGTTTATGTTCTTAATTTAAACTTCGGATGTTTCCGTATCCTGTCGGCTCACCCTGCCCCGGGGCAGTTATGCCGAAAGCGATATAATTCTCGTTGTCGTTTTATTTATTTTTTTTAAACAGTCGCTACTTTTTGAATTTATAATTAACATAATGTTCCAAATTTGAAATTTAATAATTCTCATTCCAGCATCCGGAGCGACGCTCTCGCCGCTGAAGATGGCGAAGATGTTGAACGTCGAGGTGAACGTCGACAACTTCACGGCGGTCATGTGTTTGAACGCGTCGTCGTTGATCGCGGCGTACGACGAACACGTGCTTGTCAACACGTTCAAGTTCGGCGTGCTGTACCAGCGGTACGGCCAGACGACGGAGGAGGAGATATTCGGGAACAACGACACGTCGCCAGCGTTCGATGAGTTCCTCGACATGCTCGGACAGAGGATAAAGCTGAAGAATCACAAAGGTATGTGGCATGATCTTTTTTCTATGGGTCTGAATTCTGATATTCACACAATTTACAAACACGACCTGCAAACCTTCAAGAAGAGAGCGTATTCCCTCAAGGCAGGCAACGTAACTGTAGCTCTTCTAATGTTACTAGTATCCATGGGCGATGGTAGTTGCTTTCCATCAGGTTACCAGTTTGTGTGAACTTATATTTTAGAATTGAGAACGGGGCCATTGCGTGGCGCTGAGGATGCCTCTCGTTTCAAAGAGGTCGCCTTTTCCTAATTTATATATTTTTATAGGAAGTCCACCTGCTAATCACCAGTGTGATTACTGATGAGATGCTGAGTCTTAGGACTTGGTGATAAACATACTTCAGCTTGCGTAAAACTAAACATAGTATATAAGTATAAGGGCCAATTCAGACCGCAACGCGACGAGGTGAGGCGAGAAATTTGTATGGATTTGACAGATTTCAATTGCGTGAGACGTCTTGCGAATCTGTCAAATCCATATAAATTTAGAAATACATCTACGCGGCGCGTTACGGTCTGAATTAACTGAGTTAATCACACACGTTTCTTGAAATAGAAAGTCGTGCAGTGGCGGTTCTAACGCTCACCCCTCACAGGTTACAGGGGCGGGCTCGACATCACGAACGGCCACACGGGCACGGAGGCGGTGTACGAGCGACACCGGGACCGCGAGATCATGTTCCACGTGGCGCCGCTGCTGCCACACACCGCCGGCGACGCGCAGCAGCTGCAGCGGAAACGACACGTCGGGAACGACATCGTGGCGATCGTTTTTCAGGTATTACCTTAGAATTTACCTAGAGCTCAGTTCTCATACTTCGATAAGTCACTCTGCGGCACGAAGGCGGTGTATGAGCAGCATAATGATAGGCGACGCATAGCTGCAGCGGAAACAACACCGATATCGTGGCGATCGTTTTTCAGGTAACTTACATTTCATATTACCCACGATCCACCACGCGGATTCGGAAAATTTAAAACGCTTGCCACACTAGGCCTTGACAGTTCCACAGAATACATATTTGACAGTACGGTAAAGTTTACAAATCCAAGCCGAACAGAAATCTTGAATCGCCCTGTTGGAGCGTACACTTATCAATTGCATCTCGGTTAGATTGGCTGTTCTGACGTGTCATGTTGTGCCAGGTTTCTCTTAAGGGCCCCCAAGACAGTCAAACGGTTTGATTCAAAGTTCAAACATGTAAATTTGGTTTGACTCAAACCATTTTGATCGTTTACAAAGCTAGTTTGAACGGTTTGTCAAACATTTACGTGTTTGAAGCTCGTTTGATAAAATTTCATATTTTTATTGTGTTTGACGCGCCGGTTGATCGTGTTCCGATGCGTTTGAACAAACTCGGCTTAGTTTAGTACTGGATTTTGAAGTTTGAGAGCAATCTTGTCTGCATCACACATGTCTAATTATGGCGGCGTCCTGCACCAAATGCGCAATGCCGTTTGACAACCGTTCAAATCGAGCTCAAACGGTTGCATCAAACACGTAGGTGTTCAAATCAAACCGTTTGACCGTCTCACCCTTTAAATTTTGAATGTCGTTTCCTCTGCATGATGTCTCACTTGCTTGCCCATATCATGTGCGTATGAGATGGCCTGCGAAGCCATACAATCAATCGAACTAAGATCTGTACTTGGTCTTACTTCTAAGGTCTTTTATATCTCAAATAATAATAATAATAATACCAGCTCCCACACCGGTTTCGGTGACGGTGGCCAGTTTTATTGAAACCAGGCCAGCTACGCAGGAGGAATTTTATGGTGCCCAAGTGTATGCGCAGTACACAAGATAACCCAGTGGGACGGAAGACCGACACAACCGGCGAGAGATCAGGCGCAGTCCGAGCGGCAGGATCGACTTTTTTTTTACATGCCCATCCGACGCATGGATAATCTTACTTGTCAGACAATCAGGTGATCAGCCTGCATTGTCCTAACCAAACTTGGAAATAACATGTTTCCAACGCGGGAATCGAACCCACGACCTCCGAGTCAAGAGCCGCGCTCTATACCAATACAACTAGACCACGGAGGCGTTCCATATCTCAAATACTTATCTCATAATTTGCGAAATTTCTTACTTTACCACCGTACGGTCAAAAACTTAATGATATCCAGTTTACCACTTTTAAACCCTAACCAAGAAATAAGGTCGAAAGGCGTTAATCCGGCACTGTCTTCGACAGTACCTAGTTGCCTATTCCTGTACCTTTTCTATACTAAGTAACTTTAGTTTCTAGCCGTTGTCTAACTATCCTGCTGTCAATTCCAGGAAAAAGCGACGCCGTTCACCCCCGACATGATCGCGTCACACTTCCTGCACACCTTCATAGTCGTCACGCCGGTTGAAATCGAAGGGGAGACCAGGTATGTATCTTGGAATGTTTGCCATAAAATATGTAAATTTTACTAATTAGTCATCACGATAACTACATACTACGTACCTGGTATACTTACTTAATTTATCTATGGAAGCATTTCAAGCAACGAACAAAAGCTAAATTGTTGATTGTTGTCATGCTCTTGACGCTTGTTTTATACTATTATAGAAATTGATTCATTCATAGGCAAATCTACATTATTTAGTCGGGTTGCGACAAGTCAATGTTAGTCGTGACCCGTCGGCTGCACTTGATATTATAATCCTAACCAAATTGGGCATATTTGCCTTATTTGAATTTCTCTGAATTCTGATCCTACCTTGCATTTTTAAGGGTCATTGCACTCTCTACCGTCATAAGCTAACTTGCAAATAATATTGATTAAATTAACCTACAAGTATCAATTAAAAGCTAAAAAGCAGTAGGTTCCCGTAATTAAAGAGATTTCTATCGAATTAATTGTAGGGTACTTAAGGTGCTCTGTCATGTTTGTAATTACAAGTTCTTTGAAATGTTTTTTAGCTCCTCTTTAATTCTTTTATCATGTTGTCTGCTCTGTTGTTACTACTCAATATTCATAGATCTCTTCTTATCAATTTCGTATTTGTATGAAATTATTAACTAATCCTGAAGGGTGCTCTTATGGGGCTTGAAAGCCCCATAAGAGCACCGGTTGATCGCGACATCAATAGAATAGTACAATAGCATTTTCAAAAAGGATTATATCGAAGGATTAATCTGTGCCCACTGTTGGGTCTTTTAACCGAACAACTAATTAGAAGTGCAAGCAAACAAAAATACCAATTTGTGATCAAAAATTAATTTTTTAGACATTGCGATAAATATGTTGGGTCTTTTAACTGAACAACAACTAATTAGGAGTACAAAGAAACAAAAATATACTGTGTTCAAAAATTTATTTTTCTAAAACATTGCCATTAGACCCAAGTAAGAGTTCTAAATCAAATCAATCCTTCTCAACTTCCAGGTACAAAGTGGCGGTGACAGCGCGCGTGGACGTTCCATTCTTCGGGCCGACACTTCCCCAGCCTCCCATATTCCGCAAGGGACGGGACTTCAAGGAGTTTCTACTCACCAAGCTCATAAACGCCGAGAACGCTTGCTACAAGGCCGCCAAATTCGCTGAACTCGAGAAACGTACCCGGTCCTCCCTACTACAGAGTTTGGCTGAGAAACTCAAGGTAGTTTAAACACTTATATTTATTGCTTAATGACTTTTTGCAACAAAAACTATCCTATGTTCTTTGCCGGGACTTTAAGTATCTGCATACAAATTTTCTTCAAAATTGGTTCAGCGTGAAGAGGTAACAGACAGACAGACACACTTCCACGCCCAAGAGTCAGAAATTTTGGACTATAAGCGCCCTTCCACACGACGTATTTTTTGCTACTGACGACGCGCGTTTTTGATGCGCTCGTCTTCTGCGCGTTTCATCGCGTCTTTTCAAATAATATAAAGTTTAAAACGTGTCGGCTTCCTTGCGATTGTGTCGATACAAAAAAAAACGTCGTGTGGAAGGGGGAGGGGGGGGGGGGGCTTACTATAAGGCCTTGTAACTTGGAAATGAAAAAAAATGGATTTCCAAGTTTGTTACAAGGCCGAATTAAGAAACTTCCTTTCTGGAAGTCTGTTAATACATTTTATTCTATTTTCAAGGACAAGACGTTAGAGTTCCTCGGCACGAGTCGGAGCGAGGCCGGCCCGGTGTCGCCGCAGCCGGAGGGCACGCCCAAGCAGGAGGGCCCGCGCACCACACTCATCGACACCGTCAAGCGGGTCTTCGTCATCAATAAAGTTAGGTGAGTAAAGTGTTAACAAGATAATATTATGAATTGGACAATACATCCTGAAACAGGATTACTGTACGTACAAGTGGCGCCCTCTGCACCGGCCTTTGCGTAATATTCCCTTTTACAAGTTAAATTGAACGTATAGTGTTTCGAACAGCTTGGATCCCTTGGAATTACGTCGAGATGTAGCTTCACTCTGCATCCTCTATCGGTTGTATCACGGGGAGTGCTCTGAGGAATTTTTCGGAATCATACCACCTGCAACTGTTCGCCATCGTCCCACGCGAAAAATATACCATCCTCATCACCTTGATGAGTGGCAGTCTTCCACAGTGCGTTTTTCGCGTAACTTTCTGCCGCGCACTGTAGAACTCTGGAACGAACTGTCACCAGCAGTTTTTCCGGACCTATACGACCTGCAAACCTTCAAGAAAAGAGCGTATTCCCTCTTAAAAGGCCGGCAACACACCTGCAGCTCTTCTGATGTTGCGAGTGTCCATGGGCGACGGTAGTTGCTTACCATCAGGTGACCCGTTTGCACGTTTGCCCCCTTATTTAATAAAAAAAAATATATTTTGTGTATTATGTAATTGAATATACTGTCGCGTCCGTTCTTGGTGGAAATTCATGTTGTAAGACGTACACTAATAAAACTCAATTTTATAATATAGATATGTACAAATTACATTTTAAAATTATAATTTGCATAACTCTTATCGCGGGCTTTGAGCGCGGTGGCCGAATCAAGTTATTTCGTATCGAAAATAAACCTAACACCCTCCACTCCGACCGGCACAGCGGTGCGGTGCGGCGTTGACAGCTGTGCATAGTTTACCCACATATTACTAAATACTTACGTAAGTCTAGCGTCGTTTCAGTTCGGCAGCCTACGGCACGGTGTTTTTGTGCCTGCGACTATTTATTTCAGTGTATTAATAGCACTTTATCATATTTCAGATCACCGAGCGTGGACACGAATCTCTCTGGCGACAGCAGTATAAAGAGCAACCCTCTCAACAAGAAGGTCCCCACCAATGATACTCCTACTCCCAATGTAAGTTTACTATTTTATCATCGTTCGTTCATTTATTGTAGCTCTCTAAAGCCTCAACTACTGAGAACATTATTATTCTTTTTCTGCGGCTGTTGTATGCGAACAATCAATAAGATGCTGCCAAAACTTTGTATTTACCAGGCTTGTATATAAATCTGAAAGATCCTAGAGTTTCAGTTCAAATTCTCTTGAGTGAGATACTACCGAGTCGAGCCAAAGGGGTCAATTTAGACTGCAACGCGACGCGTAGATATGCATATCTGTACTGAATTGACAGACTTCAGTTGCGAGAGACTTCGTGCAAATCTGTCAAATCCATACGAATTTAGAAATGCATATCTACACGTCGCGTTACCGTCTGAATTGACCCTAATGTAAGCCATAGACATACACGCTACGTGTCACTCGACAGAATTGATTCTCGATTTTGTGCCGGTCGCCTGCGCAGGTCCAAAAAACAGCACTAAGTCCATTCCCACACACATCCCAGTCTACCTCATACAGGTGGACCTCTCCGATAGACAGTAGCATGTATGCAGTATGGCGGCCATAAGAGGCACCGCCGTCAGAGTAGACAGAATGATAGAGTATGCCGACTTAGAACTAAAGTAAAAAAAATTAAGTTTGACGTATTATGACAAAAGTCGTCGCTAGGGTCGTTACCTACAAATTTAGTTGTTGTTTATATTTTGGCACATGCAAAGAAAACTGTCAGAATTCAATTTCAAAATCTTATTTTAAAAAATAAATTATACCAGCCAACGCGCCAGCCTCTAACTTATCACCCCCAAACCTGACGAATTTGACAGATATTGAAACCTGTCCATTTCTTTGCAGTCGAACTACTGGTAGTTATGTCTATTGTGCCGCCGTATCATCCTTTACTCTCTACCAGATACAACTATGAACTATGATATAATATTATATACTACTAGCGACCCGCCCCGGCGTCGCACGGGTATAAAATATATAGCCACTGGAAAAATTATGCCTATAGCCTTCCTCAATAAATGGGCTATCTAATACTGAAAGAATTTTTCAAATCGGACCAGTAGTTCCTGAGATTAGCGCATTCAAGTTAGCCCTTTCAAATAATTTTCCCCGTTTTTCCACATTTTCCTCTATTTCTTCGCTCCTTTTAGTCTTAGCGTGTATAGCCTATAACCTTCCTCGATAAATGAGCTATCTAACACTGAAAGAATCATCAAAATCCGTTGCGTAGTTTTAAAAATTAAAGGGAACAAAGTGACATGAGGGAAAAAAGCGACTTTGTTTTATAATAAGTATAGATATAGATATGTCAATACTTATCTATACTTATTATAAAACACTTACTATTATTATTACAATACATACAATTATGTATTGTAATAATACTAATATTATTATGTATACTAGTAGCCGCATATTGATTGAGCAAGCAGCCTCGCGAGGCAAATCCTCAGTCGATCAAGACGTTCCTCGCTGGAAGCAAACGCGTCTTGACCGACAGAGGATTTGCCTCGCGAGGCTGCTCGCTCAATCATTACGTGGCTAGTCAGGCATTACAACTATGAACATCCTGCCAAAAGTACTAGGCTCTCATAACCAACTTGTATATTTCAGAGCGGGCGTTCCAAGTCCTCCGTGGCGTCGTCGTCAGCTAGCGCGGTGTCGGTGCGCTCCGCGGGCGGCTCGGGCGGCTCCTCCCCCGACGTGACGTCACGCGCCGCCGCGCCCCGACCCCCGCGACACGACAGTGACGACTCCAGCCTCAATAGTGTGGAACTGGACCCGCTAGGTTAGTTGCATGATATTATATTCTCAGTATAGTATTATCAGAGTCCAGAGAAGTCGATTCCTATGCAGATGGCGGACCTAAGTAATTTTTAAGTAAATTTTTGTGCAGGAACCTAGGTAATTACTATTTCAAACTGAAAAACAACTCAAACATGTTAAATATTTTCGTATGAGAAAATGATTTTGGAATTACGTATGTATGAGAAATTCCAAGTGTACCCGGCCTCTTAAGTCAAACCCAACCGACCGATCACTGCTAACATTGAAATAACATATTAAGCCGACGACGTAGTTCTGTCAACTGCCTATGAATCAATTTCTTCGATGGTACCATCCAGGAAATTGATTCCTAGGCAGTTGACAGAACAACGTCATTTGGTCGGATCATGTCAATTTAATTATTGTGATTTGTCGGCTGGGTTTGACGTAACGCGACCAAACTAGGTAGGTCCCCCATCGGCTTGGGAATCAACTTCTATGACAGGGTGTAACAAAACGTTGCGTACCTACATACGTATAGGCATACACGCACACATTTAAACCATTCGCGTTTCGCGGCGCAATTCTATGAAGATATCATATCGTTTTATACTGTGTTTACAGGGTGTAACAAAACCAACTAAGCTACTCTTTAGCGCTGCTACTTTCACATTGAACTCTATACAGGGGATTAATACACATGCTAAAGTATTATAACTTACATCCAGTAATCTGTATAGTATTAAGAACAAAAGGATATCTTCATAAGAAAACTTGCGAAACGCATCTGTTTAAACGTGTGCGTGTTTGCTTATACGTACGTACGCACACATTCAAACTATCCAGGGGGCTACTCAATAATTTATTCTTCTGTTTTATACTGTGATATTAAGGCACAGTTAATATTAAAAGAAACCTACTGCTAGCTAGTAGCCAGGGCCGTGCCTGGGTATATGGCCGCCTGCGTGCCAGTCTGTATGGCCGCCCCCAGGATAACATTAAAAAAAACTACTTTAATTTTTAATGTTTATTATTATACACAGGGCATCAAACCGGGAAAAAAATCAGTTTTTGGTTAAACGAAATCGAGAACGAAAAAAAATATTGGTTTTGTTCCCAAAACCGGTTTCTGAAAAGAAAAACCGGGTAAAAACCGGTTTTATGAGATTTATATGTTTGGATGAAATTTAAGAAAAAAAAATGCACAAAATAAACATTTTTTTATTTAAAATTTAAACAAAAATAATAACATGAAAAAAATTATGGTATTGGTTTTATAATCACAGACAAAATAAACTATTGATTTTTAAATTTTAGATTTTGCTTTAAAATAATTGAATGAAATTTTTGTAATTTTGATAATATTTTCGTAATATGAAGGCCCCGCGTTACTCTACGTTAAGAGTACACTCTTGAGGCTCTGGAGGCTTGTAGGTATCGCGCGGAAGTGAGAACGTAAGGGGGTGGTGGGAGGCGGAGCTTTTCGAAAATCAGCTCGATCGTGCACGGTCGCGCCGACCCCTGCGTTAAATTAAAGACTTTAATAATATCGGATCACACACAGGACACAAATAACGATTTATCCTCGCTAGTCTATAGACTAATACGACTAATAAGACGAATAAGACCGCTTACGCGACGCCGGTCAATTGAAAAAACTATTTCGGCTCTTCGCTCGTGCAATGTTCGAAAAAATTCGGATTCGCTGCATGACTAGGTATATAAATACTACAACGACATAATCAGTTTTTATACATTTCTTATTTCTGAGAAACTCTTTTTAGATAGATTAGATTAGAGAAACTGTTTTTACTTCGTATCTTAATGAAAACAAACCGATTGTATTTTTGCCCAGTAAACAACTTGTAACGATTTGGCCGCCTCTTAATTTCGGCCGCCTGCGTGCGGTGCACGCAATGAACGCCCGTCAGGCACGGCCCTGCTAGTAGCTCAGTAAGCTAAAAAGTAGAAGTAGCTACATGAAACAGTTTTTGCATTACCTAGGAGTGACTTAGACAGTTCATAATACATTTTGGTAATTGTAACTTACATTCAAGTAATAGTAAATAAGTAGCGTCGTCTTCGAATTTCATTCATTAAAAAAATCGATTTCAATTTTCGTCACTATAATATTAGTAACTGGCTAGCTTATACTTAGATCATAGATTTATAAGATCTACTTGTTCATTTATGTTAACGCTAATCCTGTATTAAAATAGATTGCCTTCTCTGTCATGTTTACCTTGAGCAACAGAGAAGTTATGTATATTTTAATCCACTATTAACTTTAGCATCGCAAGTTAGGCTTATAGTGTCGTTTTTTCTATCAGATGACAAGGACTGGCTGAGTTGTGGAAAAGCAACAGGTTAGTCCTGTATTATGTGTACTCAATTGTAGACTGTATTTTTGTATTTTTCATTTGCGAATCATTTCATGCAAATAGCTTTTTATTTAGAGTTAGAGTAGTAGCAGGCACCGTAGAAATTTGATAGCTGTACCATCGAAGAAATTAATTCATAGGCAGTTGACCTACGTTATTTGGTTGAATTATGTCAATTCAATATGTGTCGTGATCTGTCGGCTGGGATTAGGGTTGCCAACTTTTATTTTTGCATTTAAAGTACATTGGTTACTCTAAGTAAGAAAATAAAGTACGCAGTATAAAAATAAAGTACATTTTATTTTTCTTTATTATTATATCTATTACTATATAATATTATAAAGCGGAAGAGTTTGATAGTTTGTTTGTTTGAACGCACTAATCACAGGAACTACTGGTCCGATTTGAAAAATTCTTTAAGTGCTAACACTTAAATAGGATAAATAGGCTATCTAAATAGCCTATTTATCAAGCAAGGCTATAGGCCATGTTTTATCACGCTAAGACTAATAGGAGCGAAGAAATAGAGGAAAATGTCGATAAAACGGGGGGAAATTATTTGAATGGGCTTATTTGAACGCACTAATCTCAGGAACTACTGGTCCGATTTGAAAAATTCTTACAGTGTTAGATAGCCCATTTATCGAGAAAGGCTATAAGCTATATTTTTATCACGCCAAGACTAATAGAAGCCAAGAAAATATGGAATAAACGGAGGAATTTATTTGAAAGGGCTTATCTTACGAACTACTGGAGCAATTTTTCTGTTATTTGGCACACATAAGAAGTAGATCACGTGAAAGACCATAGGCTATTTTTGGTGGATTAATTTGTCTGTGAAATATCTAATTTACGCAGGCGAAGCCGCTCGGAAAGTCTAGTTTAAAGATAAAATTTTATTGCTTCTGCAGTTATAAATGTGATTCATTCGATCGATAAATCGATAAATTTCGTTTAACCAAAAATACTTACGACTTCAACAGAAATCAAATTGTCTATATTTCTATACCTAATATTATAAAGCGGAAGAGTTTGTTTGAACGCGCTAATCTCAGGAATTACTGGTCCGATTTGAAAAATTCTTTCAGTGTTAGATAGCCCATTTATCAAGGAAGGCTATAGGCTATGTTTTATCACGCTAAGACTAATAGTAGCGAAGAAATAGAGGAAAATGCGGAAAAACGGAAGGAAATTATTTAAAAGGGCTTATTTGAACGCGCTAATCTCAGGAACTACTGTTCCGATTTGGAAATTTTTTTCAGGGTTAGATAGTCCATTTATCTAGAAAGGCTAAAGGCTACATTTTATCACGCTACAACTAATAGGAACGAATAAATAGAGGAAAATGTGGAAAAACCGGGGGAAATTATTTGAAAGGGCTTATCTCACGAACTACTGGAGCAATTTTTCTGTTTTTTTGCACAGATAACAATTACTTAACCACGAAAAGGATCATAGGCTATTATTTGTGAACTAATTTGTCTGTGAAATATCTAATTTACGCGGGAGAAGCCGCACGGAACGTCTAGTGAGAAATAAAGTATTTTTGCGTACTTAATATTAATATAAAGTACAGAGTACAATTACCTTAAATAACGTACAATACTTTATTATAAAGTACGGTTGGCAACCCTAGCTGGGATTGACATAACTCGACCAAACTAGGTAGATCCCCCATCTGCCTATGAATCAACATTTCTGATAGTACATGTTTACACAGTGGATGGTCTACTGTAAACGAAGGTATCTGTAGCGTAACTTTTAATATATATCAGAACGAAGATAGCGACACTATTTAATTTATCCGCTGTGTGAATAAAATGTTTTTTGATAATTTGAGAAAAGGTTTATCTACTCAACACTAGATGGCGCTTTTAGGACTCTGGACTGGAGTTTATGTAAAAATGCTCTGAAAGGGCGATAAGTGAAGGTACAATTCCGTGCATCGCGATCGATCGCGGTCGCGCACGACCTACGACTGTCGTCGGCCGCTCGCGACCATGGTCAGCATATGAAAATGTATGGCACCGCTTCCGAGGCCCACGACTGACGCGCGCGGCCTACGACTGTCGTAAGCCGCGCGCGACCGTGCCATATAACTTTGACACGGTCGCGCGGGGCCTACGACTGTCGTCGGTCGCGCGCGTCTGTCGTAGGCAACGCGCGGCCGACGACAGTCGTAGGTCGTGCGCGACCGCGATCGATCGCGATGCACGGAATTGTACCTTGAGGGAGAAGAAAAGATAAGGGCCTTATCACACTGGCGATGAGCGAGCGATTTGAAAGCGATGCGACTGCGCAGCGCACACACCGCGATTGCGCGGCGTGCACGCAGTCGCGTCGCTTACAAATCGCTCGCTAATCGCCAGTGTGATAAGGCCCGTCCGCTAACTCCAATAGGTATAGACGGAGAATGGATAATGCAATAGCGCTAATGGGTATTAACAAATTTATTATTTCACTGAATCTTAATTAATTAATAATATTTATTTCCCCAGGCGCAGTATACGTAGACAGCGACACGGGCCTCGAGTCCATGTCATCAGCGGAGGCGGGTGGCGGTGGCGGCGGCGGCGCGCGCGACGCCGACCTGCGGCAAGAGGTCTGCCGGCTCAAGAACGACAAGCTCGACCTGCTCAAACAGAATATTGTGAGTACACCATATTACTACATACTAAAATACTAGTAAGAGTCCACACGGCGCGTTGCGTCGACGCAGCTCTGCCGTTGCGTTGTTTTACATAAAAATAACTAAGGTGTTCACACGGCGCGCTGCGTCGTCGCAACGCACACATGACTACAGCAGCCCCCGAGATGAAGCGGGAGGGGGTGTTGACGTTAAGGGTCAATTCAGACCGCAACGCGACGCGTAGATGCATTTCTAAATTTGTACATATTTGACAGAATTCAATTGCGTGGAACGTCTAGAGAATCTGTCAAATCCATATAAATTTAGAAATGCATCTATGCGTCGCGTTGCTATCTGAATCAACCCTAGACTGCTTCATAATAACGCTGCGATGACGCAGCGCCCGTGTGGCCGGGTATGCGTCAACGGCAACGCTGCATCGACGCAACGACGCAACGCCCGTGTGGACATGCTCTAAGAGCTCCCACACAACTGCGAATTCGCATTGCTTCGCAAATATCTGCGACAAAATTCATAGTAAAAACTACATTACGATGCGATGCAAATTCACAGTTTTATGTGGGAGCCCTTAGTTAGCAAGTCATCAAGGACATCACTGAATCGGCTGAATGATAATATTTATATTATCTAAAGTAGAAAATCATACAGAGTGTAACAAAACTAAGTGATAATACTAATTTATAGCCTTAATTCTTAGCCACTGTATACAGCGCTGGATAAGTAATATTAACTTTTTAACTTTTGCCGAAGTATGTGGGACTCCCGACGAGAAGGACCGGGCGTACCCTCCAAAACCACCTGCAGTTTGCCTTCAGCCATATACGGAGGATGTCCTGGATCTGTCTAACACAGGACTCCCTCCACGACCGGCCGGTTTACCTCAAAAGGGACCGGACTTCCACCAAAGTTCTGCAAACTGAAGCGTTCCTTTCGGCGCTGGGACTAGCTAAGCCGGGCAGGTTCCCATCCTGACCCGGAGCCCCGTTAGACGGAAGTTTGGAGGTTCGCGGTCGCCTCCGCACTCCCGTCCTACGCCGGCGGAGCGGCAGAGAGGTGGTATCTCTGTCTCGCTCCGCGGTCTCTTTCTGCGACGTCACAATTTCGCAGAAACAGACAGCCTCCTGCCAGGCCTCATCGCTCTCGAGCATGCAGCGCACCATGCTCGAGAACGAGAGGTCCACCTATCACCGCCACGAGATCGTGGCGGTGCACGGCACAACGATCGCACACCCCTAGGGTGTGCTGGGCCATGTCCTTCGCAGCGCCACACTCATGGCATGCTGACGTTAGCTCTCTCCTGGCGGCCTTACACAGGTACTTACCGAAGCATCCGTGCCCGGTGAGTACCTATGTAAGAGCCAGTCCATACGGCGCGTTGCGTCAGGGCCGTCAGCGTTGCGTCGACGCAGCGCTGCCGTTGCGTTGTTTTACATACAAATAACCAAGGTGTTCACACGGCACGCTGCGACGAGACAGCAGCGCGCATCGCACACATGATGGACAGCAGCCCCAGAGACGAAACGTGGCCGGCTATGCGTCAAACCTTCCGTTTGCGCCTGCGTCGACGCAACGCGCCGTGTGGACTGGCTCTAAGGCTGACACACATACACACCCTAAAGAGTATTATCACTTTGTTTATTACACCCTGTATTCATCTTCTTTCTCTCTCATTCCAGTCATGGCAGAACGAGATCAAGTGTCTCCGGGAGCGAGTGATGACGCTGCAGTCGGAGCTGGCCGCCGTGTCTAAGGACAGGCGGCTCCGGGAGACCGCCATCATTCCCAACCCCTCCACCCACGACTCCACCGCTTAAAACTTGGACGGAAGAAATAGGCCCTGAAAGTCGTTGACCTCATTGTGGGGTCAACGGCCTTAGCCGATCGCGTGGAAAAGACTGCTACGGACCGCTAAATCCAGCGACTGATTTTTAATCTGGAGAAGAGGAAAAAGAAGCCGACAGATGCTAGAATGCCCTGGAGTCTCGTGCGAGATTCAGGTGTAGCCATTTTGTCCGGCCGCTGCGCTAATTATTTATGGATATTGATTTAATTTATACCGATTTTTCCGAAGCGACGCTTCGACACGTACATCGAGCAATAAGCCAATATTATTTTTAAATCACTTTTCTGATATTTGTGCAATAGCTTTTATATTATTGTACGTTTACAATATTTTTCTTGGTACACAATATTATTCGAAATAATATTTAGGATTTATGATAAACGAATTTTCTATAGTTATTTAATAATATATTATTTCTTAACAGTAACACTTTACAAAGAGTTTTGTAATAATTCGTTATTACATTTACGTCGTAGATTATAATACTAATATGCTTTTCTTATTGAATTTAGTAAAATATAGTTATTTTACATTTTTACAAAAGTATATTTAATTGTTTACTGTAAAAATATGTTTGTATTACATAATTAAAACCGAAATGTTAAGTAAATATTTTAAATCCTAGTGAAAATTAACAAAAGCCAACTAGTGTCGATGTGTATAGAGTATAAGAACCTTCACGATCCACAAAATATATGTTGGTAGAACATTTTGAAAATAACAAATATTTAAAACACCTGTTTACCCAACTGAAGTAACTAATTGTGTCTTCTTAAACTCAATGTTGTAGGTACGAATTGCTTTATCGATATTTGTCATCACAGTAGTTAAATTCTGATTCGCACTTCCTGAAGTTAGCCACGCAACGCTAACTTCACGGTGTACTTTGACTGCTATACTTTTATCGATGTATTAGGAATTAAGAAACGGTACCTACATACAGCCTTTCTTAGTAGAAGCCTACGCATAATGGTGCAAGATCTTATAGTCTATTAAATGTTAGAATTTATGAATAATATGTATTATTTCTATTTATACACCGAACAGCGCAGTGTGAAGGAGTAAGCGTTTGATTTTAAGTTACGCGTTGTAAATACTTTATTAGTTTAGACTTTAATCAGTATTTTTCTTAATTTATACTTATGTAAGGATCGTTTCGAGTGTCTTTGAGTTTGATTATGTTTTGTTGTTGATTAATATTTTATGCCAAAGTTGACATTCCCCACTATGTAGCCTAGGAATATTTACCACAGTAGAGATGGATCAGTATTGTAATACTTGTGTTTGTACCACGGACAGACAGACTGCAAGATAATAATATACCTGACCACCAAGGATTATATTATTATTATAACAAAACTATAATATTGAAGTTGTTTCAAGTGAACTTGCAGTCCATAATGTCTCTGGTAAATCCAGCTTAATCTAGGTTTACATTTAGTTTTGTATTAAATGTATTCTTTTAGATGTTCGTTGAACTGTTGATTAAAACACTAACTGTTGATTCGTCTTCTTAGACTTAAACCAAATATTGTGAGCGCGGAGCGTTAGAAAATATAGTTATAATAAGAGAATGATACTATTGAAATATATGGATAGTTAATTACTAAATAATCCTCGTTGTTTCATTTATTGTACTGACTTAATATTTGTTACATTGTCATAATCACCCTTAGGGCCGCGACACACCGGAATGGCAGCAGCGAGGCGAGCACTTTCAGTGTCATAGGATTTTAAACTTTATCTTTATTAGTGTAATACACAGTATCGCTTGAGAAATCGCCGCCGCCAGCGGCCACGAGCGGCCACGAGCGTCCACGGGCGGCCGTGGACTTCTCAAGCGATACTGTGTATTACAATAATGAAAATAAAAAATAAATCCCATGACACTGAAAGTGCTCGCCTCGCCGCTGCCATTCCGGTGTAGAGGCCCTGCGTAGGTTATTCTATGGTGATAGATTATGACCATAGAATAACCTATGACTCATAATGGTAAGTGCGATTCAAATCTACAGGGTGGACAAAACAAAGATAACACAATATTATGATACTAAGATGTGTCCCCTAAATAGAGTTTTCTGTAGAAGTAGCGGCAATGAAAGAGTAACTTTTTTTACTTTTGTATGAGCTAACTCACGACGCTGGGGTGCTTGCCCATACAAATCACAAAAAAAAGCTTCTTCAGCGCTGCTACTTTCACAGTGAACTGTATAAAGAGTAACAAAACTAAGTGATAACTGATAACACTATAGGGAGTGTGAGTCCCCTGTATCGAATTCACTGTGAAAGTAGCAGCGCTAAACGAACAATTATTTTAAACTTTTGTATGAGAACATTCCTGACGCTCGGGCGTTTGCCGCGCTTACTTAATACATATCACAAAAAAAAATTGCTCCTTCAGCGCTGCTACTTTCACAGTGAACTATATCTATAATCAGTATAATATTATAAGGGATACACATACACACCCTAAAGTTTTATCATCTTAGTTTTTTTACACCCTGTATGGTTATTAGGTGTAATAACGAGCACACCCTAAAGTATTATCCTCACTTTGTTTTGTTACAATATCATGTTACATACCTACTCAGTAACTGCCTACTGGTACGAAATGATTTTTTTTGTATTGGTTAGTCCGTTTATCGAGAAAGGGTGTAGGCTACATAATATAATTACGCTACGACCAATTAGTAAGGAAGATCAGAAGAGAATATTATAGAAAAAACGGGGAAAAGTACCTATTTGAACGCGCTAAGGTCACGGAACTACTAGACCGTTTTGTATATATCATTGGGTTTGTATGTTATTTGTCACATATAGACTTTTTTTAAGGAAAATGTAAAGCGCATCACAGACGGTGAAGATAATATAAAATATATATTATCTTAGAGCATATTTTAGAATATCGCTCACCATACAAATCCTATGAACCATCACACACGACGAAGTTAATTTATATTTTATATTTTGTATCTTAAGATATGGAAATATATATTTCGTACCTTAATATTTTATCTTAAGATACGAAATATATATTTCGCACCTTAATATTTTATCTTAAGATACGAAATATATATTTCGTAACCTACAGGGTGTTTTTGTGTCGAGCAGCGGGCTCATCGGTGATCGGACGCACTAGTAGATGCAGTGTTGCCAGTGCTGTATGTTAGAAAGTTACATACCTACTCTCATTCGAAAAGTAACATTTTGATGGAAAAAGTAACATTTCGGATAATTTTAAATAAAATTGACTTATAATTTATTGCTTTATTATTATTATTGCTTAAAAAGCTCATGAATCGAAATGAATGTTTCTCTTGAATTTCTAAAATACTCCTGAAACTTCTTCGTTGACAGATATTGATAAGGGTCTACACAGACGGACTGCATTTCAACTGCAATCCAACTGTAAATTGCAGTTCAAGTGCAGTTTGAATGCAGTTGACGCGACTGCAATGCGACTACAATAGAACTGCAAACCAAACAGTTCACACGACTGCACGCCGACAGCAACTGAACTGCAATCCGACTGCGTGTTTGGTTTGCAGTTCTATTGCAGTCGTGTCAATTGCATTCAAACTGCAATTTGCAGTTGGATTGCAGTCCATCTGTGTAAACCCTAAAAGTTAAATTCGCCGCAGGTTTGTCTCTTTTTTATGTGAGGCTCTATCCAAATGTTTCTCCTTTTGGAATGTGCTACTGCAATCTGCATTTCATATTCTATATCAGAATCATCGTCTGAGAAGTTGTCTAACAAATCAAGAAGTAAGACAGTATCAGTTATTAGTTATCACTCATAGTCAATCATCCTGTATATAGAACTCTAACAAGGAATACGTGTGGCACCAACGCAGACTCGTAAGGAAATGAACATATTTTTAATATTATCGTATCTTAGCCGTGTGTGATAGCTTAAGATACTATAATATTTTATATTTGGGCATCTTAAGATAAAATATTATATTATCTTCACCGTGTGTGATGCGCTTAAGGTTCGCTTAAAATTCTTAGGGCCAATTCACACCGGAATGGCAGCGGCCGGCAGCGGCGCGAAGAGCACTTTTAGTGTGAAACAATTTGCGGCAGCCAGCGGCGCCTCGAGCCCTTTTAGAAGTTTTCAAGCGATACTAGTACTTATAAATATGCAAATAAAGTTTAAAATTATTTCACACTAAAAGTGCTCTTCGCGCCGCTGCCGATCGCGCGTCTGCCGACCGCTGCCGGCCGCTGCCGATCCGGTGTGAATCGGCCCTTATTCATAATTACGTGTAAAAACGTGTTTAAATTTTTTTCGTGAAATTAACAAAAACGCCATCTATATTATCATGTAGGAACAATAGCGAGCTTGTATCCTTTACTCATAATTTATCTACTTGCCACTAGATGGCGTGATTACGTCCAGTGCAATTAAACAAAGAACGCCATCTATAATTTCATCTAGGAACAATGACGACCTTGTAAATTATTCCTTGATTCATAGTTCATCTGTTCGCCACTAGATGGCACGTTTACGTCCGTGAAAGTAAACTTAGGGCCGATCACACCGGATCGGCAGCGGCCGGCAGCGGCGCGAAGAGCACTTTTAGTGTGAAATAATTTTAAACTTTATTTACATACTTTTAAGTACTAGTATCGCTTAAAAACTTCAAAAAGGGCTCGAGGCGCCGCGCGGCCGCCCGCGGCGCCTCGAGCCCTTTTTGAAGTTTTCAAAATTCAAGCGATACTAGTAGTTATAATATTACTTCTTCTTCGGCAATAAGTGCAATAATAACCAATTCCATCATGTTGCTGCAAACACACGACACGAGTTTCCTTGCCGAATGTAGAATCTAAACTGAAAGGCACGCGTGTTCTGGAGGTAGCGCGCGGCCGCCAGCGGCTACGAGCGTCCACAAGCGGCCGCGAGCGTCCGCCCGCGGCGACGCGAGCCGCCTCTACCGGCCTCGCCGCGCCTGGCCGCTCCTCTGCCGGCCGCTGCCGGCCTCTGCCATTCCGGCGTGAATCGGCCCTAAAGAAGTTTTCAAGCGATACTAGTACTTATAAGTATTACTTTTTCTTCGGCAATAAGTGCAAAAATAGCCGAGAACGAGTCTGTAAATAAAGTTTAAAATTGTTTCACACTAAAAGTGCTCTTCGCGCCGCTGCCATTCCGGTGTGAATTGGCCCTAACTGAAATTTGGCATGGAGATGTTTTGAGTCCCGAAAAAAGGTACGGTTCTCGCGCAATAAGCAAGTTTTGGCGCAACGGAGTTGCGGGCGTCATATCTAGTTTCCTATATCTTAATTAGCGCATCACGCATACTGAGGGAGAGCCCTAGAACAATTTTTTGTGATTACTAACAAGCTAATTTTTTGTTAGTAGCTATATTTTCATAAGACGAACAACATTTTTTATTTTCGAAAAATCTCGAAAGTGGTAGCTAACAGAGATAGAAAGGATTTCATACTTTGACTTGATGGTTCTAAAATATGGATTGTTTTAGCTGAGTTTTTTATATAATCTCATGGTTTGTAGCTATTGTTCCGTTTTAGGGTACAGCTGTAGTCAACCAAGTTTTGTTGATTACAGAACCCTAAAACAGAACCCTAACCAGCTGATTTTTTGTATATTGGTGTTAATAGTTATTTAACTGAAGAGTAACCTTGTCCTACAAATAAAACAATCCATATTATTAATTTAGGACCATCAAGTCAAAGGCCGTGTTCACACCAACTACTCTAAAACACTCACGCTACTCACAAAAAATTAGCTTAGTAATCACAAAAAAAAAATGTTCTAGGGCTCCCGTACTAGCATCTTATCTAGACCGTACTATGTAGATGCTGCCCCCAAATTCATTGTGCCAAAATTATTTTATAACGCGGAGGCCATTCATTTTATATTTTAGCCTCAACAATTATTTAATATTATAATCTCTATTTCATATTCAGCAGTCACAATCAAGTTCAGTCAGCGCTTGCGAATATATTTTTTTTATTAAATAAGTGGGCAAACGAGCAAACGGGTCACCTGATGGTAAGCAATTACTACCGTTGCCCATGGACACTCGCAACATCAGAAGAGCTGCAGGTGCGTTGCCGGCCTTTTAAGAGGGAATACGCTCTTTTCTTGAAGGTTTGCAGGTCGTATAGGTCCGGAAATACTGATGGTGACAGTTCGTTCTAGAGTTTTACAGTGCGTGGCAGAAAGTTACGCGGAAAACGCACTGTGGAAAACTGCCACTCATCAAGGTGGTGAGGATGGTATGTTTTTCGCGTGGGACGATGGCGAAAAGTTGCAGGTGGTATGATTCCGAACAATTCCTCAGAGCACTCCCCGTGATACAACCGATAGAGGATGCAGAGCGAAGCTACATCTCGGCGTAATTCCAAGGGGTCCAAGCTGTTTGAAACACTATGGCAATCAACAATTCGAGCGGCCCTTCGTTGGATACGATCCAAAGGGAGCAGTTGGTATTTTGGCGCCCCTGCCCACAGATGAGAACAATATTCCATAAGAGGCCAAACCTGCGCCTTGTAGAGTTGTAGGCGTTGGTCCGGACTGAAGTACTGTCTCGCTCTGTTAAGAACACCAAGCTTCTTCGAGGCTAATTTGGCCTTAGCCTCTAGATCAGTGTTTCCCAAACTTGTCGGGACCGCGACCCATCTACAAGAAAGTTTTAAGTTCGCGGCCCACCTTGTGTCATGAAGACATGAAACCTAATACAACAAAACAAAAATTTCGAAAATCGGTTCACAAACGGCGGAGTAATCGTTGAACATACAAAAAAAAAAAATTAAAAAAAAATCCACAGCCGAACATATAACCTCCTCGTTTTTTGGAAGTCGGTTAAAAAAAAAGCAGCGGTATGTTGCTGCTGCAGCATTTACCCGTTAATCAGCGTTGCCAGATTTTTTTTTGAGCTAAGTCGGGACTTTGGAACTTTTTGAGTGAATAAAGCGGGATTCTTCCGTCAAAAGCGGTAAAAAAACGTATAAAATAAAAAGTTTTCGAATTTTTATCTTTTTATGTAACGTAAACTTACGTTTACCTGAGAATTGACAGCAAAAATTTTTTAAGGCTAAAGTAGCCATAAAAAAATCTATCCTTCTATCTCCCAAACTGTTTTATTTATTACGCACCTTTCTTTCTCAGTTATCCAAGAAAAGCGGGACTGAGCCTGTCCCGCACGGGATATTGAATTTTGATAAAAAAGTCGGGACGTCCCGCCAAAATCGGGATGTTTGGCAATGCTGCCGTTAATTATTATCGTAGTTCACCTGGTGGTGAACTACGATAATAATATGGTTATCATCATCGTCAGCCTACTGACGTTCACTGCTGGACTTGGGCCCTTTCTAAAGCTCGTCACCGACACCCATTTCAATTAAGAAACGTACGTCAGTACGACAATCGTTCTATAGTTTCCGGACCCACCCAAAATCTACCCGCGACCCACCAGTGGGTCGCGACCCACACTTTGGGAAATACTGCTCTAGATGATATCGGAACTGGACTTCGCTCGATATGTTGACGCCAAGTATATTATTGAAAAAAATAAATATATATATTTATTTACGAAAACGAATTGTTAATTAATACAATAGTTTATATTTTAAACTCTAATTTTGAATAACTATTTATTAAAAAACCGCATCTTCAGTAAGTAGTTCAAATTCAAATTCTTTATTATATAGTATACTCATTGGTACGAGGGTGGGATGATAAGTAACTATAACTAGCCTAATATTAGAAAACTTAACTTTTCGTGATAACATTAATTTTATTTTCCGATAGAGTCTCTGTGAACCTCTATGCACTTACTCCAGCTTTGTTCTAAAGCAGTAATGCCATCCATAAAATGATTTCTTTCAAGGTCTGCAAAATACTCCTCTACAGCGACTATGAGTGCTATGACTTCATCATTTGTGGCAAATTTCTGTCCACCCAAAAAAGTTTTGAGCTTAGGGAGTAAATGGAAGTCTGATGGCGCTAGATCAGGCGAATAAGGTGGGTGGGGCAACAAATAATACTTTAATTCATTGATTTTCTTTAATTCTTTTTTGATCGTGCGTACCTTTGCTTAGGTACGCACGATCAAAAAAGAATTAAAGAAAATCAATGAATTAAAGTATTATTTGTTGCCCCACCCACCTTATTCGCCTGATCTAGCGCCATCAGACTTCCATTTACTCCCTAAGCTCAAAACTTTTTTGGGTGGACAGAAATTTGCCACAAATGATGAAGTCATAGCACTCATAGTCGCTGTAGAGGAGTATTTTGCAGACCTTGAAAGAAATCATTTTATGGATGGCATTACTGCTTTAGAACAAAGCTGGAGTAAGTGCATAGAGGTTCACAGAGACTCGCGGCAGCCAACGGGCCGATAACTTTTTCATATTTGGTTCCTCACTTAGGATATGATCTACCCGTTTTTTTGAGATACCTATAGTGTCTGCTATTTCAGATAACTTCAAACGTCGGTCTACTCAAACGTCCAAAAAGCGTCACAACCAGAGTTGTGACGCTTTTTGGACGTTCGGGGCGGGTTTCATCTTTGACCCATGAACGACCGCGTTAAAACTCAGCCACCTAGTTTTTTACTGTGGCATGAGAAGAAGCAGATTCACCCAAAACATTTTTTAATTCGTCACAGATATATCTCCCCTATATCCCCTTCATATGAGGAAATTTTATCGGCGCTCTTTGTTAAATTTTATACATTTTGAAAATAGTTGACGAATGTTTTTTCAAACGATAAAAAAATAATAAAATTTTCACGCCATCAAATTCAAATTTAGAACACAGGTTTCCAGAGACACGAATTTAAAAATGACGTACTTATTTTTTTAATAATAACTTTTTAAATAGCAGAGGCTACTTACTTCTCACCCCGCCCTCGTACAATAATACACAATACCACAAATTAGACAGTGTACATATCACGTCGTCTATTCCCATGCTAAGTTGAACTTGAGTTAAGGCAATCAGACAACGGAAGCCCGAAGCACTATTTAGGTACCTAACTAGTATCTTTATCGAATCATTCATTCTTGCAGTGCTTTCTACGTACGCGTAGCAAAGCTTCTATATCACATTATAAGTCTATACAGTAATTTAATTACACCTGTAAGATGTGTCTCCACCTCGATCCTTGTTTACCTTGACCTAAATACAGGAGTGACGTAGCTTACCCTAAAATGTATAGATACAGGTTGTTAACAAAACTTTGTTGTATTTTACCTGGAAAATAACAGGTATGTTCGAGAAATTGTTTTTTTAAGACTAAGCACTGTTTGTCTTTCGTGCTTGTAAATAAAAGGTAAGTATTGTCTCAAAGACTTTTTCGTGCCTAAAACACTTTTAAAAGGTCTAAATTATTTTAAAAAGTCTACTTTATACCCAATTCGCTATAAGTTAGACACTGAAGGACCACGTTAATACGAAACATAAACTCGATTATTTACATGAAATATTTCGATTATTTACATGAAATATTCACCTATAGGTAGTTCCTGCACGTTTCCTATAGGTTTTAAATTATTTACATAGAGTGTTATTATTTGTATAATTATTAATACTTTTAGCTTGGTTTAGTAAATATATCTTGCAATTTTAGTAACACTCTGTAAACTCATAAGCAAGAGAAATTTCATTCAATCTTTATATATACGGTATCTTTGGAAATCGAATCAGCCACAAATTGTTTTGTCAAATCATTTTATATTGTGATATTTGTGAAGAGTATTTGGAAACTTCGTTATCTTATTACCTATAGCCGTGTGTTCGAGTGAGTACAGAGTTTTGTGCAATTTAGATACGCAAATAAGCAACGCAAATCAAGTCCTGCCTATAGACCGGAAGATGGTGACACAAAATTCTTGGTCATTTGTACCAGTATGGCGGTTCTTCAGGACTGCAGGGGTCTAATTACGTAAAGGCAAAAAGGAAAATGATGGTCATAGCGCTCGCACTGGCGGTCCAAACGCGTGGGCGTTAATCGAACACGTCAAATAAATAACGAGTGTCGAACGATTTGTTCCACAAAAATGCTAGTATTTTCAGATAGTCGAAAAAAAAAGAAGTAGGCGGTAGCGTAATGCCATACTTCTCGGGTGCGGCTTACTGCCCGTCATACCGACGCGAATACATTAATTTAAATAAAACCATTTGTACCAGGCTAATTTTTGCATAGCTCTAATCATCGTTGATTCACGAAAATCACCTTGCCATAATTTTCCGACAGTTCCCAATGGCCGCCAAACTACTGCAAAGGAGTGATTTTTTTTTTCGCCAAACGATTTGTATCTCCCTGAAACTTTTTTAACAGTTCCCTGTATGATCATAAATAGAAGTCTGATAAATGATAATGCCATAACTGTCGGAGGTGGCGAATGTGAACAATATTCATTTTCAAAATCCTAAGATTTTATTCGTAATTCAAACGGGTTTTCAAGTATGGCGCCACTTTTTCCCTGTACTAGAAGTATTATTCAAATTAAGTCCGAAACAAAGTAAAGTATCAAATCTCGATTTGCAAAGTCAAGTGGGGCAAATTATCCACAAAAAGAGGCCTCCAACTTTGCGTGTCACCTCAAGATGTTAACTCCAAAACTCCTCCTAAACTTTGTGATAAGAAATGGTTTGTTGATAAAGGCTTACACCGTAACAATGAAAGTAGGTTTGTTTACTCTAAAACTTTCGTATGGATTATCCATACTAATATTATAAATGCGTGTCTATCTGTCGGTCTGTCTGTTACTTCTTCACGCTGTAACCTCTGAATAGGTTTGATAAAATTTGGATAAGTACTTTGAATCCCGGTAAAGGACATAGGATAGTTGTTGTTGCAGAAAAATGTACGGTTCCCTCGCGATAGGCGAATTTTGGCGCTACGGAGTCGCCCGCAACTCCGTAGCATCTAGTAATAAATGAAAATATTATACTTAGTGTCCATGGGCGACGGTAATTGCTTTCCATGAGATGACCCGCTTGCTCGTTTGCCCCCTTATTTGAAATATAAAAAAATAAACTAAAACATATTCCACGTATAATAACTGACAGTTAACTTATGATATTGGACCTACAACTTTTGGTACTTGTCTGTCGGGCGACTTCTAACGTTGCAGACAAGCAGGACACTGTAGGGCCAATTCACACCGGAATGGCAGCGGCCGGCAGCGGCGCGAAGAGCACTTTTAGTGTGAAATAATTTTAAACTTTATTTACATACTTATAAGTACTAGTATCGCTTGAAAACTTTTAAAGGCGCCGCGTGTCCGTCGGCGGAAAGTGCTCGCGGCTGCCAGCAGCCGCGCGCGTCGCCGCGAGACGCCTCAAGGCGCCGCGCGGCCGCCCGCGGCGCCTCGAGCCCTTTTTGAAGTTTTCAAGCGATACTAGTAGTTATAAGTATTACTTTTTCTTCGGCAATAAGTGCAATTATAACCAATTCCATAATGTTGCTGCAAACACACGACACGAGTTTCCTTGCCGAATGTAGAATCTAAACTGAAACACACACACATGCTCTGGAGGTAGCGCGCGGCCGCCAGCGGCTACGAGCGTCCACAAGCGGCTGCTAGCGTCCACAAGCGGCCGCTAGCGTCCACAAGCGGCCGCGAGCGTCCGCCCGCGGCGACACGAGCCGCCACTGCCGGCCTCGCCGCGCCTTTGCCGGCCGCTGCCGGCCTCTGCCATTCCGGTGTGAATCGGCCCTAACTGTAAACGTCTGTATACAGAGTGTATCCTTGTAAGTAAGTTACTGTTAGATTAAATAAAGTAAATTAATTTATACTTCAAAAAGATTAGAAAGGGCTATTGAAATAGCCTTTTCTAATCTTTTCAAGCAGCCACCTTTCAAATAGAGCCTTCGAGGCCTAAGCTGATGTTATTTAATTAATTTTTTCGCCTTCGCCTTTTCACAAGGCTTTCATCGGATGTAATTTATTATTTACTTTTGTGTTATTTAGACTTTTAATACAGTTTGAACTTTGATCTAAATACTAATTGGTTCTCGATCTGGAGTTTGTTGGTTCTATCGCTGCCTTGAAACACTAAAGTCTAAACTGATTTTAAAATAAATAATAGTTTAAAATAGAATACACTTTTTTTTTCAAAAATTTTAACAATTTATTGCATTGTCTCATACTCATTTGCTCTTAATTCGACAACTGGAGATAGGTAAAAATCGTGCTCAAAGATTCATACATACATACAGCCCAAGCTTATAAAAGCGTGTAAAGCAGCGTAAAAAAATGAAATGAATGGTAAGGCATTATATAGGATTGATAGCCTTTTTTTTTGAGGAGGGGAAATACTTTACGTATCCCCCGACCCTTCGGGGAAAGGGTCCCTACACGAGGTTTACCCACTAAAACCCCCCAGCCCTCCGTCGTGCGCCTAGTGCGGGAGGGACGGGTACCGCAGAGCAATTCAACTCCGTCCCTACCCGCGCGCAGCCGCAACCGGCTTCATCTCCCAAGGATTGATAGCCTAGCTTTTACCTGCTTCTTCATAAAATCTTCGCTACATTACCTTGATAGGCGTATAAAACTATTTTTTCATATTCTTTTGGCATTTTCTATGCGATTACAGATTTTTTTTCAAGAGCACAATTATTTTGATTGAAAATTTAACTGTTCATTTTTTAAGCCAATTCTATAATTTTACTAGATGACGCCCACATGAAGTATACATTTTTCCGGGATAAAAATCCTATGCCCCTTCCCGGGACTCAAACCATCTCCATACCAAATTTTAGCAAAATCTGTTCAGGGGTTTGAGCGTGAAGAGTTAACAGACTGACAGACAGACAGACACGCTTTCGCAATTATAATATTAGTATGGATAAGTTAGGCTTATAAATAAGTTATATCTATACTAATATTATAAAGCGGAAGAGTTTGTTTGTTTGTTTGATCGCGCTAATTTCAGAAACTGCTGCTCCAATTTTAAAAATTCTTTCAGTGTTAGCCCATTGGTCGAGGAAGGTTATAGGCTATATTTTATCACGCTAAGCCTAATAGGAGCGAAGAAATAGAGGAAAATGTGAAAAAAACGGGGGAAATTATTTGATAGGGCTTATCTCACGAACGACTGGAGCAATTTTTATGTTATTTGGCACACATGAAGAATAAACCACGTGGTATAGGTTTCTTTTTTTTCGGAAAAATGTGCGGTTTCCGTGACATTCCTAAATTACGCGGGCGAAGCCGCGCGGAACATCTAGTATAGAATATTTTTGTAAAAATTTTGTAAATTATCTTGGTAAATATTCTAATTATTTTTTACATAGAAATTGGCTTTTGTAGAACAAATTAGCGTTATCCCTGGAGGCTTTAGGCTAAAGATTAGGGTTTCCCAACCTTTTCACCGCAGCGTCACGCGTACGTAAGTAGTGCTTAGATGCCTTGGCCTTCTATTAAAGAGCGTGCATTTTGGTACTATTTTATGTATTTCATACTATAAATAATAAGTTTAAAACTATAGCCGGAGTTTTACTATATTATATTCTGTGCATTATGTGCATAATAACAATATTTTGAAATATTTTTACATATTATTATGTATTCAATCATTGCAGGTTAGTTCCTAGGTCCTAGGTAATAAAGGTTACTTCCTAAGTTTTTATTAGCTGCAAGATTAGAATAGTTGTTCCCACAGGCTACAACTTTGTTGCCAGCAACTTTCCTGCTGGCATTGTTGCGCCAAAATTCATTTACCGCGTGGGGTTCGTGCATTTTTAACCGGCTTCCAAAGAAAGGAGAAAGTTCTATGTTCAGCTGTTTTTAGTGTCCGACCGAAGGTTTTTGGCCGAAGCTGAAGCCGATTAATCGGCAATTGCCACAACCTTCGGCCGAAGCCGAAGCCGAAGGTTTATAATCTTAATCGCTCGACTTTCAGTAATTAATTTTTAACCTACTACAAAAAAGGAGGTTATCAATTCGACGCGTATATGTATGTAATATTTTCAGAACTGCCCAATTTTCGTATATGTTAGTCTGTAATCGTATCAGCGTCTGAACAAATGTGCCAAATTACAAGTGTATGTATGTATCTTTTTATGTTTGTATTCGCATATCTCTGGAACTAGCATTCCGATTTCAGTAATTCTTTTTTTTACTAGGTACTGTTCAAACTCTCAAAACTCAAACTCAAACTCAAATTTTTTATTCAGAATAAATTTTTGCAAATATTTTCTGAAAGTCTACATGATGCCTACCACCGGTTCGGGAACTAACCCGGCGAGAAGAACCGGCGTAAGAAACTCGCAGGGGGCCCACTTTATTTACTAAACGTTCAACTTAGGGAATAGTGAAAGTTTCAACAAAATCGGTTCAGTAGTTTTGGAGATAGGGAGTTTTAATTCTCAATTACGTATGATTTTGAAGTCGGTTTTATCTTTCTTAAATACAGTTATGTTCAATATTGTCTACAAGCTACAATTAATATTAAAATTAAGTATTTCAAAACTTCAATATTGAAGGTTTACCTCTATATTGACTGTCTCATAGAGAAGTTGATTTACTCGTAGCCCTTATTCGGGCACAGGGAACTATTTTCCCCTCCTCTCAATCTAGCTAAAATTTCGAATATTTTAGAAATGGCAACCTTTTATGTTTTTTTCTTTACACAAATAGAATTTAAGATAATTACAACATTATCTTACTCGCAACCCAGCCCTTTCAAGTCTCAAGTGTCAATGTTAGAAGCAAATAAATGTCCGTTTTGAAAAAAATGCGCGATTTTCACATAGTGGAGACATAAATTTGCAAAGTTTCTTCAAAAAAGATTCTTATAAGTAGATATTTCATTTGTTATGTACTAATTTATTATATTCTGTGTAGCTTTGTTATATGATTTTCAGTGCAAAAACGTAGTGTTTATGTGGTTTTGATTCATTTGAAATACATACTCGCAAGTGAGAAAACAGTTCCCATTGTCCATTAGCAACTCCATTTTGCGTCACTATATATATATAAAAGAATAGGGATTTATTTTTGTCAACTTTTAAGATTTGTCAATTTAGTTTATTTAAAAAATTTATTTTCAATTATTTTGGATAATGCCTTAAAAAATCAAAGTGGCAATATGTCCGCAGGAGTATTTAAAACAGTTTCATGGTTAATGTCTGGTTAATGTTTTTTTTTAATAAATACCTCTTAAAGATTAGGTATTTTATTGTTTATTGGATCCTTTATTCGCATACTGATACAAAAGCTCGTTTTAATTTAAACAATTTTTAGCACATTTATTGAGGAAAATAAATTCAAAAGTAGAGTCAGAGCAACTAACTAGTCTATTTATTTATAAAATTGTTTCGTAATCGGGCAAAGGGAAATACTTTCCCATCTTGGTTGGTCGTGAACAGGCAAAGGGAAATAATTTCCCAACCGTAAAAACAATTATTTTCAGTTTCAGTAATTTATAATTGATTTTATGTACACAGATATCCTAATTATTGACAAAAAAATATCTATTTAATCCATGCAAAACTGTTTTTTTCGTTAGCCCCGATTTAAGCTTTGCACAAACCTACGCGACTGCGAAGTGGCCGCGTCAATACAAAACAGAGAGAGAGTTTAGAGATGGTAATAAAAGTTTGTGATTTCGTGATTTATTTATTACGTTATAATTTGTGGACTACAAATAATCAATTAAGTTTAAGGAATGACTCAAATGTGTAACTACACATTTGAGTCATGACGAAAACGGACGAGAATTCGGGAAAAGTGTATAGGATCAAAATTATAGAGAATTTAATAAGTTTTTTCATCGTAGAATGTTTTTTGCTACAACGCATCTAGTCCATTGAAATGTTACATTTGCTTTGCATTTGTTAGAGGTCGCAATTTTATTTTTGGAATATTTTGGGGGGTCAATAGAAGCTTAACCTCAAGTTTGTGGGGTCGCCACTCTTGTCCCCCGGCCGCCATCTTGAAAAAGGGAGCGACAACACTATTTTCGTGTTGATGATCTTTTGAATAAAAAAAAATCCGCCAATCCCCCCGATTTCATGAAATTATTTTTCTGCAGATGCAACGGAAACTGTGGAACTGTGTGTGGCGGCAGAAAAGCAGGCCTGAAATGCTTTATAGTATAGTAGGCATGTGCAGACTAGTATAGTAGGCATACTATAATATAGTTTGCACATATTTATGTAGTGCAGTAGGCATACTGTAGACTGTGGCTACAGAAAAGTAAGCCTGAAATGCTTTACAGAATAGTAGGCATACTGTAGAATATTTTAGGCCTGCTTTTTTGCAGCCACACATGCTTTCACAGTTTCCTTTGCATCTGCATAAAAATAATTTCATGAAATCGGGGGGATTGGGGGATTTTTTTCAAAAGATCATTAACAAGGTTGGTTTAAGGTCATTTTATTGTAAAATGTATTAAACAAAGCTCAAAAGTGATAATAAACCATTTCAAAAAAAATCTTACTTTTATATTTATAACTTTTTAATTTAGGGTAAAAAGTTATATAAACATATTTGTAGGCAAAATAATTTACAACAAATTATATTTTTACAAATTTTTTGTAAGACGTATAGTTTCCGAAATATCACGAAAATAGTGTTGTCGCCCCCTTTTTCAAGATAGCGACCGGGGAACAAGAGCGGCGACCCCACAAACTTGAGGTTAAGCTTCTATTGACCCCCCAAACATGTTCCAAAATAAAATTGCGTCCTCTAATAAATGCAATATTCGGTCCTTAAATTGTAACATTTTAATGGACTAATCGTCTTTTAGTTATTGGCCAAAAACCAAAAAGTGAGACTTTTGGCACTCTCCCCTCTCTCTGGCTCACCTCCTAGACTTCAGGACTTTTAGTATGTTTTATCCCTAAGCACCCTGAATAAGTTTCAGCAGAAATCTCTCAGGTTCCCGCTCACGCATTATACAACTACTTTATTGACTGAACTATTGTAAAAAAAATATTCTTTATTATTTCACAAATAAGAATAATTATTAGACCAATCTGTCTTTGTTTTACTCGACTAGCTAGACCGAAACTAGACTAATAAATAAAATAAACAAACACTACTTTATAAATAATGTCGATTTATTATGAAGTTAATGTTTGTTTATTGTATTTGACAGTGACTCCCAGCGGCCTCTGCATACTGCATACTGCATAGTGCATATTGTAAACTGTTACGAAAGACTCACTCGGTCTTTCGTAACAGTTTACAGTTTGTTCAATTTCGACGGTTGCTCGGACCTTCGGCAAAGCTTCGGCTTCGGCCGGGTTTTAGGCCAAAGCCGAAGGTGATTTTTTGGCCGAAGGCGGCCGAAGCCGAAGCCGAAGCTTCGGTCGGACACTAGCTGTTTGTGTTGTGTGTGTTTGTTTAAGCTATTGCATAGTTTTTATGGCGGGCTTTGAGCGTGACGACCGAATCAAGAAATTTCGTAACGAAAAAACCTAACACCCTCAACTTCGTCCGGCCGCGGCACAGCGGCGTTGCCAGACTTCGACACGGTGTTAGTGCCCGTATGCAAATTATACTCAATGTTATGAAATAGTTATATAATACTCAGGGCACTACTCGCCGAGTCCCGCGTATTTTATGGTATTTTATCAACCTTGCGGCCCCCCGATTGGGCAGTCTTGCTGTAGAGGTTTCGTTTCAAAGAAAATCTCGCTATTTCGTTACACACTTAATTGATCAAATTTTCTTTGTAGGATTTTCAAATACCCTTTTGTTAAGGAGATCATAAGTTATCAATCATTATAGCAATTCGTATATACGAATTGCTATAATGATTGATAACTTATGATCTCCTTAACAAAAGGGTATTTGAACCACTCACCACCCACCACCCACTCTAAGCAACACTTGGTAATATTACCAAGTGTTGCTTAGAGTGGGTTGCACCAAGAGGCGTGGTTAAAGTTAAAGTTAAGGTTAAAGTTATTCTGAATGGACCAAAGATGAGATAAACCTTACCTATAATTTTTCTTTTATTATGAAAGTATAAGTATACTTTCATAATAAAAGAAAAGTGTAAAAACACATTTCACCTGATAACCTCTAGATAAAAACGGTGCCAGACTATAATACTTTTGAGAAGGCTAAATGGCAAAACCTAGTAAGTTTTGACTTTTGTACGAAATCTTGATCCATGAAGATAAATCACATTACAATGCTCTATTCTCAAAACCGACAGAACTAATACAATGTTTTTTTGCTTTAAAGGGAACGTGCAGGAACTATGTGACAACAGTCAACACAATTTTTTTTTATTGAATAAGGGGGCAAACGAGCAAACGGATCACCTGATGGTAAGCAACTACCGTCGCCCATGGACACTCGCAACATCAGAAGAGCTGCAGGTGCGTTGCCGGCCTTTTAAGAGGGAATACGCTCTTGTCTTGAAGGTTTGCAGGTCGTATAGGTCCGGAAAAACTGCTGGTGATTATTTATGTCAAGTAAAGTCTATTGTTCAGCTTGAAGCATTCTCAAATAATCTTTTCAATATTGTTAACACGTATTCCAATGATAAATTTATAATTTCTGGCGATTTTAACCTCCCGTTTATCGATTGGAATACTCAGAGATCGCAACCCATGTCAAGAAATATATCACTCTCTAGGAGTCACATTAACTTCCTAGATACCCTGGCGCAGTGTAATCTCATGCAGCGCAGTCACGTGCGTAATAACAACGATAGGTTACTGGATTTAGTTTTCTCTAACTGTGAACTTACTGTTTCTGCTTGTGACGACCCCTTGGTCCCAGAAGACCTACCGCACCACCGGTCTCTATGTATTGAGCTTGCACAAGGCGGTGAAAGTAATCTAGAATCCAAAACACGTGTTAAATATTTTTACTGTCGTGGTAAATATGACCTTATTCGCTCAACACTAAATTCAGTGAATTGGATTGAATGTCTTAATGGCAAAAACTTGGATGAGGCGGTTAAGTATTTTTACCATATTATCTACGACCTTCGGAACACTCATATACCATATAAAATTATTTCCCCAAACAGTTACCCGCCATGGTATGACTCTGCCCTAAAGAAAGTCATAAGGGAGAAACACAAATTTCACCGTAAATTCAAACTTTATGGAAATCAAAGCGATTACATTACTTTCTCACTGCTTAGGAGTAGAGCCAAATCATTGGAGCACGCGTGTTACGAGTCTTATATTCGCAATACAGAGAACTCGATAGTTAATGACCCCGCATTGTTTTGGAATTTTATAAAAAGCAACCGCGTAACTTCGTCTACGTTTCCTTCTACGATGCGCTTTGAAGGTGTATTTGCAAAGGAAGGCGAGGAAGTTTGCAATTTGTTTGCAACTTACTTTCAGGCAAACTTTCTCGATTCCATTAGCTCACCTAATGAGACATGTACTGAAAATCATACCGTTCATCAGAGCTCCATAGGAGACATAACGATTGATCCTGATGAGGTACTGAAATTGCTAAAGTCGGTAGATTTGCATAAAGGAGCTGGGCCCGATGATATTTCTCCCCTGCTTATTGTTGAGTGTGCCGATAGCCTAGTTCTTCCACTTACCATTCTTTATTCAAGATCTATAAAGGAAGGATACGTGCCAAGTATTTGGAAGTCGGCATTTATTACACCTATTCATAAGGGAGGGGATAAGGCCGATATTCAGAATTACAGGCCAATATCAAAACTCTGTATATTTGCTAAACTCTTTGAGAGAATCGTGCATCAACAAGTCTACACTGCTCTTAAAAGTTGGTTTATACCAGAACAGCATGGGTTTCTGAAGGGACGCTCTACTACCTCAAATCTCCTATTAACGTATGACCATGTAAGTTCGGGCATGGATTCAGGTGCTCAAGTGGATTTAATTTTTACCGACTTTAGCAAGGCTTTTGATCGTATAGATTATTGTATATTGCTCCAGAAGCTATCCAAAGCAGGTATACATGGTAATCTCCTCCGCTGGTTCACATCTTATATTTGCAATAGGTCCCAAGCCGTTGCTATAAATGGGTTCATTTCAAGGTGGATGTTTATACCTTCTGGTGTTCCACAAGGCTCCCTTCTGGGGCCCCTGCTATTTGCTATTTTTATAAATGATATTTCCTCCTGCTTTCACCATGCTTATTTCTTTTTATATGCTGATGACACCAAAATATTAAAAAACATAACCTCTTTTGATGACTGTCACCTTTTACAAGAGGACTTGAATAGATTTGATGAATACTGTGTGCGTAATAGGCTAGATCTTAACGTATCTAAATGTTTTGCTATCAACTTTAGTCGTAAGGTAAATTTAATCAAACATAATTACGAGCTCAAGAATAATGTTCTTCTATTCAAAAATTCTATAAAGGATCTGGGAGTTATCGTAGATTCAAAATTAATTTTTGATGAACACATAGATTATATTATAAACAAGGCCTCGAAAGCCTTATGATTTGTAATTAGGTCGTGCAGAAATTTTAAATCTATTAAAGTGGTCAAGGTCCTGTATTGTGCCTATGTTCGCAGTATCCTGGAGTACTGTTCGGAGCTATGGAACCCTGCTTACAATATATACATAGATAGAGTAGAGTCTATCCAAAAACGCTTTCTTAGATATCTCCAGTTCAAATGCAATCAATTTATCTCTAACTACGACGCCAGATGTAAGAAATTCCATTTTCTTCCACTGTGCCAACGTAGGAATATTAGCGACCTTGTTTACCTAAGTAAAGTAATTAATGGTAAAATAGATGCACCCGAATTACTAAATAGATTTAATATCAATATCCCATTTAGAAACACTCGTCATTTTATGCCCCTTTATGTCCCACCCTATAACACCTACTACCGTAGGAATTCGTTTGTTTTAAGGTCAAGTGCACAATTTAACAAATTTGTAAATAAAAATCCGCTTGAAGACATATTCTCCCTTACGCCGAATAAAATTAGAAAACTATTAACTGATACCTATTTTAATTCTATTTAGTAAACTCTTTATGAACATTAAGTAATTTTCTAATATTCTATCATTTTCTTGTGGTTTAATAATATTTTTTGTTGCTTATTGCTATTAAATAGTTTCAAATTCATGTAGTTTAGTGTTAGTCTTATTATTATGTTGTGTCTGTCTTGATTTGATGCTTCGTATGTTAGATTTAAGTGTAATTTATTATACATTAGTGGAAACTTCTAATTGGCATATCGCTGTGTATCGTGTATCTCACTGTTGTCTTTAAAATGCTGTAAGTTTTCCTAAGAAAATAAAATAAAAAATAAAAATAAATAAATAAATATAACACAAGCTTCAGATTTTATGGTGGCACTTCACATGGCTATTGGTATTTGCTATTGGCTATTTGTTGCATTTGGCAAAATTATTGACGTATAAACAAACAAGCAAATAAAGGAAATAGGACCTTCTACACATGGACCGCCTGGACGTCAAATACTAAACCTTTACTTGATTTTGTTTACTTGCCTATTTGACTCCTTTGATGTGCGTCAAAAACCGACAAAGGTACGGATACGTGTATTTGGTATTGGTCATATTTGTTAAATAGGCAAATAAGGCCAATACTTTGTCAAACAAACCGTTTACACATGGTGATTGTTTGGCAAATACATCAAATACGCAAATACAAATAGCCATGTGAAGTGCCACCATTAGACACTAGTAGGTGGCAATTTGGTTGCGTTGGCAACCAAAATATTGGTTTTCTTATTCATTACTATATTAAAGAATTATTTTCTTTTAAGAAAAAATATTTGCGCCATTAAATATTCTTTCTTAAAAGAAAATAAATAATTCTTTAAAATATCAACATCAAAGGATATTTTTGATGAATAATGAAGTTGCGAAGATTTAATTTGCTATTCGAAGTTGAGCTTCCCTTATATTAATTACAGTCACATTGAAATGATACAATTTTAGGGTTCCGTGCCTAAATGGTAAAAACGGGACCCTATGTCTGTCTGTACGTCTGTCTGTCTCCAGGCTGTATCTAAAAACCGCTATAGCTATACTTCAGAAATTTTCAGAGATTGTGTACTTCTGTTGCCATTCTGTGCCTACTGCCTGTTGTTCTTTTACAAAAATTACTAAAAATTAGATTAACATTTAACGAGGGCTCCCATAAAACCACGATTTTTTTGGCTTTTTTTGCTCGACATCAATAATAGCAACAGGCACTTGAAATAGTCACAAAATCCTCTATTATAATATTTCGCCCATGACTATTAACAATGTCGGATGTGCAAAATTTAGTACACAAGTAGTTTGTACAATATCTGTCGTTGCTTACCGACTTTAAACAATCTTCAGAAGGTTTCAAAATAGGTCATTTTTGTACGAAAATTAAGTTTTTGTTTTGGCGATCTGGTGTCTAATAGCTGATTTTCTAGGCATTTTTTTAATACATAACAGTAATAAAACTTAAGCTATACTGTTAAATATCGTAAAAAAAGGTATTAAAAGGACCTTTTTTCACACTAGGTTTAACACAGAAAACCGGCGTGAAATAGCGCTTGCGCTGTGTTTCGCCGAGTGAGTGAGTTTACCGGAGGCCCAATCCCCTACCCTTTTCCCTTCCCTACTCTTCCCTATTTCCTTCCCCACCCTCCCCTATTACCCCTTAAAAGGCCGGCAACGCACCTGCATCTCTTCTGATGCTGCGAGTGTCCATGGGCGACGGAAGATGCTTTCCATCAGGTGACCCGTTTGCTCGTTTGCCCCCTTATTGCATAAAAAAAAAACTTCAGTCACAAGATTACCATGAGCATTTTTTTCCTATTACTATTATTATAATTTTCTCAATTCGTTGAGTAGCTAGTTTGATTAGCCTTGCTGATCTTGCAGACAATGTAAATGCAGAGCTTGCAATATGTCTTATCAAACATATAGATTTACTCAGATTACGTAAAAGTGAAATTATTCTCAAAAAATGCCATAGAATAAATAGAGAATCTCGGATGAAGAAGACTGCTTTTGATTAATTAATCTTAGTTTTAATCTAAGTTTTTCATGAAAACGAAGGCCGTGGTAGTATGTAAGTGCCCTAAAAATGTAGAGATTTTTAATCTGATTCCGTAAACTTCGTTTCGCTGACAAATTAATGGACCTGCAAAACAGTCAGACCTTCGTCAGTATTTTCTGTATTTCCCACATATTTGGGCAAATTCATCTTTCCAGCGTATTTGGCAGATGTCGATAAGATCCATAGCAAGTTGTTCGACTTGGAAAATATAATATTTTCCATTACGAATTCGTGGTAGCCACCACCGTTGCCGCATCGGCGCCCTGTTTTAAGCTTTAATCAAACTGCCCTAATTTCTAAAATATTTGCCCCATGGTAATAATTTAAAAGACAATTCTATTCTTTACAGAATCACTATTAAATGTTTTGATATTTATTTAGGTCAGGATCAATATTGTTAATATGCAAAAAAGCCACGCTATTAGGAGATGATTTGAAGTTATTTTTTTAATGAAGGAAATGGTTAATTATTGGTTAACAATAACATATACATATAGGTTACGGCAGATTCTTGTTTCGACAGAATTAGTACTATCGCACATAAAAGCTTTAGTTTTACTCCTGTATTTTTCGGCTATAATATTATAGTATCCTAGATAAAAAGTATCTTAAGTCCTTTCCCGGGACTCAAAGTATATCCATGACAGACAGACACACTTTCGCATTTATAATAATTACTTATTAGTAAGGATTTTTCGACCACTTTTTTATTTAATAAATTAGTTTAAATGATGATCGATAGCCACCAGCAGTTAATTTAAGATTTCTGCTATAAAAATCGTGATTATATAAAAATGGAAAGTATATTTGAATGGATGGTCCAATAGGGAGTGATTCGATTTACTTACAATGAGCTAAGTAGGTCGTCCAATCGGGGTGTACAAAAACCAGCCAAGTGCGAGTCGGACTCGCGCACGAACGGTTCCGTATCGTTATAAAGCAAAGATAGATAGGAAAAAAATTGTGATTTTTGTATGGGAAGTCCCAGCAACAGAAATAGTAGGTAGACAAATACTACCAATTGACCCGGCAAACGTTATTTTGACATATAAATTATTTCTAGTACCAATATAACAAGTAGATAAAACTCATTATCAGGCCTAACGAATGTAGTTACATACAACATTTTATTAAAATCGGTTGAGCCATAATGGAAGATTCGCGCACAAACACTGTGACACGAGAATTTTTCTAGCTGTCACCGATCTTCAGATACAGCATGGACACAGACGGACGGACATACAATAATGTCTTAGTAATAGGGTATCGTTTTTAGGGTTCCGTACCCAAAGGGTCCAACTCGCACTTGGCCGATTCGATCTTTGGGTACGGAACCCTAAAAATGGAATTCTACAGCCCTAGCCGTTGGTCTGCATAATAATGTCGTTGCTATAGTCACTGACAACTAGGAAGAAATGCTGCACTGCATTTCTAAACTTCAAAATTGTACTTTGTCTACCACATCTATTATTCATTATTCATTTTGATTGCTATAACTAGTGACTAGTCGACTAAATTAACTTTTTAAAGCTTAATATAATACATATTTCAAAAAAGTAAAAAACCAAATTATTTTTTAATAATAATATCTATGGACGCTTCAGACCACGTCAGTCTGGCCCCATGCTAAGTACCTAAAGGACTTGTGTTACAGGTACCAGACAACGGAAATATATTTAATACTTTGATACTATACATATATTTAAGATTTTTATTATATAATACACATATTTAATACACATCCAGACCCGGGAACATTGAAAAACTTTTTTGTTCCGTCGGCGGGATTCGAACCCGCGACCCCCGGCTTGAGCTACCAACGTGCTCACCCCTGAGCCACAGAGGTCGTCAAAATTATCAACTTATGTATTGCAAAGCAGTAGATATTTTTTATAATGAAGGAGTAAAGGTTTCATTCAACGATTTGGAGGTGATTTGGTTTTTTATTTCTTTATTATGTAATACCGATAGAAAAAATATGGCAAAACCACGTTACGTATTATATCATGTAGATTATTAATAATTTTTTTCAGATTATAATTTCTCTGTTAATGCCGATGAAAAGTAGTTTCATCTGCATCAAAAAAAGTGCACCAAAAGGCTACAAAATGTGACCCGAATACATGTATACTTTGTGCATGTGTTCGGTACACATTTTTCATGTATGTACACACGAGTGACATTCAACCAGGTTGACATGATAATTATTGTCAAACTCATTTTACAATTATTAAATGCCCTGTGAAACGGTGTAGAAGTCATACAGATACGACTTTTAATACAGGAATAACCTTTCAAGTTTCATCAGTAAGTGATTTTTTTTTAAATTATGCTCAGGTAAAGTTCTTGTATTTTTTCCGACCCAAAAACATGCCCAAAAAGATGGTTTATTTAAGTTGGATGCCAGGGTATTTGCGTAAAATTAAGCTGGTCTCTTTGTGTTTGTCTTATTAAGTTTACATGGCAATAATCAAAAAATAATATAATTACAAAATTTTTACAAAGTCGCCATGGACAGTGTTATGCAAGATGTAACAATTTAATCATAATTCATAAACGAGGGTCTAACTGACATCAGTATGGAGTATCTTATTTTTATAATGCCGTTCGTACTTCGTTTAGTAAGAAACGAATCGAATTGGATGCCGAGCCAGATTACTCGTTAATGTAGCATACACTTTAATAGTCATTATATATTTTGTATGAGTAATGAGTAATGACCGAAAATTAAAGAGATTACGAAAATCTGCATTTACACCGTGAGTTTTTATTTCAATTCTGTAATAATCTATACTTATTATAAAATAAAGTTGCTTTTTTCCCTCATGTGACTTTGTTCCCTTTAATCTTTAAAACTACGCAACGGATTTTGATGATTCTTTCAGTGTTAGATAGCCCATTTATCGAGGAAGGTTATAGGCTATATTTTATTACGCTAAAATTAATACAAGCGAAGAAATAGAGGAAAATGTGAAAAAAAGGGAAAATTATTTGAAAGGGCTAACTTGAACGCGCTAATCTCAAGAACTACTTGTTAGATAACCCATTTATTGAGGAAGGCTATAAGCTATATTTTATCACGCTATGACTAATAGGAGAATGAAAAAAAAACGCGGGAAATTATTTGAAAGTTCTTATCTCGGGAACTACTGGAGCAATGTTTATATTGTTATTTAGCACAGATAAGAAGTAGACCAGATGAAGGATCATAGGCTATCGATATTAACCTTTAACGTCACGGGCGGGGTCTACGCAGACCCCACGCGCTGTTTTTGACGGTATTTTTTTTAAATTGGCAAGTTACGATCGCACATTTTCGGCTAATCTCAAAGCAATTCGAGGTCTTTCAGTGAGTAAAAGTCCGTCACTCCTCTGCTAAGAGAAGTTACATTTTCGTCACAAACGTCAAATTAGTAACATACGAGTCCGTGTATTTAATTCAGTTTGTGAAGTAAAACTCCGTATTAGTTTTGTGAGAGTTGTTTATTTAGTGCCTAGTGTACTAATCTCGCTGTGTGAGTGTTTGTGACACACCAACTGGACGCATCTTCCCATAAAAGCCATCATCAACTTTTAACGTACGTACTTTTTCCCGCGTAGTGAGGGTAGAGTTGGCTCAATACAATTAGTGCACTCATCCATAAATCTATACTCATAGTGACATCTGTAGTTCGAGTTGCAATACTGGTCGATTCGCTGTGACAGCGCCACCTTTAGTCCAATAGCAGTACCAGTAGTTTCAGCGCCATCTGTTGTAACCCGAACGAACCCGTTGAGTGTTGGTCCCTGAGGCTGTTGTTGTGCGCCATCTATCGCAGAATAGCTAAAGCATGGATAAGACCTCAAAATGCGGGGGCTGTGAAAGGTCCCTGAGGAAAACAGACTTGGCGGTGCCCTGCAGCATCTGCTCCACTAAATTTCACAAGGCGTGTCTTGCCTTGCCTGCTAAGGCGAAGGTTGGCGCGGACTGGGTCTGTCCCAGTTGCAAAAGAAATGAAAGACGCGGAGATAACAACCTAACGCCCGTTAGAGGTCTAGTCGACCTTGGTTTTTCTTCTCCTGCGATGGTTGATGATCAGGAAGCAAGCAGTTCACCTGAAGACAAGGATAAATCGGATACTAAAGCTTCGGATGTCGACATCGATCTCGTGGGGTTCAGGCGGGAGTTTTCTGACCTCATTGCTGAGCTTCGCGGGTGCCGCCAAGAGATGGCGCTGCTCCGGGACACCATATCAGATTTATCAACACGGCTGACCAGCGCCGAGAAGAGGCTGGACGCGCTGGAGCAGAGCGGCGCCGTCGGTGCGAAGGCGGAGCGGGTCGATGAGCTGGAACGGTCTGTGGCTGCGCTCAAACTTGAGCTCAACGACCGCGACCAAGACGCTCTTCTCGCCGATCTTGATATCGGTCTGGTGCCCGAGGTGAAGGGAGAAAATATCATGCACACTGTCACCGTCTTGGCTACGCAGCTGGGAGTGCCTCTGGAGTCGCGCGACGTTGTGTTTGCCGAGCGTGTAGGGGTCCCGCCTTCAGAGGGTGGGCGCCCTCGCCGCGTCGTGGTACGCCTGGCGCGTCGTGACCTTCGGGACGAGCTGCTGAAGGCGGCCCGCGTCCGCCGCGGGCTCACTGCGGACCGTGCGGGGCGCGTCTTTGTTAACGAGCGGCTCACTCGTCACAATCGTCTTCTGTACCGCAAGGTGCGGGAGGAGTGCAAGTTGAAGAAATGGCGCTACTCGTGGACAAGGCGGGGGCGTATACGGGTGTCAAAAGACCGCTTCCGATAACTTTGGGGTATGATTATACTACATTTTCTGATTACGAAAATGTATTTTTTTTTATTTATTTTTTTATTTTTTTTTTAATTTTAATTTTTAATTTTTTTATAATTAATACCTTTTAAACATGATAATAAACCACATAGAAAAATAATTTATAATATTTTTTTAAATTTTATTATTTTTACTCCATTATGCAATAAGCAGCGCCGCAGCGCGCGGTCATCGTTATCGTGTGTACGAAGTACCTACGAACACGGGAGCGTTGACCTTGATTCAGCTGTTAGCACTTAGCTCCGGCCTACGCACGATTCGAAAGGTCGTATGCGACGAATGACGATACACTACGACAGAACACACATAAACCCTAATGTATGTGGTGTCTTTTCAATTTTAAACCCATGAAGGTCGCCATGACGTGGAACTTAGAACTCTGACCTTTGACCTCTTATCTAAGTTACTTGCAGTGTTAAAAGTTTAATAGTAACTCATGTAGAATACTGTAAGCAACTGTCTGTGCACAACTTACTACAGTACTTAATACTTATGGCAAACTTAGAAGTTTGCCATGCTGTTGTAAGTACTTGTAACTAGTCTAAGATTATTAGACTACATAGTTACAAAAATTTCATCGTAAATAACGAAACCAATATGCGGATGAACTGTCTATCCGCAATCGTCACTTATCAATCGAAATTACGGATGATACACGAAAAAACCTCATACATAAAACTGGCAATTAATTACCTTACGTAAAAAATGTTGAATTCAAGTGTTCTTACTTCTTTATGCATTTAGAAAATAGTCCTTAACACCAAGCAATAAGACCAGTCACCACCAACAACGTCAAAAACACTTCTCGCTTTAAACGAAATCTATCACACCACAAAGTATTTTAACACAACTAAAATAATAATCAATTAACACTTTTAACGCTTTTGTTTGTACATCGTTTATTCAAACAAGAGCATTACAATTTCACGAAACAAAGTGAACGAAGAAGCGCGAAAATCGCTGCACGCCGCCTGCTTGTCTAATTCGCACTGGCGAGTCGCGCGGTCGGCGCCGGTCCGTGGCGACCGAGGCATGGGAGGGGAGGTGTTAGGGATGACAAACAGTGATGCATTTCGATACCTACATTACCGTGATAAAGTGATTGTTAAACTTTGGTACGCGTTATGCGTTATGCGTATGCGCGTATACGCGTTTACGTTTACGCATGCAATGAAAATACTTTAATAATACCTAATTAATTAAATAACTTTTAATTATTATTGTCGCTATTCTTAACATTGAGTAGGTATTTGTTTTTTTTAGTTTGACTGTAATCATAACATACTCGTATGTAAAACAATAACGATTTATCGATAAAAAATTATCGATAACTCAAAATATGCAGAGGGATACATCCCTATTATTTTACAAAGTTTTTTCTTTAATTTTATTTAGTCTGCAGTAAGCACGCGCCGTGCTGGTGTACTGTGAAGTTTTTGTTTTAAGTTTTGTAATTTTACGGATGTTCTGGTCTTATTGCTTATTTTGTGACATTGATAACTATCTGTGAATGTGAATGAACTTTTAATACTCGTAAACCTTTATGGAACGAGGGTGAACATCGTCGTCAATACGAAAGTGCGGTTTAAACAGTGCAACAGTGTTTTTAAAAGAATTGGAATGTCTCCTGTTTACGAGTACTTTTGTTTCGTGTTGAAAAACTCTGCAATCTACATTGAGTTAAATGGAGCACAGCTCGAACTGCATTTCATAAAAGCAGACAGCTGATCACAGGTCAGTGAACATGTTATCAAGTATTTTGTCCATAGTAACTGTGTATTGTATTTTTACAACTTGATTCGGATGTAAATTATGATTACTTTTCCTTTTTGGCCGGAAGTAAAAACTGAGTATTTTTGAGAAATAAACCTAAGAAACGGTAATTAATAAATTCTAACATTTTATTAAATCGTGAAAACAATTGTAATTTAATAATCATTACAATATTGATGGTTTATTCACTACCTACGGGCTAGGGCCTAGGGCACACCACGATCAGCTGTTTTGTCTAGCGCAGGTCCGCGCGCGCGGGACTCGGCGCGAGCGGCGCGTGGGGGCTGACTCGGCCTGCCGCCTGGGGGCCGGGGCTCCACTGGCGCGCGATACAATCGCGCATTTACATCAGCATTATACATTGTGTGTTGAAAATTTTGACTATTTTAAAAACTGTCGATTTAAAGAAAATTACTTGCACCAATGGATATATCTCATGCCCTATAATAACCCCACGAAGTTATCGGAAGCGGTCTTTTGACACCCTGTATACGCCCGACAAGCCGATGGGAGCCCCGTTCACCACTTTCGCACGGAAGAAGACATCATGCGGGCCTTCAGCCCCTCCCAATCCTGTAAAACATAATAACTATCACTATCATAATTTTCTTGTTTTGCTCTACTATTTTATAAGCAACCTATCACTGAAACTTACTACTAATTATATCAGGTCAGGTTTGGGGCTAAGTACATATTTTCGAGTTGATATCACTTTAATTCTCACAATAATACAAATTTTTATTCCCGGCTTAATATGGTGTCCCACTTTTATAAATGTTACATATTATATTATCTATTTACACAATATCATTTTATCCTTTAGTTTATACCATCAGTACTACCATACAATATCTTGTCAAATTATCAATTTTGCTTCATTTTACACAATTAATTATAAATCTTTATACACTCTACTATATATTATATATTACATATTATACATTATAATATATTATATAAATTATACAATATTCACTTTACAATTAGATATATTAATATTTTTTAAGGCTTTGTATGCTATCGGTATGTTCTCACCAGTCAGGACAGGTAGTACCTTAGTGTATTATAACTTACAGAATTCCTATGACTACTAAATATAATAAATTGTTCACAGTAGGGCTCTTTAACGCTGGATCACTTGGAACCAGGCATGATGAGTTTATTGCCATGATGGAGCGCTCGCCTGTGGATTTAATGGCTATAAATGAAACCTGGCTTAGACAGGGTGAAGACGGCAAAGCCCCAAAAGTGCCTGGATACAGACTGCGTCACCGTCCACGTCCCAGTAACATTCGGGGAGGTCGTGGAGGTGGAGTTGGTTTCTATGTCAGGCAAGGTATCAGCGCTCGTCTGATCTCAACTCCTGACACGCAATCTGTTGAGCAATTTTGGCTTAGTGTTAAACTCAATGGTTACAAAATTGCTGTAGGAACAGCATATAGGCCTCCTTGGATGGATGTGAATCTTTTTATTGATGCTCTTACTCAGTCTTGGTGCACACTAGCAACATATTGTTACGAAAAAGGACACGTAGTGCCATCTAGCGTCAAGCTAGCGCAACATAAAACGCAAACGAATCCCCTAATCGACACAAAATGGCGCAAGGTGTACGATTGCATGCTCGAACATTCCGCACATGTTTACGTAAACAAGTGTTGTTTACGTGTTTATGCGAATGTTCTCGTACAGTCTAGCGTTCGATCCGGCCCGTATAAATAGTCGCAGACAGTCGAGCCGGCAATTCAGTTTTATCTGAGCTATCTTCGAGGCGACTTCGGAGCGAAAACAAGTGATCAATAGTGAGTGATTGTGATTGTGATAGTGACTCGGCTACGACCTAGGACAGTGATAGTGCTCAGTGATTTGGAACTAGTGCTTAGTGTTTGGACTCAGCGATTTGGAACTAGTGCTTAGTGTTTGGACTCAGTGATTATTGTGAGCTAGTGTTTGTGAATAAAGTCTTCAAGAGAGTCACCAGGTCTTTCTCTCCGAATCATCGAACCCTAGCACGTAACAACTGGTGTCAGAAGTGGGATTTGGAGATGCCATTGACTCCGAGAGAGGACTTCAAGGGGAGTGTCAGGACAAGGGCGCAGCGAGCTGCTGCCATTGACTTCGAGAGAGGAGTTGGCGGTGGAGCTGCGGAGGCCATACCCACTGGGGACCAAGCTCCGCCCACTGCGGGGCAGGCCCTACCCGCTGGCCCCGCCCACCAGGCTCCGCCCACTGACCACGCCCCCCAGGCTCCACCCACTTCGGGTGAAGCCACGCCCACTGGCTCCGCCCACCGGGACCCGCCCACTGACCACGCCCCCCAGGCCCCGCCCACTCTGGACATGGCCACGCCCACCGGCTCCGCCCACCAGGCCACGCCCACGCAGGCCACGCCCACTGGCCCCGCCCACTGGGCCCTGCCTGCTCAGGCTCCGTCGACTAGCTCCGTCCATCCTGCCACGTCCGTAGTTTCTACGGCCCCTCAAATGGCTCTTCAATTGGAAAGTTTAATTAAATTAATGGAGCTGCAAAGAGCTGATATTCAGGCTTTGCAAGAGGCACAAGACCACAAGCTCGGCGCGTTGCAAGAGTCACAAGAGCAACAAAAGGACCTACAAGAGAAAGCGCTTCTGGCCATAAAGGATGTTAGTGACACTGTGACTAAGCTTCGAAAAGATGTCGACATAATGGAAGAACGAGTTACCGGGCTAGGAGTGGATATGGAAAATGTGAAAAGTGGCCTCACAGAACTACAGAAGTGGAAAGTGCGCCTGGAAACCACAGGAGTCGCGACGTCGAGTGGAACTACCGGAGTAGTGGTACAAGGACCAAGAGTTAAAGTGCCACCATATGACGGTACTACTTCTTGGAACGCTTATCGCCAGCAATTCCAGACGGTTGCTTCTGCCAACGGATGGACTGACGAACAATGCCTGACCGCTCTCACTGTTGCGCTCAGAGGACAAGCTTTGTCGGTCCTAGAAGCACATACAGGAAAGGGGTTCCAAGACCTGATGGAGGCCCTTGAATCCAGATACGGGGAGCGACACCTGGAGCACGTGTTCCGTGCTCAACTTCGTGACAGAGTCCAACGCTCAGGAGAGGGACTACAACAATGGGCGTTGGAAATTGAAAAACTGGTTAAGAAGGCACACCCAGGAGCCGATTCCAAGATGGTCGACACGAATATTGTGCAAGCATTTGTCGACGGAATCAGAGATCTGGAGGTCAGAGCTGCAGTGAGGCTTCGTCACCACACCTCGCTTAAGGAAGCATTGGCGCATGCTTTGGAGGTCGAGGCTGTTCGCCGTGACATACGACAGACTCATAAGATCCACGAGGTCTCTGAGGAAGTTAAGGAGGTCAAGGCTCCTACGAAGAGAAGTTATGGAGCCATGTGCTATAAGTGTGGTGAGAGGGGCCATCTTCAGCTCAACTGCCCGCAGAAGGAGACCCATCTGGCAAGGATGAAAAGGCTCGAGGAACGCATGGAACAAATAGAAGAGCTGAAGAAGCAAGGAGCTTCATCTCCTGCCCAGGATCAGGGAAACGAATAAAAGCCAGGACTAAGGGGCGAGTGCTGGCTGACGCGGAGGAAGCCCCGATAACTGTTATCTCCCAAGCATGCAGCGGAAATAGTCTTGTGATTCAGGGGACTATTAACAGGACGGATTGCAAAATGACTCTAGACACAGGAGCCTCTAGAACGATAGTGAACCCAAATCTAGTAAAAGCCGCAAGTAGACATAAGAGGAGAATTAATTGTCGGCTTCTTACTGCCTCCGGTCAGCCAATACCCGTCCTGGGAGAAATGTCAGTTACGATTAATGTAGGGGGGTCCTCATACCCTCATGACGTTATCGTGGCTGAGATTATGGACGATTGCATCTTGGGTTTGGATTTCATGAAGAAGCACAACTGCGGAATTAATGTCGCTGACGGAGTTTTCAAGTGTGGTGAAGAGGAAATTTTCATCCTTGGAGGCGCCTGCGGGAAAGTTGAATGTGTAAAGAAAGTCATTATACCTGGACGTGCGGAAGCTCGGGTGCTGGTTAAACTACCGCCAGCTGGAAAGAAAAAGTCAAACAGATGCGTGTTGATCGAAGACACGGCTACCAAGACATCAGCGCAAAAACTGATGACGGCGAGAACCCTTGTTAGTGGAAACAGTAACGCTGTGGTCAGGGTTTTGAATCTTGGCGATCGCGAGATCTGCTTGAACAAAGGTGACGTCATTGGAAAGTGCGAGGAAGTTGTCTGGATGAGAAAGTGTAGTTCGATCACAGGCTCAGACTCAGCAAACAGCAGCAACTATGGAATAGTGACTGAGCTACTCGATGACTGCAAGAGTAATCTGACTTATTCGCAGAGCATGAAAGCTAAGAAGTTTTTACAACGCCACGCGAATATCTTCTCCAGTCAGGAAGGCGACCTTGGAAGAACGTCGATGGTTCAGCACAGGATAGATACCGGAAGCGAGAACCCAATTCGTCAACGAGCAAGACGGATACCCATTGCAAAGGAAAAAGAAGTTGAAGGCCTTTTGGAGGACATGAGAAGGCATAAGATAATTGAACCGTCTGCAAGTCCGTGGTGCTCACCTGTTGTGTTAGTGAAGAAGAAAGATGGCAGCACAAGATTTTGTGTGGACTACAGGCGTCTCAATGATGTCACTAAGAAGGACAGCTATCCATTACCTCGAATCGACGACACTCTGGATACCTTGAGTGGCATGAAATGGTTCTCGACCCTGGACCTGAAATCTGGATACTGGCAGGTGGAAATTCATCCAAAAGACAAGGAGAAGACAGCTTTCTCCACCGGTAAAGGTTTATGGCAGTTTAACGTCATGCCCTTTGGATTGTGTAACGCACCTGCCACATTTGAGCGACTCATGGAGTGTGTACTGGCAGGCTTAGTTGGAGAGGCTTGCTTAGTCTACTTGGATGACGTCATCATTGTTGGCCGCGATTTCGAGGACCATTTGCGAAACTTAGAACGAGTTTTCGCCAAAATAGAGGGGGCCAAGTTAAAGTTGAATCCGAAAAAGTGTCGTTTGTTCAGGAGTAAGGTCAATTATCTCGGCCATATTATCTCCAGTGATGGAATCCAGACGCACCCGGAGAAACTGGAAGCAGTTCAAAATTGGCCAACCCCTAAAAACAAAACCGAAGTGCGGGCATTTCTCGGCCTATGCTCCTACTACAGGCGTTTTGTTAAGGGATTCTCAGAGATAGCCAAGCCATTACATCAGCTGACAGAAGATAAACGACAGTTTATTTGGGACAAGACTTCTGAAGATTCTTTTCAGAAACTGAAGAAACATCTGTGTGAAACACCAATCTTGGGGTATCCACAACCTGAAGGTCAGTTTATAGTCGACACAGACGCAAGCAACACGGCCATTGGAGGGGTGTTATCTCAAAAACAGGGTGAAAGAGAAGTTGTAATTGCATATTTCAGCAAGTCTTTATCCAAGCCAGAGAGAAACTACTGTGTGACAAGAAGAGAACTCTTGGCTGTTGTAAAGACGCTACAACATTTCAGCAAATATCTCATCGGCAGACAGTTTTTACTGCGAACTGATCACGCAGCCTTGAAGTGGCTACTGCAATTCAAGAACCCAGAAGGTCAAGTAGCACGATGGATTGAACAGCTCCAGGAGTACGACTTCAAGACCGAACACCGCAGCGGAAAGTCGCATGGGAATGCTGACGCACTTTCACGAAGGCCGTGTTCAGAAGACTGCAAACACTGTGTTAAGCAGGAATCTAATGAAATTACATTAAAGTTAACGAAAACAAGTCCTTTGGGTCCATGGGAGAATGATGCTATGAGGGAGGCTCAAGAAAGAGATGACGACCTTCGGCACATCATCACATGGAAGAAACGGGGTGACGTAAAACCAATCTGGGGTGAGGTTGCACCCACTGGCGCTGCCACTAAGGCGTACTGGGCGCAATGGGACAGTCTGATACTTCAAAATGGAATACTTTACCGGAAATGGGAGAAGACTAACGGCAGAGAGTTCCATCTTCAGATAGTTGTCCCAAGGACAAGAGTACCAGATGTTCTCCGTGAAATACACGATGGCGTATCAGGAGGTCATCTAGGTGTCAAGAGGACGCTAACAAAAGTGCGAGAACGATTCTACTGGTTGCATTGTCGAGATGATGTGCAGGATTGGTGCCGCAAATGTACTACTTGCGCTGCGGTGAAGGGACCACAGACAAGGAGCCGTGGGAACCTGCGCTTGTATAACGTTGGCGCACCGTGGGAACGAATTGCAGTTGACGTAGCTGGGCCATTTCCTGTAACGGAATCGGGAAACAAGTATTTTATGGTGGTCATGGATTACTTCACAAAATGGCCCGAAGTGTTCGCCATACCAAATCAGGAAGCTACAACAGTTGCTTCTAAGCTAGTCGAAGAAGTGATATCTCGCTTTGGTGTGCCTCTAGAAATCCATTCCGATCAGGGCAGGAATTTTGAATCGCAGGTCTTCCAGGAAGTGTGCCGAATTTTGGGAATACATAAAACGAGGACCACCGCGTACCATCCACAGTCTGATGGAATGGTTGAGAGATTTAACCAGACCCTTGAGAGGCATTTGGCGAAACTGGTGGATGACAAACAAAAGGATTGGGACAAGTATATACCGCTCTTCCTTCTGTCGTACCGTACCGCCGAGCATGAGAGCATAAAAGCTACCCCGGCGTATGTCAATTACGGTAGAGAACTGCGAGTACCAGTAGACCTCTTAACAGGAGGGTCACCGGAGGAACCAAAGACCTTACCAGACTATGTCTGCGATTTAAGGGAAAAGATGCACTATATACACGCCACGGTTCGGGAAAATGGGTTACAGTCAAGTGAGAAGATGAAGACCAGATACGACCGGAAAGCGAACACGAGCGGCTTCGAAGAAGGGTCACTGGTGTGGCTGCATAACCCAACTCGCCGAAAAGGGAAATCTCCAAAGTTACAGACCAAGTGGGACGGCCCATACAAAGTGGTTACCCGATTGAATGATGTGACTTACAGGATCCAAAAGCAACCAAGAGGGACATTCAAAGTGGTACACATAGACCGTCTGGCGCGTTACCATGGCAGTAACAACGATGCTCGGGACGAGCATCTCTAAGAGGGGAGTAGTGTTACGAAAAAGGACACGTAGTGCCATCTAGCGTCAAGCTAGCGCAACATAAAACGCAAACGAATCCCCTAATCGACACAAAATGGCGCAAGGTGTACGATTGCATGCTCGAACATTCCGCACATGTTTACGTAAACAAGTGTTGTTTACGTGTTTATGCGAATGTTCTCGTACAGTCTAGCGTTCGATCCGGCCCGTATAAATAGTCGCAGACAGTCGAGCCGGCAATTCAGTTTTATCTGAGCTATCTTCGAGGCGACTTCGGAGCGAAAACAAGTGATCAATAGTGAGTGATTGTGATTGTGATAGTGACTCGGCTACGACCTAGGACAGTGATAGTGCTCAGTGATTTGGAACTAGTGCTTAGTGTTTGGACTCAGCGATTTGGAACTAGTGCTTAGTGTTTGGACTCAGTGATTATTGTGAGCTAGTGTTTGTGAATAAAGTCTTCAAGAGAGTCACCAGGTCTTTCTCTCCGAATCATCGAACCCTAGCACGTAACAATATGATTATACTATTTTACTAGGAGATTTTAATATTAACATGCTTCAACAGTCTGACAATAAGACTAAATTGCTTACACAGTTTCTTGAGTCTTTACACATAAACCAATTAGTGACTTCTCCCACTCACTTTACAGAGCACTCTGAAACCCTGATAGATATTGTGTGCACCAATGCTGTTGCCCGCTCTGTCCTGGTGAGCCACATTCCTGATCTGGGCAATCATGCTGTAGTAACGGCACAGTTTAATTTCAAGAAGCCTAAATTCTCTCCATTTGTATGTTCATTTAGACCTCTTAAGGACATAGTACTTGAATTATTCAATCATGATTTAGACCAAATTAACTGGGGACACCTTGATAGCATTACCGACCTAAACGAAATGGTTTTAGAGTTCAACAGACTCATTCTGCTACTCTTTGACTTGCATGCTCCCATGAAAGATATTAAGATTAAAAAAAAGTCTCCTCCTTGGCTCACAGACACAGTAAAACAGATGATGGAACTTCGTGATCAATATTTTTCCAAATGGAAAACCACTAAAAACCCAACTTATAAAAAATTATATAAAGATTTAAAGTCTATTGTGATCTCGGCCATTCATTCGGAAAAACGTACATATTATAATAAAAATATAAATCAGAATATTAACAAGCCGAAAACTCTCTGGAACAATATTAAAAAGCAAATAAATTTTTGTAATAATAAAGAAGATCTTCCAGATTTTTGTAATGATCCCGACACTCTAAATAATCACTTTGTTAATTTACCTAGTCAATCAGATAGTTTATCACAGTCTACAATATTATCTACTTATTATGAATCTCACACAATTGGCCCAGCAAGATTTAGTTTTTCCCCTGTGTCAGAGCATGAGGTAATGGCAATAATAAAAGGCCTTAAGTCTAACGCTGTTGGTATTGATAATATATCTCTACAAATGTTGAACCTGACACTGCCCAATACCCTTAAAATCATAACTAACATTGTGAATAAATCCCTACTAACCTCTACCTTCCCCTCAGTTTGGAAAACCGCACTTATCAAGCCTATCCCAAAAATCCCTAACCCTGCCTCCCTTAAAGACCTACGTCCCATTAATATCCTGCCCTGCCTGTCCAAAATAGTTGAAAAAGCTGTATACAAGCAAGTTATGAATTTCCTTGAAGCAAACAAAATCTTACCTAAATACCAGTCAGGTTTTCGAAAAAAGCATAGTACAGTAACTGCATTGCTTGACGTCTTGGATAACATTTTATCAGCTCAGGATGAGGGTATGGGGACTATTCTCGTTTTACTCGACTACTCGAGGGCATTCGAGACAATTAATATTCCACTTCTAATTAGTAAACTCAAATATTATGGTTTTGAGCCTGCCGCCATCCAGTGGTTTTCAAGCTATCTAAAGCATAGATATCAGAAGGTTGAAACCACAACTCGCAATGGCAAAAAATCATATTCGTCAAGTGCTAGATTAGATCAAGGGGTGCCTCAGGGATCGATTCTTGGCCCTCTACTGTATATACTTTTTAGTGCGGACATCTGTCAAAAAATAGTCTACAGCAATTACCACATGTATGCTGATGATACACAGATCTACCTGAGTTTTTGTCCTAAAGACACCACCGAGGCTGTTAAGAAAATAAATGAAGACCTGCATCACATAGCTGAGTGGTCTTCCTCATGCGGTCTAGTCTTAAATGCCAGCAAAACTAAATTTATTGTATTGGGCTCAAGAAAGCAGGTAGCTGATATTTTGGATAAAAAACCTAGAATCTTGATTTCGGGACAAGCAATTGAACATGTCAATATAGTGCGTAATTTGGGGGTTTTGTTTGATTCAAGCTTGAAGTTTGAACAGCACTTGCTAGAGGTAGTTAGGGGCTGTTTTTATAGACTAAAAGTCCTATACAATTACCGTGCCTACCTTAGTGAGGATATAAGAATAAGACTATGTGAGACTCTTATTCTATCTAAATTGAACTATGCCGATACAGTTATAGGTCATGCTTTACTCGCCAGAACGGAGAGGCTTGTACAGAGGGTCCAGAATGCCTGTATGCGTTTCTGTTTCACTATCCCCCCTCGAGCTCATGTTACACCATTTATCAACAAGGCCAATTTACTTAAAATGAAGGAACGCAGTAAGCTCCACTTCGCATCACTTTTGTTTGACATAATCCTTACACAATGTCCATCCTACTTATATGAGAAATTGACTTGGCTAAGTGATATCAACACCCGTACTCGAGCCTCCCAATACCGGATCCTGACACCACGTCACAGGACAGCAGCGTTTCGTGGATCATTTAGGTACGCTGCTTCCCGATGCTGGAACAACCTTCCGCCGCCCCTTAGGGTGCTGAAAACGAAAAAAACATTTTGTAGTCATTACAGAACTCATTTACTCCACATCCAACATCTCTCAGCGTAATACCTCATGAGTGTATGCACCTCTGGCAGTGGTGTAGGGTTGTTCGGTGCCGGGACTATTAGGCGCAATTCCTTCCCGTCGATTTAAGCTCCGTCCGCCTGCACCTGTTCTGCGACTTCATTATTCCACACCCTGCCACTTAGCATTGTTTTGTCCATTACATTTTACTTTTTAACTTCGAACACATGGCAGACATAATAAGTGCGGGCCTGGTGCCACGTCAAATCACGTGTCAATTAACCTAGTATTTTGAAGTGTCAAAAGTGTCAAGTGTCATAGACTAAAATCTGTTGTTTTTGTTTTTGAGGTTTTTCTAACATATTTTTATATATATATTTTTTTTTTCTGTTTATTTCACATTTAGGCAAAGTATATTATTCTAAATTTTTTGTAGTTTTATATTTTATTCTTTTTGTTGATTTTGTTTATTGCTAGCTTTAAATATTGTGATGTCACACCTTTGGTCCCAGCAGAAAACCAGTGCAGCAGACTGGAAGTCGCTGTTAATGCTGAGCTGGGTCCAGTTTTGATGTCAAACAATTTAATATTATTGTAATTTTGTGTTCTTTATTTTTTATTTTTTTTTGTGTATTTTTGTAATAATTTAATATTGTGTTGTGTGATTGTCAAAATAAAATTTTCTTCTTATTATTATTATTATTTTTGCTTGTGTGGGGATACCTGCAGACCCCACCCGTGATTTTACGTATATACTTTTTTCACATTGGTTATGTGTTTATATGTAAGTTTTTTTGAATTGGCTATATATAAATTGGAAAAATTGTTGCTGACTTACAGAAAATCTAATTGGTCAAATCATATTAGACAATTTAATGACTCTGAAAGTTTTTGGAAACATTTTGGAAAAGTTAGAGGTAGCTAGACCTAGTGCACCAAAAATGAAGCGAAGATGCTATTATTGTCCCAGAACTAATTATTATTGTCTGTAAGCCTTGTTATAAAACTATTTGCAAGCCTTATTCAGTAAAATTATTTATTACTTACTTAGCCTACTCAAGGAATAATTTTAGTTTAGGGTAGTACTTTTCAAGGACTGTCAATTTTTTTTCTGTAATGTTTAGTGTTAATTTTTATCTTGATTACTTATTTCTAAGTCTTATTTTATTAGAAAAAAATATTAAGGTACTCAGAAATAGACATTTTTGTTGAATTGTAGTACATCAAACATGTGCCCTAAAAATTCTATGCACGAAATTGGTTAGTTCATAAAAATGTTCTTTAATGTGTAAATAATGGTTATTTTATTATTATTAAATGCTTTTCATAAATAAAATAAAATATTTTTTTTATAATATAAAACGGGTTTTAAAAGTTATTTAACCATTTTGAATTTATATTGGGGTACTTCTAGACCCCACGCGTGACGGAACGTTACCCAAAACAACGCGTGTACTTAAAGGTTAATCATTTTTTCAGTGACTACCTATATATTTTATACCCGTGCGACGCCGGGGCGGGTCGCTAGTTCTGTAATAATTTAGCACATAGATTTTTGTAATCTGAAAACGTCTTGTCTAGGTGCTCTGGATAGTTTTAAATTCGTCCGAGTCGTACAAGGTTTGTTCAAAATTATTATATATTACATATTATATTATTATCGATGACTTAAGGATCAGAGGAAAATGTTTGATTTTAAAATAATAATTATGTACTCCTTTCTTCGTGATAGTAGATAATATTATTATGTTTGGTGTATACTGCATAATGCCATCCGCTTTTGACAATTATTATTGTCCACGACTTTGTTTAAAACGGTTGAAGTATGGGAGTTACATTTTCTGTACTTATGTTATTCGTAGTTCAGGAGAGATAAAAAATTGATTGAATTTTGTATAGATTCCACAGTAATGCAGATTTACTTTTTAACCATTTTACGAGTTTTTGTTGGACGATAGGTGTTGCGACTTGCGTTAAAGAAGGTTTTAAATACTTCTGCATAATTTTTATTGTCTTTGCATCATAATATTTCACTGAATATGATTCGCTCCTGTAGGCATCGAAATTCGCAGCGCAATGTTATGTAGTATGAAGGTTTCCTCGAAGGACTATTCAACCCAAAAAAATGACAATTTTATCTGGCAGAATTCGTATCTATCCTAATACTGCAGTCGCCAGAGGTTTTAACCTCCGAAAATTGAAAATTGTAATAGTGAATGGATTTTTGTTTTTGAGGTGTCATTTTGTTTGCAAAGTTTACCAAAAAAAAATTTGTGTTTTTAATTTTTTAGTTAACTACTTAATTAAAAATTAATATTCCACCATACAAAATCGGTCCCGAAAATTTTTTTTCTTGTTCCTGTTATTTAATGACTCTTATCCGATTGTTTACGTTGAAAATTAACCAAATACACAAGTTTTAAAAAGAAAGTTTGCTTTGCTAAGCTAAATACAACTATAAGGTTTTTGCAAAGTTTTTAGATATTAACGCTCGTCGTAACCAAGATAAAAGGGTTTGGGTAGATTTAAGTGTTGTAACGAAAAGTGTGTTGAACTTACTTGTTGTGCGTATTAAATTTTTAGAGAAATGATAACTTTTAAGTACTTAAAAACGTTTAAATATATTAAATTAAATTAAAATATTTAAATATATATTTTAGCAATTAATGAAAAAAAATTAGTAAAAAATCAATTTTATTCTGTAAAAACCTAACCAAAAGAAATAAAATACAAATTTTCTTCGAAAGTAAATTTTCATAAACTTCTTCTTTTATTATATTTTTCTTACATTACATTTAAAATCTAGCATTGGAATCAGCGTAATCAAGGACTGACAAGAACAGTGACTCAGCTAGTAAAAATTGGGGGCGCAATGGTGCTTTCAGTTGAACACATTTCGCATTTAAACTATATTTTTATGTCTCCTGTCCCTTTTAAATCTTGAAAATCGTCCGTTTCTTGACCTAGACCCCCTTAACCCCACAGAATACAAATTACTCGCGGAGCTTAACCCTCGTGTGGCACTCGGGAACTGCCATTGCATAGCATTTTTTATCAACTTGTGCAATTATATTTTGCATACTCGCACACAAACACCGTGCTGAAGTCTGCCTGCTGCCGAACTGAAACGACGTTAGACGAATGTAACGGTGTGTCCACATTTGTATCATTTGCGCGATCTGCGGGCCGATTCTGTATCGTACATTTGTGAGTTAATAACTGAGTTAGTAACGAAACCGAGGAATGAGTAACGGAAAGTGCCATTTTTTATATTCACTTGCATACAAAAAGAGACTTTCGGTTGCTAACTCCTCCGTTTCGTTACTAACTCAGTGATTAACTCACAAATGTACGATACAGAATCGGCCCACAGCGGGCCGATTCTGTAAACGGAGGAGTGAGCAACCGAAAGTCTCACTTTTGTATACAAAAAGTGGCACTTTCCGTTACTCACTCCTCGGTTTCGTTACTAACTCAGTTATTAACTCACAAATGTACGATACAGAATCGGCCCGCAGATCTCCGTCGCGTATCGTCGAACCCTATCAAAATGATACGCGTATCATGATACACCCCGATCGCTATTAACCGCGATCTGATACTTGTCATATCAAATACACGCATGATCGGCAGAATGATCTAATAGGCGTCCACACTATGATACTCATACTTGATACGGCGCAATGATCGCGACGGAGATCAGGCCGATTCTGTATCGTACATTTGTGAGTTAATAACTGAGTTAGTAACGAAACCGAGGAGTGAGTAACGGAAAGTGACACTTTTTGTATTCACTTGCATACAAAAGTGAGACTTTCGGTTGCTCACTCCTCCGTTTCGTTACGAACTCGGTGATTAACTCACAAATGTACGATACAGAATCGGCCCGCTGATCGGTGATCTGATCGCGCAAATGATACAAATGTGGACGCACCGTTAGATGATTTTTGTTACGGAAGTTCTGAATTTGGCGATTAATGCTATGCAATAGCTTAAAAATCTGACTATAATTAATTCGAGGTTACCATAAAATATTTTGTCTGAGCTAACGCGTCTGGGCTAAAGTCCTTTTGACAAATCAGAGATTGTTTGTATTAGAGTAAAATATTGTTATGAGACACAGATTTATACGCGAGCCTTACCCTTTTGAAATATGGCGTATTACAATGATATAGGTTGAGTTAGAGGGCGTAAATGACTCTCACATTGAAACAAAATGTGATAGTATTTTTTAAGGTTCCGAACCTAAAGGTTAAAGCTAAGTGCGAGTTGGTTTCGCATGCTTTGAATGTCAGTAACGAAGCCCTTTATTTTAAAGTAGCCCGCGAATTTATCCATATTTAATATTTATTACTGCTTTTGAGATCAGCACGTTCAAACATAACGGAAATCCTCAAACTAGTTAACTACTAATGTAGTTAACTAGTTTGTATGTCAGTTTGTATGTGTCTGGAGTCTGGACTCTGGCATATTATTGAAAACGTTTAATGACAGACGAAGTGTAAGCTGCGTAGCCTGGTAGGCCTATACTACGAAACCGTTTTGAGACTCAAACAATCGAATGAGAATGTCGCGTTCTGCTCTTACAACGTCGTTTCACATATTTTGTTAGAGTAGGATGTGGCATTCTCGTTTGATTGAGACTCAAAACGGTTTCGTGGTACGGGCCCAGGTTTTAATGAAACCAGCCACCGTCACCGATACCGGTGAAGTATATCCATTGTCATCCATTCTTCGTAATTGCATATTAAATATACCAGGATAGCAGAGCATGCAAACTGCAAAGCGGTTGCATCGAACAATATTGACACAGCCACGGCTCGGTTTCATGAATAATGGTTAATGCCTGTTCATGCGATATGCGTACGAATTAACAAAATCATAAGTCCTACGATACGTTGTGATTTAACTGCACAGTTCGATCACCGATGATATTTTTATGTGTGTCTCGAATTTTCGGCTTCGGTTGGCTTCTGCTGAAAGAAATCCGAAATTCTAGTTAGCATTTTTAAATTAGAAAAATTTAAATTATTATATTCAGGAATTAAGTAAATATAAATTATAAAGACCTAATGATTATAATAATATTATATTTATAGCAATAGATGCTTTCTAAAAGTAAATTTGTTTTTTAAATATCAATTTATTGTTTATTTGTCGCCATTTTAGATTCATCATAGTTATTAAATCTTAAGATAATGTGTGTAAGATTTGTGCATGTATAACTACACCTGTAATTTAGGATACATTAATCTTTATTCTACAATTGTATGTTTTCTATGTCAAGATCTTTTCTGATGTATTTCCTTGTTGATGTGTCAAATAAATAAAGAAAATAATGTTGAAATATACAAACTCTAATTATTATTGTTTAAAATATTTCTCAAAAATATTTTTTTAAAGAACTGTGTAAGTACAGTTTACTTAATATAATATTTTTTAAGAATGATTGTGTCATGACACTTAGAATAATTACTCAAATAAGTAACGTTCATTTCAACAAAATGAAGTGAAAAGTGAATAATTTCAACAAAAAGTCTAACTTTATTTTACCTTAGAGTTTCTGTAATAGACCTTAACATCTCAATATCATAAAGGTGTTTTTAAATGTAGACATTCTGAACTGTACTCAACGCAAGTCTTTGTAGTGATGGTCCAGTTTGGCGTTCATTTGAGCTCCATCTCGAATTCTTATTAACGAGATCTTGCATTTTTCCTTATTTGTAAAGAAATCTCCAAGGACTTTTGTACCCTTTTTCACTTAGTGGGAAGTTGTAAGAATTATACAACTCCTAATGTATCGTCGGAGTGAGAATTTTTATATTATATTATAAAGAAGTTAAATTTTCAATCAAGCCATATATAACCGTAACCGCTCATACTTATATCTACATTTTTTCGTGAAAATTTACTATGTGTTATATTTTTCCTGTCGATTTTTACGGATAATTCGATTTTTTATAAGTACTCTCAATCCTATTGCTTGTAGCTTTAATAAAAAAATAAACACAAGACACATCTGTCAATAATTTCTGTGGTCAAAGTTAAGGTTAAAGCTAAGTTAGCCTTAACTTTAACTATAACCACGCCTCTGGAGTCTGGTGCAACCCACCCTAATTATGTAACGTTAGTGTAACGTGTGTTCACTGTGTAGTGTGTTCTGTGCAGTCCAACTGCATGAGCAGTTGTTGCGGTGACTTTTTAGCTTTATACGTATTTTGTCTCAGTATATTATATGGGAAAAATACTCATTGGTAAGCCACCTTATGAGAGCGTTCTAAAAGACATTAGAATAAAACTTTTTTTGCCCTAGTGAAAAAGCAAGAAAATTGCAAGAACCAAATTAGCCTCCATGAGCAGGATCCTTCAACGGACGGTGGGAAAGCACGTTAGAAGACAGTTATGTGGGAAGTAATTAGGAACATTTGGGAAGTTATCGGGAAACGTAACTGTAATCCCGACCTACGGGTCGTTGTTACGACAACGAATTGAGGGGTTTAAACTCCCACACAGATGGTTTGGCCATTTGGCCGTTTGTCCATACCCGACGTCACGGAACGTCAACGTCAAAAATTCAAATAAAATGCCACAATACTGAGGCATCCCGGGGATATGTGGGACTGGTCGACGCGACAGCCGACCTACTAAAACCGCCTGCGGTTTGCCATCAGCCGTTGGACGGAGTGTCCCGGAACAAAGGACTAACCGGCTAAGTTCTATGTCAAGTATCTCAGTTCTGTGCTAGTACCGTCATTAAACGAATGAAGGTTGAGTACAGAAGTAGTTGAGGTATAGTCGAATTTTGAAAAAGGCACAAATGAAGAATAATAACTACTTATTTTATACTTTTTGTTTTTACTTTGGAAGTCGGGTTAAATTTTTTTAAAGACCGTCGTGACTCGTGTTGTCGCTCTTGGTACTATAGTTTATGTTAGGTTTTTAAATATCACCTTAATAATATTATTTTATTTTGTATCATTAATCATAGTAAGTCCGGCTGTCAGTGTCCCAAGTGAGCTTGAACTTACAGCAATGTAACTTTGAAGTTATATCGCTACTACGGTTTCTTATTATCTATTTATAAATGTGAAAGGAGCAAATATATTTTAATCTATCTTATCGATTCTATGAAACTTGAAAATAACATTCTATTTTCCATAGGTCGGCTTCTAGGTCACTAAAAATATCTAAATCAATACCGTGAAGACTGTTAATAAAAGGGAATATTTTTGTAACTTCAACCTGAGACACGGGTCTCTTAGCTTTGTGAAGTTTGTAAGCCGAAGCCCAAAGCCGAAGCCGATAAATATTGCCACACAACCTTCAGCTGACGATTCCACTGTACACTTCAATGGTCCTTACCTGCAGAGGGTTCGTATTGAACATAATAATGATGAAAGAGATAAATTAGAAAACGTATAAAAACTAACTAGTTACTAGGTAAATTCCAAATTTTCTAGCAGTGATCGAACCGATGACTATGAATATATTGCCAAAGGTACAATTCCGTGCATCGCGATCGATCGCGGTCGTGCACGACCTACGACTGTCTTTGGACGCTCGCGACCATAGTCAACGTATGAAAATGTATGGCACCGCTTCCGAGGCCCGCGAGTGACGCGCGCGGCCTACGACTGTCGTAAGCCGCGCGCGATCGTGTCTTGAAGTTATGACAGTCGCGCACGACCGACGACAGTCGTAGGCTCCGCGCGACCGTGTCAAAGTTATATGGTACGATCGCGCGCGGCTTACGACAGTCGTAGGCCGCGCGCGTCACTCGCGGGCCTCGGAAGCGGTGCCATACATTTTCATACGTTGACTATGGTCGCGAGCGTCCGACGACAGTCGTAGGTCGTGCGCGACCGCGATCGATCGCGATGCACGGAATTGTACCTTAAGAAAGCTCTTGAATACACACGAGGACTGACACAAACTTATAACATCCCTTCATTCGTTGGGGGTTAATTTATATAAAATCGTCAGATAAAGGTGATCGCATTCTTACGGTACGTACGCGTCGCAGCATAGAATTCGTTGTAATGATGTGAAACTCGCCCATTCGTCCGCGCCGTACGCGCCGCATTTCGTGTACCTACTGTGCGGTATCAGGGACCTGAGTCAAGACGAATTCGTAATCGCTTCGTTATAGAATCGCCGATCAAAATGTATGGAATTGACATAAGACGAGTCGAACGTCAACCTCATATTAATAAAGAACGCTTATGTCAATTCCATACATATATAATATGATATTGAATGTACCGTAACTTCTTGGTGGAAATTCATGTATCACAGTAATAACATACACTTTTTATACACTTTTTCCACTTTTATTAATTTATTTTATTACGATTTCGATAAAATCATCATCAGGTGTAGTACTACTACATCGAAACCGGTCGTGTGAAACATAACTGTAATAAAATAAATTGTATAAAAATAAAGTGTATAAAAAGTGTATGTTATTACTGCAATTCCATACATTTTGATCGGCGATTCTATTACGAAGCGATTACGAATTCTGTGGATTCAGGCCCAAGGTATGATGCGGTGCTTTCGACGCGTACGGGCTCCGGGGCGCAAGTTGTCAAATGTGCGATCAGCTTAAATTAATTATTACGAGTATACGGCGAGTTGACAGAATAAATTAGTCTCGAAATTTCGATTTCCACAAGGAGAAAATCAATACGTTTTAATTGGCAATCAAAATCTTATTGAGTTAAGCCCGTAAGTATCAGAAACGAACAGTTAAATCCCCTTCAACGAATACTGTTCACTGAGATACTGGGAAAATTGTGATGCCTTTATTGTATTACTTATTGGGGATTTCGTGAGTTCCTGGATATTTCGGGATTTTTATGTTATTTTTTTACGTTGTAAATCTTACAGCTAAATATTAATAACAAGAACTATTATAATATTTTAGATTAAAAACTATTTTTTTTCATTAGCCTACTAGCTTTTCCGGCAAACGTTTCTTTGCCATGTTAAGTAAATAAAGTATTTTTTTTTAATTTGACCGCAGCGCTAACTGTCGGGACAGACTAGAATTAAAATTGGAATTCGAATATTATTTAAAATTTGACACTGCGATGGTAGCGCCGTCTGTCGGATCCAATGTAAAACATTCCAAAATCAACAACTACTAATAAATTAAAAGAGTTTTGGCGGGCATGTAAAAAAGTGCTGTTGTGTTTTTATATTATTTTCCTAAAATTGTGTTAGCTGGGTTTTTAATGTGTAATATTGGTAGAATATTAACCATTAGATATTCGTGTTCACGCACAAGTGTAGGAAAGTGATGTCATATCCAGAAACGTGCTATTTTGTGTTCCCTCCAAAACTCCATCGAAAGTTTCAGTAAAGCGTCTACCACTTTACTGAATCGACCGACTTGACTCCTTGACTGTATTGACTTTTACTTAGACTTTGACTAGACTTTAGACCTGACGATACATGAAAACGATGATGAAAAATATAATAGGAGGAATATGGTTTTCCTGCCATATTCCTTACCTTTTTACCTTGTCTGTGGCACAACATACACATCCTTTGTGTCAAGTTGCCAAAAAAGAAGAAAAAAAAAAAAAATTAAAATTAATTAAAAAACATTGTCCTGCGGACAAAATTGTGAATCTAAACCATTCCCAGATCCCCTTGAACACACACAAAAAATTTCATCAAAATCGGTCCAGTGGTTTGAGAGAAGTTCAGTGACATACACACTCACAGAAGAATTATATATATTAAGATAGGCTAATAAAAAAATAAAAAATATATAAGTAAGTACTAGAAAACTTAGAGCCAATAACAAGTATTTACTAATAGACAATTTATTAGCAAAGTGAAAAGATTCCCTTGTAACTTTTTGTATAAGTAGATAAGGGAGAAGACCTAATGGCAGACACTTTAAGGAAACATGCAACATTTGAATGTTATAAAATATATATTTATGAAAATAAAGGATTGATAACTTCTTTCATGTCTTCAGTAACTCTTACAAAATAAAACTATTATAATTATTCTCTGACAAATCAATTAAAAAATATATTATTGGTCTTTTTGTAAACTTAGTCATAAGCACTAATAGATGACATCACAAAAAACGAACATCACTAATAGTAGACACTAATATGAACTAATAGTTGACATAGAACATTACATTACATTTTACATATTTTTTTCTATTAAATTAGGTCTTTATTTGCCATTTTTCAAAAGATTTCATCATAGTCACTACATGCATCAGAAATATTATCCACGTTGTCTCTAGATTCTATTCATTCTTCTTCCGTGCTGAAACTATCTTTCCTTTTATTTTTATTTTTCATATTTTTGAAGTGAAAACTTCTTTAGCGGCGTTGAGCACTTTTGTGGGATGGGTAAAAACTTTGAAACTCGCGTCAGATTCTCGTGCTGATCGAAAAACCTTGGAAAACCCGTAAGACGGTTGGAGAGTAGTGTTTTGTGTCGAACTCGAACTCGAATTCGAACTCGAATTGATTGTAAGGGTTTCGATTAAGTAATTAAAAAAACGATTTTTTAAAAATCGATTTTCATAATAAATGGGTTAAAAATTTAATCGATTGTAAGGGTTTCGATTAATTAAAAAAATCGTTTTTTTTTAAATCGATCTTTTGAAAATCGATTTTTATAAAAAATGGGTTAAAAACTTAATCGATTGTAAGGGTTTCGATTTATTAAAAAAATCCATTTATTAATAATAGATTTACATAAAAAATGGGTTAAAAAATGCACAACGTTAATAATTAAGTTTTCACTTCTGCCGGCATTCCCGGAGTGCAACCCGTCTTTTTTTCCTAGCAAATTTATTTTCAGTCTTTAGTCTCCATGCTTCTTTTTTTTTTTTTTTTCATTTATTTTGGCATCAAACAGTCACATATACAAGGAAATACAATATGTTGTAATATTTTTTACAATAGACCTATAGTGCCGAAACATTATATTTAATGAATTTTGGGGAGACGCGTATATGATTAAGATTGACTTAGAACTTAATACTATTGCTTACACTAAACCAAAAATGCATTTTTTTTTTAATACATGTATGAGTATAGCTAGTCATTGCACCCTGCACGTATATATTTACTTAACGTGCAAGGTACCATGAATAGCTGAAAAATTCAAAAACAAATAATATATAATATTATGATAAAGTTGTACAAATTTAGTCGATCCAGTTACAGTTCAGTTCAGTTTACGTTTAAGTTCTAATTTTAGGTTATTCAGAGAATTATTGAAAATATCAATATCGGTGAAGTTTCTGTTATAATTGTTAGTGGAACGGTATACAAATGAATTACGAGTATAAGTTTTAGAAAGTTTCGGAGGAACAAATAGGGGTTTATTCCGTGAGGGTCGCACAGGTAGCCGAGAATGAGCTTTGAACGATATCATTGATAATAATGTAGGTGAATCAGTAAGTGCTAGGGTTGTTGAGGATTCCTCTTCCGCTTCCTCATAATGAGGAAGTTCCGCAATATTTTGGGTTCCTCAACCGTTACCGCATCCTCATAAATAAAAATAAAAAAATCCTCTTCCGCTATCGCTTCCTCAAAATTTAAGAGGAATTTATGAGGAATTTCACTGCGCATACGCGTCGTGTATCTAATCATGGCAACGCACACGCCAGAGCGCGAAAATTGTATTATTTGCTCATCTTTTTTGTGTGCGTGTGTTGTGTATGTTGTGTGCCGAGTGTGAGTTTTTTGTTTCACATTCGATCGTGAACGCGTTTGGCATTTACTAAGATTTTGTATGGGATTACTCACTCGGCTGGGCTCACTCCCGTGAGCATCGCTAGATGGCGCTGTACAAATCCCATTCAAAATCTTAGTAAACGCCAAACGCGTTCACGATCGAATGTGAAACAAAAAATTCACACTAGTCATACGAACTCCTCCCTAACTGCTGGACCGATTTTAATGATTCTTTATTGTGTGTGTTTCGAGAATGGTTTAGATTCATAGTTTGGTCCACCTTTTAATATTTTTTTGTGAATTGTTATGTACAGACAGGACAAATTCTTTTGGGTTGGGCCCGCTAGTATTTATAATTTCCTATCATCATATTCCTCATCCGCTTCCTCATCCGCATCCTCTTCCTCATAAAATATCCTCTTCCTCATCCGCATCCTCTAAATTTGCGCGTGACAATTCCTCTTCCTCCTCCTCTTCCTCATAATCACTTCCTCAACAACCCTAGTAAGTGCGTTTAATATTTTGTATAGTTGTGTGATGTCGGACATGTTACGTCTGTCATAAAGAGTTGTTAATTTGTGCCTACGCAGAGTATCTTCATAAGGTTCATTGAGAACATTTAGACGGTAGTTAAGTGCTTTTAGAAATTTCTTTTGAATATTTTCAATCCGGTTGATGTGTACTTGAAAACATGGATTCCAAACTGTACTACAAAAATCTAAAATAGAACGCACGAAAGAATAATAAAGAATTTTTAGAGTATTTACGTCTCTAAATGGTTTACTAATACGAAGAATGAAGCCTAAATTACGAAAAGCTTTACTGATAATATGATCAAGGTGATTGATAAATGTTAATTTAGAGTCCATAATTAGCCCGAGGTCTCTAATGGTCGAAACTCTGTTAAGAATAGAATTGCTAATAGTGTAGTCAAAATTTATTGGGTGGATCTTTCGTGTGTAGGACATAATAAAGCATTTATCTATATTTAGGAACAATTAATTGATTCGACAATATTCTAGTAATCTCAATAAATCATTCTGCAGCTTTGAGCAATCCAATGTGGATTTTATCACCATGAAAATTTTCGTATCATCGGCGTAAAGAAGGTGATTACTATGTATAAAATTAAATCCAATGTCGTTTATGTAAAGGCTAAACAATAAGGGCCCTAGATGGGATCCCTGGGGGACGCCAGAAGGTACAGGCAGAAATCGAGAACAGTAACCTTTAAGATACACTGCTTGGCTACGATTTTTTATATAAGAATTAATGCATCTAAGGAGGTTGCCGTGCACACCGGCTCTCGCAAGCTTTTCGATCAACATATCGTGATTTATTTTATCGAATGCTTTAGAGAAGTCGGTGTACACGACATCCACCTGCAGGTTATCTTCCATAGCCTGCACCAAATACTCAGTAAAATTTAACATGTTACTGTCTACACTACGATATTTAAGAAAACCATGTTGATATTGGGAAATATGGTTACGAAAAACATGTGAAATCTGTGATCTTTTTTATTGTTCTTAGGAATCGGGGTAATGATAGATTTTTTCCAAGTGCGAGGAAAAACACCTGATGCAATTGAAGTGCAGAAAATTATCGTCACCGGCTTTGCAAGAGCTTCGGCACATTTTGAAATAAAAATAGGGTGAATGCCATCGGATCCAGCTCCCTTTTTAGTGTTAACATGCTTTAATTCCTTCAAAACAGTGTCGAAATCAATATTTACGGAATTTATGTCAACATTTGAGAGAACATTATTATGTATATTATTATTTATTCCGGGATTGTTTCTAATGAACACAGAATTAAAATATTCATTAAAAGCATCACAAATTTCGATACCAGAAGACAGAATATGGCCCTTGTATAACATTCTTTCTGGAATTTGACTCGACTCATTTTTTGATTTTACGTATGACCAGAAGGACTTGGGGTGATTTTTAATATTATCTTCCGAAAACTTGATAAAATTGTGATAGCAATCTAGGGACATTTTTTTTAAAACGGCTACGTAGTATTGAAAAAGTATGATAATCTTGAGGATTGCCATAGGTTTTCCATTTTTTGTGGTACTTACACTTTTCTTTCGAAATTTTATAAGGGGTTTAGTATACCATGGGGGATACTTTTCTTTAGCTGTTTGCGTGTAAGAGGGCACAAATTCGTCAATTACACTGTTAATGATACTGTAGAGGTAATCTGTCATAGAATCGACATTATGGCATTTGGCGAAGGATGTTTCCCAGTTTACAGAGCTTAGTATCGTATTGATTGAATCATAGTCGGCTTTGAAATATTGTCTTTTAACTACGGAGGCTTGCTTAAGTGGAGAACAATAACATATTTTTATGTCAAACTCGATAGCCTTGTGATGGAGGTCTTCTGGTACAAGAGGGCTTTCACACGGTGAAATATGACATGTCACATTACTAAATACTAGATCTAATAATCTATCATTATGGTTAAGCTGACTGTTGTATTGAGATAATAAAGACAGACTCATAAAGTCTGCAGTTAAACAAGCTAGTTTATCACCAGTAGTGCAGATATCCGTCGAATTAGAGTTATAATTATATTCCCAGCTTGCGTGGGTTATATTAAAATCACCAACTAATACATAAGTATCGTTGGTGTTACTTAAAATAGATTCGCTTACTCGATCGTAAATCGACAATAAAGTTGCTTCATGTCTATTACCGTGCGGAATATAAGTGCAAATAATGTGTAAATACCGGTTAGATGTCTCGAGGTATCGCGCGGCAGACGTGCTGGCAGGGACGTGGCTGTTATCGCGCAGCGGGAGGGAGACCCATACCTCCTCTGATAAGGGCGGCGCGCGCGCATCACTCCGCCGCCTGGGACAGAGCTCGCGACGCACGGCGATCAACACACCTCCCCCGCGGCTATGACTTGTATCTATACTATTACGGTCGCATCGATAAAGTTCATACCTACTATCAAAGTATTCGCTGTTATAGAAGTTGTCGGTGAGCCATGTCTCTGTAATGCATATGACATCAAAATTGTTGTTTAGGACTTCTCTTAAAAATATGTGTGATTTCGTGCGAAGACCCCTCACGTTCTGATAGTAAAATGATAGCTTAGTGTTATCGAATTATTTTTATGAATAAATAAGTAGTACAATATGTCGACGTTCCACTAACATTTCTTACACAGTTTACAATACAATGATTGTAGTGATGAGCCTTATACAATGTAAAACAAAACGATAGTGTAATAGCTAATAATTTAAGGAAATAATCTAAACCAACCTTGAATAGTGCGATTAACAATATAAGTTGCAATGTAAACAAAAAATTGTACGAGAATGGTATGCAATTAACAAAAATATGTAGTCATTTAATTTTAGCGAGATCTGATTCATTAGAGATACAATATATTTTAGAAGAATCGGTTTTACGTAATTTTACATTCAGACAACCAAACATATTTATAGTTGTTTTAAGCAGCGAGTTGGCGAACTTGCTTATGCAATAGTTTATTGTATGGGGTCAGGTGGTCGCTGAAGTATATAGGTTTCGACGGTCCATCCATCCCAGCATCCGATGTGGTCAGCCCCCGGCGCGCACGGACTGCAGCCAGCATATCGTTTTTGCGTTGTTTTTGTGTAAATTTGATTATGATGTTAGGTATGTTGGTAGCTGATTCACCCGGGTTGTTGTTCGCGAAGCGTCGAACACGATGAATATGATCGATGTCAGTTTCGGCCATAGCGAAATTTATCTTTTGACATATATGTCGAATTATGCTTATTAGATTTTCGCCTTTTCGAAAGGGGATTCCTGTGATTTCTATATTGTTAATCCGACCCTGTTGATCCCTGATGCGTAATTGTTCCGATAGGTTGGAAAGATTTTGCTGAAGTTGAGAAACATCGCTGGAAATGCATTGTATTTTGCTACCATTATTTACATTCGCAGATTTCAAATCGCCTATGTCCTTTTTAATAGACGATTGTTCTTGTGACAGTTTATCAATGTTGCTGTTAACAGTACTCAACTCGAGTTTAAACCCGTTTATATCATCACGGAGTGCTTGCAGGGTGCCCATGATGCTTTGGTTATGGCTTTCGAGGGAGGTTTTTATGGTATCCATTATGTTATTTTGGAAATCCAGTAGTACATCGGAGTAATTGCAACATTCGGGCTGTTTGCGCTTTTTAAGTGTGAAACCAGCGCTAGGGTCATCTCGCAGCTTAGACAAATCGGGATATGATCCAGAATCGTTTTTAGAAGATTTTCGATAACTCATTGTTGTTATAAAAAGTTCGAAGGTAGGTATACAACAACAACACGTTACGCGACGAGAAAACACGAAGTTCTCTTCCGATGTCCTTATCTCACTCGCACTTATGTAGTAGGGAATACGCGAAGATTCGCGAATATGCACGATCGTACGCGAATTATGTTTAGAATGAGACGGAATTATTAGTGTTCTCACTTAAACGTCCACTGAGCACAGCACAACTTTTATTGCAAAAGCGACCGAAAGTTTGTAGTGAAAGAGTTCAATATGAAATTGCGTTAGTACTTTAAAAATATCGTAAAATCAAACACGCGTCCGGCCAGTACAGAGCTTTGAACCTTCTTTTGCCTCTTCTTTTTTCTTCTTTCTTTTCTCAGCTCTCCTTTCTCTTTTTTTTACTGCTAAAAAACTAAAGCAATCGATTTTTAGATCATTACAAGGTCTAATATTAGACACGTCCATTTTTAGGTGCAGTAGTTCTAAGTTCTTAGATTGTTAATAGAATTATATTTTCAGAGAATGGTGATGATTTTTGCAGTAGAAGTACAAAATAACTTGAGTATGTATTGCAAAACTCAAAGATGAGATCCATGTCATCTATTAGGTTTTTTTACATTTTCAAGAACTAATAGTAGACACCCTTTATATTGTTAGGGAAAATGGATAAAAAATCTTAAATAAACATTAATTAGTGTATACAACATGACCATTAATCCAATGAAATCAATAGAAATTACAAAAAATCTAATAAATGTATTCAAAACTTACGTGCAAAATTTCGCCTTCCTTAACCTATTTGCTAAGAAATTGCCGAGCGTGTGTTGACGCGGTCATATTATTTACGAAAACTGATCTCATTTTAAAATTTTATTCCCTAAGGCGTCTCTAATATATTTTTTCAATTCAACAGATAGCCTGAGAAGCTTATAAAATTTACAGTGGTGAGAAATAATAAGAATAATTCTTATTTTTATGGTATTTTTGTCATAAGTGTCATCTATTAGTTCAGTGTCTAGCATTAGTTCCTCTCCCTTATTTTGGAAGGCAAGCCAATTCTGTTATATTTTGGGAAAATTCTATGATTTTACAAGAACCTTTTATTTGTAATTTAAATTATAATTGTAGATGAGACACAGTTATTTTTAGCTAGTTTATAATTATATTTTTATGACTTATTATAATTTCCTTGAACACGAAATGCCTAAAAGCTTTTTAATTTTTACCATGTTTCTGTCGCAGACATTTTGTTTATGTGTTTTCCTCATGTTTTACTTATTAACATTATTATTGTTACTTATTACTGTACAGTGTACACTGTACAGTATACAGTTTAATTTGTAAGTAAATTAAAAATTATGAGGTCTTTTCAAGTCTTTCACCCAATAATTAGGCACAAGAGTAATAAGGCTTTTAATTTCAAGTTATAGGATTTTTAGCTTTACTGTAATTTTGTTGAGAAAATGTTTTTAAAGAACCTCATTATAACATTATCCTTCAGAAACAAATTTTGTGAATGCGCTCTGCATCTGCTCTCTAACTAACGAAGGTAAAAATTAACATACAAACAGTTTTAGCATGAAGAAGACGTAGCAGTAAGAATTTTGCCTTATAATATAACTAAAATTACTAACACTTTAAGCAGTAATTATTTGAATACGAAAATGCAAATAAGGTCTAGAAAATTCTAACAAGCTTTAGAATGTCGTAAAATAAAAATTTCACACGAATTTGCCTAACGACGTTCCCACGCGGTTGTAAAAGGTGAAACCTATTTTAATACGAAACTAGCTAGTGCACTTTACATAATAAAATTCCTGTATCACAAATATTCGTATACTCTTATAAACACTCATTTCAATAGTAATATCTATGGACGCTTCATTTCAAGTTTTTAAGATACAAAAAGTGACTAATGACCATGCTATATTAAGTCTAAAACTCTTCATGTTGGGCAACGATAGATCATGATTCATGATTGACACCTTGAATGTTTACGAATCTATACTAATATTATAAATAGTCACAATAGATCCTCATGGGTCGCAGTGACGCCAGGGCTATAGCGACCTGCCTTCTATAAAAAAAAAAATATTATAAATGCGAAAGTGTGTCTGTCTGTCTGTCTGTTACCTCTTCAAGCCCAAACCGCTGAACCTTTGAGTCCCGAGAAAGGACATAGGATACTTTTTGTCCCGGAAAAATGTATGGTTCCCGCGAGATAAACTAGTTTTCTCATCTAGTCTTATATATAATTAAGTTAGTTAGTCTTAGTGTTATAAGAATGACATAGTATGATAGGTTACATATGATTTATGAAAGATCAGCGGGCCGATTCTGTATCGCGCATTTGTGAGTTAATAACTGAGTTAGTAACGAAACCGAGGAGTGAGTAACGGAAAGTGCCACTTTTTGTATTCACTTGCATACAAAAGTGAGACTTTCGGTTGCTCACTCCTCCGTTTCGTTACTAACTCAGTGATTAACTCACAAATGTAAGATACAGAATCGGCCCGCTGTAGATAGGTAACTTATGTTAATAAATAATAATCCATATTCATATATCTATATATAGTAAAGGCATTTTTTTTCTATTGTAATTTATAATTAATGTGTTTATCTCCTAAATAAGGCAAACATAGAATTTATAAGTATTAAATTTTGCATGCTTCCAAAGTAGAATGTTTGATACTGTATAATATAACTTACTTTAAGAACTTTGTTAGCAACATTCTTTGCAAATAAATGATTATTATTATTTTTATTATTATAAAATAAAGGCTCCAGTCCCGTAGCGCACAGTATTTTTGTTAAATAATTGGTTGCATTAAAACTATAATACGTCCAAAATGCTTTCAACGCAGCGCATTGTTTGCACAATCCACTTGTATCTTCATTGCATATACGTTTCATTTTATTTGCCCGACTTGCATGAATTTTATGCTGTAGTAAAAAAGAAATCGGTGGAAAATAAATATATGTAAATACACCCTTTTTATTTTGTAGACCTTGTATCATGAATCCTCAGCCTTTATGTTCATAAAATATGTTCATCTGACTTCACTTTATGATGGCGACAGATGTTGTATATTTCAGTTGTATAATATACGAATATAAAATAAATAAAACTTGTGAATTACGATCTTTTGCGGAAAACTTTACTCTTGAAATAACTTGCGTCAAAGGATGATTTTCTTTGCTTATTTTTATGTAACAACAAGACGCAACTGTCCTTATATTATAGACTCATAACACGATGAGTATTTATTATATCTTTGATTTCAATACTCTTTCCTTTCTTTATGTTAGGCTTTGATTGTCGTCATGATTGTGCACTTGTGCAGCTATCCACATTAAACACAATCCATGCATACACACATCGGCAATGGGGATTGTCCATTTTTTTTTAATTTTGCTCATTACAAAAACATTTCGAGGAATAAGATCAGTGATCGTTTTTCTGTATATAAACGAAAAAAATACCCATTAGTTACTTATATTTTTGAACAAATATGTTTAACCTTAGTTTGACCTTCAATGGCGTTAAATTTGCAATAAATTCGATCAACATTACGTTTCGAACTTTTGGTAAGTTTCACGTATCAGCTTTCACATAATGATAACTTGCATTAGACGAACCAGCCATTAAAAATAAGATTGAAAGGAAAAAAACATACTACAGAGGTCAATTGGGCGCCGATGATGGCGTCAGAGCGAAACTGTAAAAATTTATTGAGAAAAAACTAGCCAATGGATTTCAAAATTATTTAATTTATATTCTGAAAATACCCTATTTTAACAAAAAAAAAAATATATAAAAAGTACATGTGATTTTTTTTGGACAATGCCCATTAAAGATGAATATTCAACTCTACAGGTTCGCCTGCGTTTGTCCATCATGGGTCAACGTGAAGTCGTCGCACAACACACAAAAGACGATAAAAGTCACAGAGATAAAGTTCTTATCAGATTGCGGACGGTTCTGTAAAGTACCTCGGGGACCAAACTCGCATTTTGGAACCAGGAAGTTGTTCTTGTATAATTTATTTCTGAGATTTTACAAAATACTTTTACATTCCATTCTTGAAAACCCAGTTTCTACTTCTGTCCCTTTTCGACCGTGAGAACCTTACTATTTTCTAACAAACAGCCCTCATGTTTAGGGGTAGACTGGCTTAGCTTATGCAAGCCTCATGATTATTTAATCATTTCCATTTCCGTGACGTTGTCTGGTTTCATTAAAACCCAAAGTAGTTATTCAATGGCGCCTGAGGAAACAAACTTGTTTCACCAAGGGAATCGAACCCACGACCTTAGCTTGGCTGTAAACCACTCGACCACGGAGGTAACGTTATAATTATTGATCATAATTGAAGACATAAGTGGATGAAGTAGCTAACAGTTTGAAGATGCCGTTTTGACGTGACAACGTCTTAAATTAGGTTGCGGCTGGGAGTCACTTATGAAAAAGTGTAACGCTCGGTAACGTTACGATGAGTCACCGAACGAGAGAGAGGCCCGCCGAATGCCTTGCGTCTCTCTCCCACACGTTGTCACGTAAAATCTTCGCCCGTAAAACCGACTTTACAGGCAACCATTTTTTTGCCTAAATGGGAGCTTTAGGACCAGAAAATGATTTTAAATAAAAAAGTGGATTTTTTTGTTAAACCACATAATATGCCAGATGATGAAGTAGTTAAGTTACAAGGTTTGTACTATCAGAGAAGTTGATTCCTAGGCAGATGGGGGACCTACCTAGTTTGGTCGCGTTACGTCAAACACAGCCGACAGATCACAATAAAATTAACATTGAATTGGCATGATTCGACTAAATGAAGTTGGTCTGTCAACTGTCTAGGAATCAATTTCCTCAATGGTACAAGGGGATAAATGAGTCTCACGTCTTTAATTATTAAATTAAATCACCTTTACGTAATTGCAGGCCCAATGCATTATAGGGTAAAATGAAACAAAGATTTTCGCCAATTTGGCGTTACATCATTTATTTTGGGTTTCATTTGCACAATATCGAAAATACTTCTACATAATATATTTCGTACGATTACAATAGTATCTATTAATAATACAATATTAAATATTGATTAATATATCTGTCTCTTCTCAATAGTATTGAAAATGATTTATATTGATTTAGGAAAAATACAACGGACTAGGTATCCTCATAAATTGGTATTCATATCAAAATGTAAAACAGATCAAAGAGTAAAAGATGCCATTAAACGATAAAAAGAAGATTTCCTATTTTAACAACTTAGAACTAAAACTTTAAATATACTTTCTGTAAAAAATTGTCTTGTCTCAAAATAAAAATACTTAGAGAACAACTACGATAACATGGCGCGCCCCTCCAAATTACCGTTTCAATGTGTGTAGATGTCGCAGTCCACTAGTTAAAATAGCCGTTCAATCAAACAGCTAGCCCTTTGACTGAACAACGCCATTCAATCACACGGCTATACGTCGTTTAGCCGACTTGTTGACTGCAACGTTTAACACTGCAGCTAGACGACGCTTAGCTAACTGGTTAAATGGCAAATTAACTAAGGTGACCATTAGTTTAGTGTTATTATTACACAAATGTAATGATAACTGTTGTAAATAGGTAAATAAGGTTTAAGTATATGAGGCAACTAGCGCCATTTGTTTGTCTGTAGAAAAATGTATTTTGTATCTGTGCTTGTCACTGTCATAGAATAGTTTTTTAATCTGTTCTCTTGCTTTTTTGCCTTCCTTGCAAAACGTGTCGTCCGGAATAAAGATAGGCATTGTAAATAATAAGTATTATTGATTTATTAATCATAAAACCATTTCATACAATAACAAGTAGAATAAATTATTGTATTCTAAATCATTTTGAACAAAATTGCAATAAATACCTTGGTGATACATTTGATAATCCCGTAATTTCTCCTCGTATTAGTTTAAATTTTGATTCATTCGTATGTGCTCCCTTAATTTCTGTCACTTTGATATCACTTGTAATGTATATTTACGAAAAATATCTTAAACTTAAACAAAATACCGGCTAGTTGACGCCATATTGTAAACAAAACGCACCTAGCGCCGCGGTGGTGAGCGCTAAACTAATTCAATCAAACGGCTGCTTTTGAATCAGCCGTAGTGTTGAACGTTTTGAGTGACTGAAATATTCAATTAAAAAGCTAGACGTGTAATTGAATGACGTTGTTCAGCCAAAGAGCCTAGCTTTTTGATTGAACGGCTATTTAAACCAGTTGGCTGCGACATAGACACATCCTTATGAAAGAGTTTGTATGAAGTAAGTATTCAACCAATCAACCAGTACTCGTAATATTTCACTTAATGTCACTTATTACCAAGATTTCTTGGTCAACTAATCATAACTAGCCGACCGCGCGAGACAACGCACATCAAACGTTTTGACAACGCACTTCAAACGTTTTGAATTTTGCAGTGGCGCGCCATGTTATCGTAGTTTATCTCTACATAATATGACTCAATTTGACATATTATTAATTATTATATAACTAGCTATTTTCGGAAAATGATAGTTCAGACTTCCGGGCCCACCGAAAAAAAATACGAGTGGCATTCGGGGACTGAAGCGGTAAAGCTCAATTGCATAGCATTTTCATTAACGCACGCACCCAATACACTGTGCCGAAGTCTCGCCGCACCGCTGTGGATGGTGGATGTCGGAGTGGGGTGTTAGGATTTTTTCGTTACGAAATTTCTTAATTCTGCCGCCGCGTTCACAGTCCACAATAAAAGCTATACAATAGCTTAAAAATCAAGTTACAGTTTGCCATGGAACTAAATCCTATATTATCATAATATTTCTTCCGCCAACATTAAAATTAGTTGTTGTATCCGGGGTATTCCCCGAGGCTCTATCTGATGACCCATAAAGGGCAATCAAATTTGACACCGAGGGCACCTTTGGCCCTTGATTTGTGCGGGTTATTCTCAGCCTGCAGGGGAATTGGATAATCAATACGAAACCTGATCGAGAGGGTTAATTTGTTTGGAAAAGGTAATTACTAGTTATAAAATGTTTTCAATGGGGATTTTGGTGGATAGTGTTCTCATCCATATTATGGAAAAGAAATGGGATAAAAATATGTAAGTCCCTCTTTAAAGAAAATTAATGTTTAATGTTGTTGTTGTTTTCAGAACGTCCTAATAGTGTTGCCGGCCAACAGGTTCGGGAATTAACCCGGCGAGAGGAACCGGCGTAAGAAACTTACTATTCTTACTAAGTAATATTAAAAATGCGAAAGTTTGTCTGTGAGTCTGTTACCTCTTCGCATAAACGGCTAAGCCAATTTTGAAGTATTTGGTATGGAGATCCTTTGAGAGACGGAATAGGATATTATTTGGTTCGGAAAAATATGCGGTTCCCGCGTAAGTCTGCGTTTCCATTGACGCGGAGCGGAGCTTAGCGGTGCCGAATTGACCAATCACCATGCCCGAAATCTTCGCTCCGCTTCGCTGTTATCCGCTAGAATAGCACGATTGGTCAATTCGGGCACCGCTAAGCTCCGCTCCGCTTCAGTGGAAATGCAGCCTAATTAACGAATGAAGCGGACGCCGTAGTATCTTTATATTCCTTGATCTGTATATAAATGTTAAAGGGTATTGATTAGATATACAATGAGTTCTGTTTTAGTGGTGCATTAAATTTGTTTTATAAAATATGGTGCAGTTTGGATTTTAGAATTGGTCAAATTTGATATGGTTAGTCATAAGATACTATTGAATTTTGATAGGTTAATTAAACTATGAGATATATTTGATTATAACAGTTTGTATAACATATAATTTTGTAACAGGAAAATCATACAATATCTTGTAGAAGTAAAAAGTAAAGGTACATTCTTATCTGGACGTTTTAAGTACATAGGACATAGGTAGATTAAAATTTAATAATATTTAATAATTATAAAATAGCTTGTAAAATGTTATCAAGTTAATGATAAATTTGTATTATTTAAATTGAAGACGTAAGTAGATATGAACTGAGTACGACCGGAAAAATTTTGCCATAAAAAATATCCAGGCTGATGATTGGTTCAAATTATTAGGGAAAAAGTGAATATAAGTAATTGTTCTTCTATACTTATTATAAAACAAAGTCGCTTTTTCCCTCATGTCCCTTTGTTCCCTTTAATCTTTAAAACTACGCAATGGATTTTGATGATTCTTTCAGTGTTAGATAGCCCATTTATCGAGGAAGGTTATAGGCTATATTTTATCACGCTAAGATTAATAGAAGCGAAGAAATAGAGGAAAATGTGGAAAAAACGGGGAAAATTATTTGAAAGGGCTAACTTGAACGCGCTAATCTCAGGAACTACTAGTCCGATTTGAAAAATTATTTCAGTGTTAGATAGCCCATTTATTGAGGAAGGCTATAGGCTATATTTTATCACGCTAAGACTAATTATAGGAGAATGTGGAAAAACCGAGGGAAATTATTTGAAATGGTTTATCTCGTGAACTACTGGAGCAATTTTTATGTTATTTGGCACAGATAAAAAGTAGATCACATGAAGGATCGTGATAGGCTATCGATTTTAATAATTTTTTTCTTGGTTGTGTATATAGTGGCTATATATTTTATACCCGTGCGACGCCGGGGCGGGTCGCTAGTATGTTATAAAATGTTAGTTATTCACTTACGTCTTCAATAATTATATAGCTCTATTTATTTTACATTCCCCGGTGTGATATTATTAGTGAGTAATATAAGTTAAAATGTCAAACAGCTTTGACTAAAATATGAGCTTAATACAATTTTGTTCAAAACTTCTTTGCACTCTATCAAAGTTATAAAGTGATCAATTATAATTTCAAATGAAGAAATACTGACATTTAAATAATGTTCGTTGAAATAATATCTAAACAATTTCATATTCAGTAGATAAACATAAGTAAGATTCTTAAGTGACGAGAGGTTCAAGTTATTTTGATGAAGGAGAGTTAAAGTAACATTAATAAAAAGGTACGTTAGGCCATTTTTTTAAACTTGAACTACTTTGATAAGTATTGATTAAGATAGATGTTAATTTTGAATAAAACTGACTCATCTAAAACGCGTACCAAATATTTACAGCATATTAACTTAAAATATATTTTAATAGCAACAAACATAAAAGCCAAAAAGTAATTTTGTGCTGACAGAATAAATAATTAAGATGCAATAATTACAATATTATTTTTCCGTGAATGTTGGTGTTATACAATGTATAATATTATTATGTTTAAAGTGCTCTGTCATATTAAGTTAAAATGAAATTTCATATACAAATTTAGTGATAGCACTTAAAATACAATTATGAAATCTCAGTCATATCTTATCAAATAACTGCAATCCACAAACACATGTCAGTCATAGTCATAGTACTATAATTATGATGTAAATTATATAATAAAATAAATAATCATAATAATATTACTTAGTGAATTAGACTGCAATGCAATCAATTATACGACGTAAATTATTTAGTAAAATACATACATACATCATTATAAATATTATACACTACTCAGTACTTTAAATGCAATGTTTAATTACAAAGAAAATATTGTTCTGAAATAATTAAAAGGAAATAGCAAGTTATTGTACTATGATTACAACTAAATTCTTCACATAAAATAATTTGGCAAACAAGACTTAAATATTACCTAAGTTATTATTTTATGGAATGACAGGATATGCGTTTATTACGCATATTATGTTTTGTGCCGAAAAAGTTTTATACTTCTGTATGAAAAAGAAATATATATTTTGTATTTAAATTTCAATCTTTTTAGTTTTTTTTTTCCCTACTATTGGTGTAGTAGTGTTTTAAAAATACACAGTCAAATAATTTCAATAGTTGAACAATGAACTGTTAGTATTGATTCAGATAACAAACAAAAATATTGAAAATATTATAGTAAAATATTTTACATACATTTGCGCTTATGTTGTTTTTAATCTATTTATAAGCTACTCATTTGCAAAACTTATCGGGTGGCGGTTGATTGAAAAATCACAAAAACTTCGTAATTATTGTAAACCAGAGTAAAACGTATCTCCTGAATATATAGTAGAATGGATGAACTTATTCTATAATCTGCTTTTTATGCTAATTCTGTTCATAAACGGTCCAGTATACGGGCGAAAATAGTTTGTGATCATTACTTTCCGTTTGCGAACTTAGTAGGCGATTCAATTCTCGAGTGGATTATTGTGAGCGTTTAGTTGTCGATTGGAAAAGTATCAAGTTTCTAAGTTTTTACAGGGGTTTATCTTTTCATTATCATTATTGATTTTTAACGGTTTAACGTTATGGTACTCACAATCTGTATTTCTCGATAGTTTTACTCCAAATCGAGTAAAAATTATCGTGTTGACCGCAAAACTCACATCTTTTGGCTCGAAGGGTCGGCGATAACTGATAATATAACTGATAACTGAACGGCGCGAGTCACTCGGTAGATTCATTAATGAATCATACTGAATGTGTGGACGAAAGCCCAAGCCGTGGGTTTTACTCTACATGATTGCTCGATCGAGTAAAACCATTTGTGAGTAGAGATCAACTACGATAACATGGCGCGCCCCTCCAAATGACTATTTCAATGTGTGTAGTCACATCCTTATGAAAGAGTTTGTATGTAGTAAGTATTCAACCAATCACAGTACACGTAATATTTCACTTAATGTCACTTATTACCAAGATTTGTTGGTCAACTAATCATAACTAGCCTACCGCGCAAGACAACGCACTTCAAACGTTTTGAATTTTGGAGGGGCGCGCCATGTTATCGTCACAATTATCGTAGTTGATCTCTACTTAGGATTAGCCCATCAATGCGCTAAAGAAAATAGTCCTGTCAAAAAGCTTAGAAGCCCAGCATTTGTTAGTGAGCGTATCAGTTGTCGAACAAATTCATGGCCAGTTATTGAGGTTTTTAAAAGGAATATTTTCATGCGTGACGTTGCTAATGAGGGTGCTCGATATTCTATTTGTCACCAGGTGCCGCTATGTAGCCGGTCTATCGTGTCAAACTGCTGTCATATGTCACAATATAAAATAGAATATACTTTATTGCGTTCAAGATATTGTACAAACATAAATAAAATACATTCAGCAAAGATACAAGAACGCAAAGGCGGCTTTATTGCTTTTGAGCAATTTTTTCCAAGCGGCCTTGGATATCTATAGGAGTACAATAAATAATAATATAATTAACTTAGGGTAAGTATACGGTGCACTAATAAAAAGTAAAAACTACAAGTATTGAAACTTATTAACTAATATATTAGCTGTCATATTGTGTCACGAATCACGATACAATATAATACTAGCTGTCCCGGCAAACGTTTCTTTGCCTTATAAAGTATATCGCCCGTATTATTTTATTGAAGTGACTAAATAAAGTATGTCACCATGGCAACGTCCATCGCTATCATTGTCGTCGTTTTTCTCGAGTTGTAATAATTTACTATTATTTATTCAAAAAATGCACTTATCAATATAATAAGTACCGAGTAGCCGATTCTCAGACCTACTGAATGTACATATAAAATTTGGTAAAAATCAGTAAAGCCGTATCGGAGGAGTTTGATTGATTGTACTGTTGGTTCTTGGTGGAAATTCATGTTGAACACTAATAAAACACACATTTTCTTGCACTTTTTCCACTATATTATAATATTATTATACTTTTAACAAATTACACGACCGGTTTCGTAATTATTCGAATAATTTTGAAACCGGTCGTGTAATTTGTTAAAAGTATAATAATATTATAATATAGTGGAAAAAGTGCAAGAAAATGTGTGTTTTATTAGTGTTCACGATACTATGTCTATTTGACGCGATACACCCGAAGGCTACATCGTGGCACCTGGTTGCAAATAAATTCAACAACCCTCATTGGTTGTTAGTCCATTACTAATTCTTATGAAAAGATATACTCTTGTCAAAAACCTTAGAAACCTGAGAGCTGGTGAGCGTTTTAGTTGGTGAGTGGATGCCACTGCTTGACTTGCTCCATGGGGCTGGCTATCGCGGAGTTCCAGTGCTGTAACGCTCGTCCACGGGTGAACATGTACGACCCTAACACGAACTTGCCCAGGATACGATCTGCGACAAGAAAAAACACGGTTAAATAAAATATAGACACAACAGCGCATAATATGAAGGCCTGAAAACTCCTTATTTTAAGGACTTTATAATTATACGAGTCGATTGATGAAGTGGAACAACAGCAAGCTGGCCTAACCAGCTTCGTTTTATGCATTCCTGTGTGTGCACAAATGCAGTCCCTCTTAAAAGGCCGGCAACGCACCTGCAGCTCTTTCGATGTTGCGAGTGTCCATGGGCGACGGAACTTCCTTTCCATCAGGTGACTCGTTTGCTCGTTTGCCCCCTTATTCGTAAAAAAAAGTCCGAACTCCGACCGGATCGATCGGAGTTAAAAAAATTTTACGTATTTTTCGAACTAGCATGAACATTGTATTTCATCAACTTTTAACGTCTACAATAGCTAAATTAACCATTTTGACGGAGCTAATTTTCTCTAAACAAAGGAACTTTAATAAACTTCAGAACCTATTTGTTCACGATAAAATTGTTCAGGTAAAATAAAATTTTGTACCTAAAATACCTTTTCAATTTTAAATCATTAGCTATCCTTTCAAACACTGCCAGTAATACTCTGCTTACTTTACTTCAATTAATGCCAAGGCTCCTTGTCTCTTCCTGAAGCGTCTCAAGAATGCTGAAAGACTCATTTTATTGTGAATTCTTTGGGAAAAACGGCGAAGGTAAACGTTGAGGTAGAACATTTATTTTAATTTATACCCACATCATGATAACGGCTTCTTATTAGGATACCCGAAGAAATTGTGTTTTCCTCTTACAGAATGTGTTTTAGCCGAATTACTAACCCATGCCTACATTATGTTACAAACGAAAACAAAGACAAAATTACCGTCCTAAAATTATCTCTATTTCACAAAATATATGTTATCACTTCTTGATGACTTTATTTAAAGAGTTGGATAGAGACATAAATATATATAGCAAACATTCAAATCAATACTAGATTACTTATTTTCAGTTTTGGAGGTTTTTGACAGGATTAGTACGGGAGCCCTAGAATTTTTTTTTGTGATTACTAACAAGCTAATTTTTTGCGAGTAACCATTCTGATAAGACGAACAACACTTTTATTTTTAACCGACTTCCAAAAAACGAGGAGGTTATATGTTCGGCTGTGGATATTTTTTTTTTTTTTTTTTTTTTTTTTTTTGTATGTTCAACGATTACTCCGCCGTTTGTGAACCGATTTTCGAAATTTTTGCTTTGTTGTATTTGGTTTTACTCCAATTTGGTACCATGTTAACAAAAGTGGTGACCTGATGATGGGATCCAGGAGTAATCGAGGGAACTTCTCGAAATTTATATGGAAACATATGGTGATTTTGGTTTTATGTGAAGTGTACTAAGAATATGCTACCAAAAAGTCAAATATTGGGTCAAGGTATACCATGGTTTCGAAGATGCTGAGAGAACTCCTGACTCCTTATAGATACACGTTTGGGAGTTTCGGCGTTGTTTTAAGAACAGAAAGCATAAGCTACTATGCAACTCATATTCATCATCATAATCATCATCATCATCATCATCATCGTCTTCATCATTACCACGTCGTGTTAAGGTCACCAATGTCTCATGGCACAGAATAGATAATAGTACAAGGCATAGGTGTGGATATACTAATAATAATAATAATTTTATACTGTATAACAACACTTTGTTTAAATATACACGGCGGTCAGCGCCGCAGAGGCGATGGTATCGCGGCGCCGCCGCGCGGCGCGTGGCGGAAGACAACAGATCGAATATACTTTACTACTTTATATACAGATCGAATACTTTACTAACTACTTTATAAAATTTTAATAGACAAAATATAGAATTAAAATAAAGTTATTTTAATAAACAGAGCATTTAAACAAAACAAAGTCAATAAGTGTCTTTTTAATTAGTTATACTTATTAATCGATAGATAGCGCACTAAGTATCGATTTGAATGGATTTAAAATTGAATTCTTGATTACAAGAACAGCTGTCAATAATTATGATAATATTATATTATATTACTAGCTGTCCCGGCAAACGTTGTTTTGCCATATAAATAATTTTTGGTATGAAAAATAGATGTTGGCCGATTCTCAGACCAATATCCTCACAATATGCTCACATAATTTCATGAGAATCGGTCAAGCCGTTTCCGAGGAGTATGGCAACGAAAACTGTGACACGAGAATTTTATATATTAGATGAGTAGCTACGCTACATCCTATGCAAGTTTATACAATTTTTTATCTGATAGATCCTTCGATCGTGGAAAAACGAGACACAATAGCCTTTCTATTGTTATCGCAATCGCCGGTGACCGCTTGGGGTTTGAATTATTAAAATTGTTAAATTACTTAGCACAATATGTTCACTTCACTGATAATATATTATTTTGTGAGTGTGAACTGTGACTCTTAACAAATTGTAATAAGATACGTAAAATATACGCGAAGGTTTACCTACTAGTGTAACTAAAAAGAGTGAAATTATTATTATTTTTAACAAAAAATTAAAACCGACTCCCAAGGTAAAAACAATATTAACATTAATATGAACTAAAAAGTATTAAATAATTTTTGCTATCTAATAGTGCCTTTTTCCGAATTCGGCTAAACCTCAACTATTTCTGTACTCAATCTTCATAATTTTGAAGTCGGTGCCAGTTCCAAAAGTTTCAAATATTCTGTCAGAGGACTGAAGATTCAGCTATCTGGTACCGACTTCAAAATAATGAAGATTGAGTACAGAAATAGTTGAGGTTTAGCCGAATTCGGAAAAAGGCACTATTAGATAGCAAAAATTATTTAATACTTTTAAGTTCATATTAATGTTAATATTGTTTTTACCTTGGAAGTCGGTTTTAATTTTTTGTTAAAAATAATAATCGAAAAATCTCGAATGTGGTAGCTAACAGAGATAGAAAGGATTTCATACTTTGACTTGATGGTCTTAAAATATGGATTGTTTTGCAGGACAAGGTTACTCTTAAATTATATAACTATATTAACCTAGCAATAGACAAAAAATCAGCTGGTTAGGGTTCCGTTTTAGGGTACAGTAGTCAACCAAGTTTCGTTGATTATAGAGCTACCGTAAACTATCAGTCATTGGACAGCTAAGGATTTTTTTTACAGAAAAAGCTCTAAAACATTAAATACTTCGCATGAAATAGAAATAGAAATTATATTTGTGTTCATAAATTATATGGCTTAAGATATGCAAACATAAAAATGCGATAGTTTTTCAGTTTATATTGATTTTTGGTAAAAACTGAATGGTAGGTAAATCACAGTCATGGGACGGAATTACAATAGTTCGGACACCCACAACCAGTAGTTGGACAAGCAAAGTTTGATTGAAATTTGATTAAAATTGGTATTGTAAGTAGGAAACATTATAAATAATTGTTATTTTCACAGATATTTTTATTATTTATTGCAAAATAAGGTGGTTTATTAAAATATTTAACAAAAACTGACTACAAAAAATTAAAATTCTTGCTAATATAGTTACACAGCATAGTACTATTGTAACATACACATTCATACTAATATTATAACTTTATAAGTATGAAAGTCTGTTCGTCTGTCTGTCAATTACTTCTTCGCGCTCAAACCACTGAACGGATTTTGCATAAATTTGGTATGGAGACATTTTGAGTCCCGGGAAAGGAAAAATAGTACTTTTTGTCCCGGGAAAATGTACGTTATCCACTCGATAAACGGACTTTGACGCAATGGAGTTACGGCCGTCATCTATTATTATTATAGATGTAAAAATATGTTCGTCTGTTTTTTTATCTGTATGTCTGTACTTATATTACATTATTCAGGTAAAAAGTAACTCAAATATTTAGAGATTTCAGATTGTCCTCACCGAGCCAATCGGCATACTTAGACAATATTTAAATATGGAGCACAATGCAGAGCATTTGCCTGCTGCCAAATAATTGGAACGTACCTACTTCACAATCCAGGGATTTCCTAATAAAACATAAATTTAAAAATTTGAAAATTCTAATTCCTCTATAAAAACGCGTTAAATAATGCGTTGCTTAAATATCAGCCCTTATGCAACGCACCGTAGCATTTCACAAGGCTCCCAAATTGCGTTACGTTCCCTTATTCATTCCATACAATTAACGGCAACAAGTAGGTTCTTGAAGTATTCAGAAGTCACACTTCATTGAAGTATTTAGAAGACACACTACGTCAGCTGCAAATTAACTTTCGTATTGAATAACACTCTCATCTTTCGAATATATTATATCAAGTTGATCATGGTATTATTTCATCTAATAATGTCGAATAACTGTTTTTCAGCACTTTTACAATACCAGTAGTAGGACAGGCCAAAAAAAAGTGTGTCAGCTCCGACGCACGACTGGAGTTTACTCTACTATATATATATAATAATATAATAATATAATATAATTATTATATTATCTACTGTCTTAATACACTCACAGCCAAATTAGAAAGTTGCGCACTAAAGGTGCGCACCAAAAACGTGACACATTTTCGTTACTTGTTAGTAGGTTTTACCCCTCGGATTTTTCTCATACCGGGCGCCTTATATATGAAAATCGATTCTTAAGGAGTAAACTCCAAAAACCTTTAAAATATGAGATAAAAGGATATTAAGAATGTACAAAAAATACTTAATAGATTGTTATTTATACAATAACACGCTTATTGTATAAATAACAATAAGCGTGTTATAACACAATGTGTATCATAAAAAATATTGTCAAAAACTTTGGCATGTTTCTTAATTTTCTCTTTTCATTTGCAAAACCAAGGCGCACGTGATGACCATAGCGACAAAAGTATGTTTTATTTTGGTTACACCGCAACCTGATAAAAAATACTCTATTTTTATTGTAGCGTGAATGCCCATCAATATTAATACCATTATTATTTACGTCGTATAAAAAACACAAGCTTTTATTTTTATGATCAAAGTGTAAAGTGTCCCTCTACTAAAAAATTCTAATGACTCGTAATTTACCCTACTCACAAAAAATTTGCTTGTTAGTAATCACAAAAAAATTGTTCTAGGGCTCCTTAACTATATTCAATAGCGTCGTTGATCGGCCATGTTTTGATAATAGCCAATCAAAATTACGCTAAAACTAAATATTTATGCAACATTCTTGTTCAATGTTTTAACGTTAGTCAATCAAAAGAGTTACTCCTCTCTTAAAATCTCATAAACCAGGAACTTACAACAATGTATTGGATTTGTTTTAAAACAATTCTCTTACAATTTATAGCGAGTGCACCGCGCTGTAAGGGTCATAAAAGTTTCACTACCTCCTGCCTTATGAGATCTTGGTATGAGATCGTTTGGAATACTACGTGACAGGGGTCTGTAAGGGATTGGATGGAGATCATATATTTATGTAATAAGCTGATCTTTATCTAAATTGCCTTTATTACTTGATTAAAACATGTTGGTACAAAAATTCCCAAACTCCTTTGTTAATACGAGTAAAAATAATATACACGTACAGCGAAGAACTAGACATCAAGCTGTCTTTTGGCCTTTGTGTAATAACTAGAGCTGCATTATACATAGTTTGATTAAACTAGGCAGTATAATATTTTGGTAGCAGTTTTTTTATATGAATTTCATTTTCAATTGCATTAAAATATATTATAATTAATCATAAGGTAGTGTAAAGAGGTTGTATGAAAATAGAAATAACGGAAAAATAACATTGTTAACTCAAATTAAAATTCACGCAAATATAAAAAACCGGCCAAGTGTGTACACGCGCAATATAGGGTTCCGTAGTACAGATAGTTTTTTTTAAATTTTTGTATGGTCAATGAATGTACATATTTTATAACGTGTTTTATTACTATGGTTCAAATGCTCAGTCCTGTCTCTAGCGGTTATCGGCATCTCGTCTACCATTGTATTCTAATTTTACAGATGTAGCGATATCTATCGCATTGTTTATATGACATAATTGTCAAAAAGTTTCTAAATTCAAATGACCGCGTTTCGTGGTCGAGCAAGCAGGAAGAAGCGTGACCCCGCCATGTATCACGAACCTTTTTTTCTTATAAATATTAAATATATTAAATATATCCGGAGAAATTATGAAGCTACTAAGTAATACTTTATATAATATAATAGGCTAGATGACTAATTTTTTTTCTTATTGGTAATTGAAAGACCCTTAAAAAATAGAAACATTGCTGAAAGAATGACTCTCATAGCTTAAAAATTCACCAAGATATGAACAATTCAAACATCTCATAAAATAGACCTGCCCGAAACGCCCCATACAAAGTGCTATGAAAGACTGACGTCAGTCTTTCTTAGTTTGTACGGATCGGGAGAGAACTTTGTTCGATAGGTATATTAAATATTGCGTTTATGAAAGTGGTTTCATATCAAAAGTTGCTTTTAATTGCATAAGTTATCGAATGGTATACAAATATTAAGAAATTTAATTGAAAAAAAAATCGACTTGATTATCCAACTTTGAAGGTGCCTAACAAAAAAAATACAAATGCTATCGAGCTGATATTTTGGTAACGCTTATTTTTTGCCGTGCTTTCTTTATTTTATTAACAAAATTCGCTAATCTTTGACCTTGTCATCATCCCTATTATCGTTAACACTTAACAAATTGTAATAAAATACGTAAAATATACGCGAAGGTTTACGTACTAGTGTAACTAAAAAGAGTCGCATCACAAACCCCAAGGCCTTGGAAGCTTTATTAATAATCGCCTCGATCTGAGTATCAAAAATTAGTTTGCAATCGTGATGTACACCTAAATAACGAACACAGCTTGACCTAGATAAGATTTGGCCTCCTAGTGAATTATTCTCGTTTATGGCAAAGCGTTTCCGAGTATACGTTATTATTGAACATTTGGTAGGATTAAGATCTAGTTTGTTCATTTTGCAATAGTTCTCAAGGTTGGAAAGGTCTAATTGAAAGTTACGAGCATCTTCAGATGATTTTATTATAGCGTAAATTTTCATATCGTCCGCAAAACATAAAAGTTTTGCGAACTTTAAGCAGGAAGCAATGTCGTTTACGTAGATTATAAATAATAAAGGCCCGAGTAGCGAGCCTTGAGGCACACCGCTCGGTACACGAACCCAGTTAAGTAATACTTTAATTGTTACCTACTTAACTTTAATTATTACTTTACTTTAAGGTATTACCTAACTTTTATTATTATTTAACTTTAATTATTACTTAATTTTAATTGTTACTTAACTTTAAGTATTACTTATCCTTAAATATTACTTAAAGCTAAGTAATATTTAAGTCTTAAATAGATCTTAAATTGCATTTATCGAATTCCACCCGCGCACGCCACGCGCACTCCACGCGCACGCCACGCGCACTCCACGCGCACGCCACGCGCACTCCACGCGCACGCCACGCGCACTCCACGCGCACGCCACGCACACTCCACGCACACGCCACGCGCATTCCACGCGCACGCCACGCGCACCACACGCGCACGCCACGTGCACTCCACGCGCACGCCACGCGCACCACACGCGCACGCCACGCGCACCACACGCGCACGCCACGCGCACCACACGTGAACGCCACGTGTACTCCACGCGCACGCCACGCGCACTCCACGCGCACGCCACGCGCACTCCACGCGCACGCCACGCGCACTCCACGCGCACGCCACGCGCACCACACGCGCACGCCACGCGCACGCCACGCGCACGCCACGCGCACGCCACGCGCACGCCACGCGCACGCCACGCGCACGCCACGCGCACGCCACGCGCACTCCACGCGCACGCCACGCGCACTCCACGCGCACGCCACGCGCACTCCACGCGCACGCCACGCGCACCACACGCGCACGCCACGCGCACGCCACGCGCACGCCACGCGCACGCCACGCGCACGCCACGCGCACGCCACGCGCACGCCACGCGCACGCCACGCGCACGCCACGCGCACGCCACGCGCACGCCACGCGCACGCCACGCGCACGCCACGCGCACGCCACGCGCACGCCACGCGCACTCCACGCGCACGCCACGCGCACTCCACGCGCACGCCACGCGCACTCCACGCGCACGCCACGCGCACGCCACGCGCACGCCACACACACACACATGGTGATTTTGGTTTTATGTGAAGTGTACTAAGAATATGCTACCAAAAAGTCAAATATTGGGTCAAGGTATACCATGGTTTCGAAGATGCTGAGAGAACTCCTGACTCCTTATAGATACACGTTTGGGAGTTTCGGCGTTGTTTTAAGAACAGAAAGCATATGCTACTATGCAATTAATATTCATCATCATAATCATAATCATCATCATCGTCGTCATCATCATTACCACGTCGTGTTAAGGTCACCAATGTCTCATGGCACAGAATAGATAGTAGTACTGCAAGGCATAGGTATGGATATACTAACTCGTAATAATAATTATGTATTGTTACATAACAACACCTGCGGGCCGATTCTGTATCGTACATTTGTGAGTTAATCACTGTAATTGATATTACGCCAGAGGGATTAACGTCCCAGGGTAACCCTACAGAACCATAAGACCAGTTTTAGGCGTAAGACGTAGACGTCTTTTCTTTACATTAAGAGTCACAACTCACACTCACAAAATAATATATTATCAGTGAAGTGAACAGTAGTTAGTAAAGTATTCGATCTGTATAATATAAAGTAGTAAAATATTCGATCTGTCGTTTGCCGCCACGCGCCGCCCGCGCGACACCGTCGCCTCTGTAGCGCCGACCGCCGTGTATTAAACAAACAGCGGGCTGATTCTGTATCGTACATTTGTGAGTTAATAACTGAGTTAGTAACGAAACGGAGGAGTGTATAACGGAAAGTGCCACTTTTTGTATTCACTTGCATACAAAAGTGAGACTTTTCGGTTGCTCACTACTCCGTTTCGTTATTAACTCAGTGATTAACTCACAAATGTACGATACAGAATCGGCCCGCAGGTGTTGTTATGTAACAATACATAATTATTATTACGAGTTAGTATATCCATACCTATGCCTTGCAGTACTACTATCTATTCTGTGCCATAAGACATTGGTGACCTTAACACGACGTGGTAATGATGATGACGACGATGATGATGATTATGATTATGATGATGAATATTAATTGCATAGTAGCATATGCTTTCTGTTCTTAAAACAACGCCGAAACTCCCAAACGTGTATCTATAAGGAGTCAGGAGTTCTCTCAGCATCTTCGAAACCATGGTATACCTTGACCCAATATTTGACTTTTTGGTAGCATATTCTTAGTACACTTCACATAAAACCAAAATCACCATATGTTTCTATATAAATTTCGAGGAGTTCCCTCGATTACTCATGGATACCATCATCAGGTCACCATTTTTGCGAACATGGTACCAAATTGGAGTGAAACCTATTACAACAAAACAAAAATTTCGAAAATCGGTTCACAAACGGCGGAGTAATCGTTGAACATACAAAAAAAAAATAAAAAATATATCCACAGCCGAACATATAACCTCCTCGTTTTTTGGAAGTCGGTTAAAAATAATAGGGTTTTGGCGCGATCTCGGCAACGCGGCAAATGTATGGCCAAGGTCGTTTGCTCGGGGGACGACCTTAAAGGTGAAAGTTTAATTCGCGGAATATTGCTAAAAACAATAACAAACTAAATTTTAAGCAGTGTGTGCATTACACAACCAATACATTCTAAATGGCTAAATCTTGTATGTATGTTTTATTGTCAATTTACTTGTAATTATTGTGTCTGTGTTTTGTCCCTTTGTATGCTTAATAAAGATGTTTTTATTTTTTATTTTTTTTATATTATAATACTCGTATCATTTATTTTAAATTACTTATTTTGCTATTTTTTAAAAATTGTTATCAATTAAATCATGCTATAAGCAAATCATGTTTTAGAGTAAAAATAATATATTATTATTAAGGGAAAGGCGCTAATGGTAGACACTGAACTAATAGAAGACACTTACGACAAAAATGCCATAAAAATAAGAATTATTCTAATTATTTCTCAACACTGTAAATTTTATAAGCTTCTTATGCTATCTGTTGATGTGAAAAAATATATTAGGGATGCCTTCGGGAACAAAATTTTAAAATGGGATCAGTTTTCGTAAATGATGTGACCGCGTTAACACGCACCCGGCAATTTCTTAGCAAATAGGTTAAGGAAGGCGAAATTTTGCACGTAAGTTTTGAATACATTTATTAGATTTTTTGTAATTTCTATTGACTTCATTGGATTAATGGTCATGTTGTTTACACTAATTAATGTTTATTTATGATTTTTTATCCATTTTCCCTAACAATATAAAGGGTGTCTACTATTAGTTCTTGAAAATGTAAAAAAACCTAATAGATGACATGGATCTCATCTTTTAGTTTTTCAATACATACTAAAGTTATTTTGTGCTTTATTCTACTGCAAAAATCATCACTATTCTCTGAAAATATAATTCTATTAACAATCTAAGAACTTAGAACTACTGTACCTAAAAATGGACATGGTATCTAATATTAGACCTTGTAATGATCTAAAAATCGATTGCTTTAGTTTTTTAGCAGTAAAAAAAAGAAAAAGGAGAGCAGAGAAAAGAAAGAAGAAAAAAGAAGAGGCAAAAGAAGCATGGAGACTAAAGACTGAAAATAAATTTGCTAGGAAAAAAAAGTCGGGTTGCACTCCGGGAGTGCCGGCAGAAGTGAAACCTTGATTATTAACGTTGTGCAATTTTTTTAACCCATTGTTTATGAAAATCAATTATTAAAAAAAAACGATTTTTTAAATTAATCGAAACCCCTACAATCGATTAAATTTTTAACCTATTTTTATGAAAATCGATTATTAAAAAATCGATTTTTTTAATTAATCGAAACCCTTACAATCGATTAAATTTTTAACCCATTTTTATGAAAATAGATTATTAAAAAATCGATTTTTTTTATTAATCGAAACCCTTATAATCGATTAAATTTTTAACCCATTTTTTATGAAAATCGATTTTTAAAAAATCGTTTTTTTTTTATTTATCGAAACCCTTACAATCAATTAGAGTTTGAGTTCAAGTTCCAATTCGAGTTCGAATTCGAGCTCGAGTTCGAGTTCGACACAAAACACTACTCTCCATCTCCAACCGTCTTACGGTTTTTCCAAGGATTTTCGATCAGCACGAGAATCTGACGTGAGTTTCACAGTTTTAACCCATCCCACAAATTAAGTGCTCAACGCCGCTAAAGAAGTTTTCACTTTAAAAATATGAAAAATAAAAGGAAAGATAGTTTCAGCATGGAAGAATAATGAATATAATCTGGAGACAACGTGGATAATATTTCTGATGGATGTAGTTACTATGATAAAGTAAATGAAATATTTTTAAAAATGGCAAATAAAGACCAAATAATAGGAAAAATGTAAAATGTAATGTAAAGTTCTATGTCTACTATTAGTTCATATTGGTGTCTACTATTAGTGATGTTCGTTTTTTGTGATGTCATCTATTAGTACTTATGACTAAGTTTACAAAAAGACCAATAATATATTTTTTAATTGATTTGTCAGAGAACAATTATAATAGTTTTATTTTGTAAGAGTTACTGAAGACATGGAAGAAGTTATCAATGATTTATATTCATAAATATATATTTTATAGCATTCAAATGTTTCATGTTTCCTTATAGTGTCTGCCATTAGGTCCCTTCCCTTATATTATATTCTTTGTCAGCTTCTTATTTGGTGACTGCAGAATGTCGCATCTTTAAACTAAGTTTATACATGAATCAATATAGATATTGATTCACGGAAGGTAGACCTTAAACAACGGTTGTCAAAATTGCAAAAAAAATATAGAACGATACGAGCATGAGCTATTCAATATTATAAACTAACGGACACAGATTACTATTTACTAGTTTATAATATTGTAGACTAACAGATGAGGTATAATACTTAGGTACATAGAAATATAAGACATTTACCCCACGACGAAGCATAATTTACATTTTACAATGGTTATTTTTGTAGGGGCCATTTTATATTTTTCAAATGATGGAGAGCTAAACATAAATAATATAAAACATTGTTTTTTTATTTTGTGTGGATTATGAAAGGGGCTGGGTTATCAGTTATCACTTAATAGGTTCATTGGGAAACTAATATATTTTTATTATTACTATTATTTTATAATTATCCAGCTAATGATTTGAATAAATACTAGGTTTCATCTACTCCTAGTTTCTAATTTATGAATAACTAAAAGTATGCAGTGAAATAAAAAGTCAGCGAAGACGTTTTTTGTGACACAACAAGATTTTGCTACTCGATAAGAAAAACACATTTTGTATTAATTAATTGTAATTAAGTAGATATCAAAATGTAAGTATATGAAATCGGTGAAAAGGCTGCTCCTGCGCGATTACCTTTGCCTGTTTAGAGGATAATATATAAAACTGACCTTAATTCGAGAGGGGAAGAGAAAATAACTAATAAAGTAGAGCTTTTTATATTTTATCATATATGAGAGAAATTTCGAAGCAATGTGAAAAACATGACGTTTTTTGTTTACAATAAGTATCTTGTTTTATGTGCCATCTCGTTAAAGTACTCCTTTGAAGTTCGTGAAAATAATTATTATTATGGCCTACGCGTATTTGGTATTCGTGAAATCTTCTGCAAACTTGAATCTTAATCTGTAGAATGTTCTAGAACAAAACATAGGAAAAGTCCAATAAAGATTTTGTAAGAACTCAATTATTCGGATTTTATATATTATATTAATTTCTTTATGCCTTTGGCTACTTAATTTCATTGAAATTTTAAATATAATATATAAAAAATAAAATGTCATAATGAATTTTCACTTCTTACATAATATTATTGTATACCACATTCATTTTTTTGGCTTTAATTATAGTGATATTTTTAAATTAAGACCACAATACGTTTACCTATTTTATCCTACCTAAATTAATAGGAACGTATTTTGGCTTATCATGGCATATTAGTACCTACTAACCTGCAAATTAGTACCGACCACGTTTATTATAACTTAGACAGTCGTTTCGTTTCGTCACTCGAAAGATGAAATGGAATCGTTCAGCTTTTACTGAAGAATCAATTTATTTTATAAAACACTTGCTGTCCCGGCAAACGTTGCTTTGCCATAGTATATTTGCCATATTATTATTTTATTGAACTGACTAAATAAGTATGTCACCATGGCAACGTCGATCGCTATCCCGTCGCACAAACAATGGTCACCGTCAGTCTCAGGTTGTAATAATTTACTATTATTTATTCAACAAATGCACTTATCAATATATAAAGTCTCAGACCTACTGAATATGCATATAAAATTTGGTAAAAATCAGTATAGCCGTTTCGGAGGAGTTCGTGGACTAACATTGTGGCACGAGAATTTTATATATAAGAGTTTGTGTATTATAATATAAGTAATTTCTATAGCGAGCATAAGTAGATTCCGAGCTCAAATGCAAACATAAAAAAGGTGACCAAAAATTATGTACCCCTGTCGTGAAAGGTAAGATAAAGATACTTGTGACAAAACAGGAATAACTTAAATTTTTGGATTTATGTAAATGACAGCTGGTGAAAAATATAACTTTTTATTTTCTTGATATTTTTGCGTAGTTTTCGTAAAAAACTAATGATTCACTTTTATCTGATGATATTATTTGCAAACTGTTTACTTAACAGGCACAAAACTAAGAGAAACCTAATATTTATAAAAAAAATTGAAAACCGATTTTTCACAAAAATATCAATTCTTATCATAATTGTGATAAAAATAACATGAATTTGCTGACAATATCGTAATTAAGGAAATCCAACTTCAAAAATTCCTAATTTCTCAGTTACGACATTACGTATTTGGATGAGGTATTATGAAACTTTTCTCGCTTCGTTTTCTGTCGCGATTTGATAGAAAACGATAAATTACGTCAAGGTTTTTTGAAACATGGTAGCGGTAGGGTGAATAAACGCTAGAGACAAGATAGGCTGAAAGCACTATAACAACATCATCTTAGTTACTTTCAAAGGAATTTGAACAGAAGTTCCTTTATACTTCGCCAAATACATTTTTTTAGTTGATCGACTATTACTCAATAACTTATGAAGTCTTCTTAGCCGTGATAGTTTTTCTTTTAAATTCAGCATATTTCCTAGTCCCGTAAATTTTTTTTACATTTCCTGAAGCAACCGTTTAGCTGGTAGAAGGGGGGGACACTGGACTCTAACGATTTTTTCCACTTTCAAACTTAATATTTCACAAACGGATCCCTAAATAGGAAAATGATCTATGAATTCTCATAATATTTTTTAAAAACCTATCCAACGATACCCCACGCGATGGGGTGAACGCGAAAAAAATAATTCATTCCTTGTTGACTACGGAACCCTAAAAATGGGTGAGTTCATCGCTTAGAAAAACACGAGAAAATACCTACGCATAATATCTAATGTAAAAAGTTAAGTCACTTTGTGATGTTACCGTGATATATTGTCTATCCCACGGGAGGCTTTTCGGGGTAAAACGCGACCTATTTTAGGCTATACAACGCGTAAATTTAATTTGGCATACCATAAAAGTTCTTTTACGATTTGGTTGTAGGAAGTTTCAGTATACTTACACAAAAATCGAGACAAACCTGTAAAAACTTTTTTCAAACATTAATATTACGTAGTAGCATACAGATCAAACCAGTAGGCCGACTTCAAACTGACGAATCGGCGCGGCGGGTACCGCTGCAAACATGGCATGATTCATGAAGGGCTGAGCAACGCACACTGCGGATACGCCGCACGCCACGCCGGCCGAAATGTCATATGCGTCAAAGGTATTTTCGAGAAGACTTCTAAGTCGACCTACTGGTTAGATGACTTTTGTGTTAGTAGTCCACCAGACTCACGTTATTAGAAACGTAATAAATGGAACGTACCTGTTGCGTTTGTTGTATGCGAATGTAGTCTCTGTATAGTGACACTGGTGCTGTCGTCGTCCTCAGCCCGCAGTCCGACTTGGAAGCACTCGGACATGTCGTCTGACCACAGAGCTTATAATAATTAAATAGAAATGGCACCGTTTTCAGTTAAAACATTTAAAATTTAAATAATAAATTATTTAATATTTATCAGTTCAGTGTGTTAGTATAAATAATGTGCTTGTAGTGGTATTGTGTTCAATTTAAATATTCATGTGCTATCATCGTGATAGTCATTTGCGTGTGTGCGTTAATTGCGAAGTTTTTTTTTGTGCCACAGCAAGTGAAAAGCCATTTCTAATAAATTATTATAAATTCTGTGATTCTGACATTCTGTAGTGAGTCTGTCAGATGAAGGTTATCAAAAGCGTAATAATAAATACGTACAATTACCTTTCGCGTACGACGAGTGAGGTTGCAGCGCTTGTATCGTCACGCTGGTCGTGTGGAGCTCGTCAGCCCGGAGTCTGAAGTGGAAGCATTCGGAGATGTCAGCTGAGCCCTCTTCTGTGACCTCCACGGCTGCGGTCCTTCGAGCCCGGACGCCGCGGCACGCTCGCTCTTGAGTCACTCTAGTGATAACCTCACGTCTGGTTGACGTAGGGTCAAGCTGTTTAAAAGTTTTTTAATGAGCAGTGTAACATTATAAAAAATACGTGAGACACTCGGAGACTGCCGCGATAAAGCTATTGCAGTTAGCAACTAGTCTACACGCATACGTCTAGTCGCATGCACACAAACACCGTGCCGAAGTTTACCGAACTGAAAATGACGTCAGATGACGATGGGTTAGGTTTATTATCGTTACGGAATTTCTTGATTCGGTCGCCGCGCTCAAAGCACGCGATAAAAGCTATGCAATAGCTTAAACATTATTTACTTTTTTATTATTGTCAACACTTGTTTCATATTATGTATTATGCGTTGGAGAATTTCAGGAGCCGTAAGGAAATAAAGTGCATCGTAAAATTGACACTGGTGAAGTTGTTTTATGAGGATAGTTAGATCGTCAGGCTTGGAAATGGAGTTAAAGCTTTAGTACTATTGTAGTGTGGGAATTGTCACGATAATAAAACCTCTTGTAAATCGCGACTGTGAAATTTAAGACCTCTTTTTTTGTTTGAATTGAGCTTCTCGATTTATCAGTACTTTTTCCGAAGACCTAAATCGTTAGATATTCTATCTGTAGTCAGCGACACTCGGTGGATTTATTGGCAGACTTTCTGTAACCTTTTTGTTACAATAATCTCTGATTAAATATGAATAATGAATTGCGTTACGTCACGTCTCTCAATTTGTCTCGGACGCCTGAGCGACTACGCTGAGACAAGTAGACAGATCGTTTTCGTTTACGTACCTAATCGTACACAGTATGTAATTTGCTCCAGATACTTTTTGAAGAGGTAAGAATTATTAGTTCAGGAAACGACAAAAATCCAACATGACATTGTCAGGAGTAAGAGGTGTGTCAGAAACAAGTGTTGCTCAATCTCACCGTTAGTTCTATTTTAGTGCATGTGACAAGATATCCAGTATAAGTTTGTTGGCGATTTAAAAGAATGTTTGTTTTCCTAGTGGACAATAAGTCGCTTACTTACATAACTGCATAACGCAAGTTCGCTTAAAGATGATACCAACGCTATCTCAGTCCTTTTCTTAATATCTATAAATGTATGAAGTATATGATATATAATGTATATTTCTATAACTATACCTTCAGCCCTCTCGCTTCTATAACTGTGACGGTAAGCCGGTTGAGGTTTTCATTGTACAGCAGCGACACCAGTATCTCGCCCAAGTCCGACACAGGTTCTTGGATTTCCTGTGGACAAGTATATAAGTTAGAATATTGACATTTTTCAATAACGAAGAAATTACCAGCAGGCGTAGCATGGTCACCATAGAATAGACAAAGTGACAGTTAGACAACACATAGTGACAGTTAGACAATGGAAATCCGCCATTTTGTCGATAAAATCTGTCTGTATATCGATTCTTTCCCATGTCTAGTGTTGTTATGCTAGCCCCTGCCCTGCTGGAATAAAACATTTCGAAATGACTAACGTATTACACCCACCGCTTCTCTCGAGGCCCTGATCAACTTAACTCCGCTTCCTCTGCTTGTTCAGATGGAGGCCAGAAAGGTGGCTCTCAGGGCCAGGACGGCGGGTAAGACGAATTGGACCTCCACCCCATTTCGACAGCTGGAACAGTCTCTCAGTGAATCACCTGTCATGGCCATGCCATCAGATGCCATGATCAAGATGAATAGCTTTTCGAAGCAATATCAGGTTTTTATACCTTCCAGGGAGGACTGGGAAAGAAAAATCCCAATCGATGTCCGCCCTAGCGACATAGTTTGGTTCACGGATGGATCAAGGAAAGACAACCGTGCGGGAGCCGGATTCTACGGAGGCAGGCCACCGAAAGGCAAATACGCCTGTTTGGGGGAGTTTGCGACCGTGTTTCAGGCTGAAGTCTTCGCTATCCTCGGTTGTTCACTAGAAAGCCTGGAGATGGCCCTAGTTAATAAAAACGTGTTTATCTTCTCCGATAGTCAAGCTGCACTTAAAGCACTGACTGCCGTAGAAGTCTCGTCCAAATTAGTTCTGGAATGCATTGAGACGTTAAACATGCTGTGAAGGAACAACAGCATCCGCCTAGTATGGGTCCCGGGCCACAGTAACGTCCCCGGCAACGAAACCGCTGACGAACTGGCTAGGCTTGGGGCCGAGAGTCTCATATATGGCCCAGAACCTGTCTGTGGTATAACTCCCAGTACCACAAAACAAGTGCTCAAGGAATGGGGCCACACACTATGCAGGAAGCAATGGGCTGAGACCCCTGGCCTTGAACACTCCAAGGCACTAATTCCTGGCTTCAACAAGAAACTATCAGAATTAGTGCTCACCCTGGGTAGGAACCAATTAAGAATCCTTACCAGAAGCCTAACTGGGCACTGCAAGCTCAACAAACACCTAAACAGAATGGGTATTTGTAGCATAACGACTTGAAGATTCTGTGAGGAGGAGGATGAAACACCTATGCACCTTCTCCTCGACTGTCCTGCTCTAGTACAGAGCAGGAACAGGCACCTTGGTCGCCACGAATACTCATCCACAGAGGAAATTCGTGGCACCAACCCCAACCATATCGTTCAATTTATGAGCAGTATTGGGTTGGGGATGATTCTTTAGTGCGAAGGAGTCACAATAGATCCTCATGGGTCGCAGTGACGCCAGGGCTATAGCGACCTGCCTTCTTTAAAAAAAAAAAAAAAACGTATTACTAATTTAATTTAAAACAAGACATTTGCATCAGTTGTCGATGATTTAAAATACAGTATTTTCAGAGCGAAGTAACCACTCTTCAAATACTGTAGTGCCTGTGACAAGATTTTGAATGTCCGTATGATTGCCCAAGCCCACACGGCATTCTCGCAACATAGTCGGCCTAGTCCAGAGGAATGAACAGGTCAATATGACTTAGACCAACCATGTGTGGGTTTCCTCACGATGCTTTCATTCACCGTACGAGCGTCCGTATTGTGTACTTGAGATCTGAAAATGTCTGATTGGTACACGCCTCCACCCGGGATCAAACATGAACCATCTTGAGTGCGAACTAAAAGTTTACTCACTAGGCCATAGAAATGTTTCAATATGAAGACACTCCTGCACATCTACTGCCTACCTGCTAATAAATAAAATATCCTCAAATATAAGTACAATGTAAACGTATTCATTAACATTGTAAATTGTACATTTGAGGTAGACAAAATATCCCTAAGGCTGTATTTACGATAAAGATTCTCTTGTAACATTCAGAATAACTGTGAACATATCAGAGTCACAAAATTGAATATAATATTCTAATATTATGTAATATTCACAATTCACGGCCAATTTCTCGCCCCAAATGGCTGACTATTTCACGCTTGAGGCTTTCTAGGAACATGTAATATTGATGTCACAATACTAACATTTATAGTAGGTTTATTTAGTCGTGTTCTTTGAAAATATGTAACTCGTGCAATACATAAGGATATTTCACGTTGCTGCTAAAGTTATCTAAAATTTCACTTATGTGTGCGTGAAATCCAGGTGGTGTATCCACACTAATAATATAAATGCTGAAGTATATCAGTCTGTCTGTCTACCTCTTCACACCCAAACCACTGAACCGATTTTGCTGTGGTATAGATATACTTTGAGAAACAGGAAAGACAAAGGATACTTTTTATCCCGGAAAATGCGCGTTTCTACTTTCTCGCGCGATAAACGATTTTTGCCGCCACGAGCCTTCTAGTATGACAATAATATGAGATGGTTTACCTAATACACTACTATAATATATTATACTGTAGCTGTACACTACCTATAACATTACACTACTACTATACATTACATCTACCCTCTGTTCCCCTGATAGTTGTAATACAGACAGCCTTGTATTTACTTGTTCAAATAGTTACCGTACGTGCAGAGGAAAGGAATTCTATTTATAAATATTTAAATTTTTATTTAGAATTTGAAAGTCAAGTCGTTAAACTTCTTATAAAATGCTGCTACTTTATATTATAAAATGTTGATTTATTATCGCCAGGCCGTAAATTTACACGCATCAAGTTATCGAACAAGCAACGCTATTTATATTTAATTAAACTTAACTCGAAAAAAAATATTAGTAAATAGGTAGTCAGTTTTCATGTAACCAAAAATTAATCGTTTCTAGTTTCCAACGATTCGTTTCATTTCGTTTGGATGATAAACAACGCAGTAATACGGAAATATCGGATATATTCTAAAGGTGACTTTCCAATCTTTGCCTCAAGCGACCGTGATCAACAAAAATTTAAATAAAATGCCACTTTATGACATAGACTATAAGTTTTTTTTTTATGCTATAAGGGGGCAAACGAGCAAACGGGTCACCTGATGGAAAGCAACTTCCGTCGCCCATGGACACTCGCAGCATCAGAAGAGCTGCAGGTGCGTTGCCGGCCTTTTAAGGGGTAATAGGGGAGGGTAGGGAAGAAAATAGGGAAGGGTAGGGAAGGGAAAAGGGTAGGGGATTGGGCCTCCGGTAAACTCACTCACTCGGCGAAACACAGCGCAAGCGCTGTTTCACGCCGGTTTTCTGTGAGGACGTGGTATTTCTCCGGTAGAGCCGGCCCATTCGTGCCAAAGCATGGCTCTCCCACGTCAAAAATTTCCGAAAAAAAGATTTATCGGCACAATATGCTGCCGCTGTTTTGTTGTGGCGCGTATAATGAAACCTAGTACAGGATTCAATTCAAACTTTATGACATACGCTATAGAGTTGCATTTTATTTGAATGTTTGTCAGTCGCGACCTCTTGCCGCGTTGATCGGAATTTGGAACGGTACCTTTAAAAGGTTCAATACAGCAATCTATCATTCTAACGTAAACACAGAAGCCGTTAGTTTGAAATAACTGTTATTTTTCACGTTATTTTTTCCCTTGTTTTGTTTCCAATTAATTTCGTTGATGCGATATTTTGTTTTCAATGGAAATAAAATGTAGAGCTTTTGAAATTTAGGAAAAGGCATCAAAATACGATAACTAAATAACTGTGTCAAAAGATGTTTCACAAAACCGTGGAAGCATCCAGTATTGTTATTTATTACAAACTCTTATCATCGGCTATAATTCGTAGTTTTTGGTACAACATAAGCCGCGCTGCACTGGTTGTTGTTAATAATACCTGGAAACGACATTGGTGGTGATACCAATCACAATGAATGCATAGGGCTTTTTGATGAACGCCTCCGTGGTCTAGTGGTCCAGAGGTTAGCTCTTGACTCGGAGGTCGTGGGTTTGATTTACGCGTTGGAAACATGTTATTTCCAAGTTTGATTAAGACGATGCAGGCTGATCACCTGATTGTCTGACAAGTAAGATGATCCATGCGTCGGATGGTTATGTAAAAAGTCGGTCCTGCGCCTGATCTCTCGCCAGTCGTGGCGGTCTTCCGTCCCAATGGGTTATGAGAGTAAAGGAATAGAGAGTGCTTTTGTGTACTGCGCACATGGCCTGGTTTCAATGAAACCGGCCACCGTTACCGAAACCGGTGTGGGGAGTATTATAGGGCTTTTTGAGTTGTCATAGCTATATTTTTATGTGCACAAAAGAAAACAAAATCAAAACGATAGACGTACGAGAAGTACGATTTGGGCGTTGTATTTCAAAGGCAAACTAAATTGTCATTGCTTAAAATTCGCCCACGCAGATTTTCAAATGTCATACGGAATGCTACGTAATTTGTCGTAGCAAGCTCTACGTAGCGTAGCAGCTACAAAATAACACGACAGAATTCGTAGAGCTCTACGAAATAACACGACAGAATTCGTAGAGCTCTACGAAATAACACGACAGAATTCGTAGAGCTCTACGAAATAACACGACAGAATCCGTAGAGCTCTACGAAATTCGTAGATGCTCACAATTTTTGAGGAATAAAAGGTGAACGCAGATTTGGCCGCACCGCACGCACCGCAGTCGCCGCGTTTCGAATTCTTCATATAAAGAATGTAGAAGTTGCGAAGACTACGGCGCGGGTAGTTATGCGAGCTTGCCTATAACTTCATATAAAGAATTCGAAATGCGGCGACTGCGGAGCGTGCGGTGCGGCCAAATCTGCGTTCACCTTTATTTTACACTAATTTACATCTTTTGACGTACGTCCTGTTAGTGCCAGATTCCCATTCAAATAGCATTTTTAATGCTTTCGTAAATAATATAAGCTAGAAGACAAGTGCACAAAAATGTTAATATTTTTACTGGATCATCTTTGACAATCTCGCGCATTGTGACATTAATATCATCAATCTTTATTTGCTTGTAAATATAACATTTTGGCTACTTATTTGCCTTTACATTGCAGACATAATCATGCGTCATCAAAATTGAAGACATGAGTAGAAGAACCGTAAAACTAACATTTTATAAAATAAGGACAAGTGCTCATTTTTTTCCCTTGTAATTTGAACAAACCTTGTACTTAACTTATCTTTTTCGTCATCTGCCTAATGTATGGATATACATATGAAATCTACATTTTTTAATTAAAAAATTATTGATAAAATAATAAACCGGTTCTAAAGCCTTCATTAACGAAAACACGGCAATTTTTTAATGTACTCACGTCTTCAAATCTAACAACTATAGCGCTATACCATGCGACCTTCCACTCTATACAGCTCAAGAAGTCTCACCTTCTCAATATCCAGCTTGTACAGCTGCGGCTCCTCATCAGCTGCTGCACCGTCCAGCTCGCTGAGCGGCAGTATCACGTGGCCGACGAGCTGTTTGCTGCGCCCCACACGCCCCGTGTCCACCACTGACAGCTTGAGTGTGAGAGTCTCTAGCTTGTTAGGCGGGATCTGGTAACAATCATATTTTAGGATTAAGGTTTTCTGTAGACTTTTCACCTATATCCTATTTTGTTCCTATTATAAAATTTAGATTTTGTCATAGTTAACGAGAGTTGATTATCACGCGTGAACCGTGTAGTTTTCCCAATTAAAGCGTCAGCTATAGCTTTTCCAACAATATTAGAATTTGTGTCTCTTCAGAGGACTAAAATTAATTGCGTGCTTACCAAATTTCATCAAAATGTTCAAATTAGAAACTGCTGAGTGACATTTAAGGCTTTGTATTAGGTATGTAATTTGTAGCTAAGATATGGCTTAGATAACTTGATCCGTCTTAAACATTAACCCCTATGTGATACCACTTAAACTCTAATTCACGCGAGTGCTTATTTACAACTATAATAATCCTTCGAAAACTCTACATCTGTTTAGTTTAAAGTTAATGTTTAACCACCTGCAGTTAATAGCAACCTGCAGCTATAAGAAGTAATTAATATTCATTCTTTATTTGGAAAAGCTCGTCATACACTAGTATATTTTATTCGACATTATTAGCTTATATTGTTAATTTTATTATAAGCATTCATTTTGTGTAACACATCCCAACAAAAACATAAATGTAAAAATGCTGAGCCAAGTTCCATAAAAACATTATATTTCTTGTCTATGGACTTCGCCGTAAAAAGGATGGAGATCTAAATGAGTGCCAAGTTCCATGGAAAATCGAAATAAGTACGTATAGGAACCAAATAACGCTATGAACAAATAATAGAGTCTATTTCTTTGCTTTATTGAATATCTATAACAATTGATGTTATTTAAATAATGTGAGATGATAATGTGAATAAAACAAAAGAAAATCCAAGCGAATGGAAAATACAGCTACCATCAGAAGGTATTGGAATAATACGGTATAAGTTATAACACAAGTGTATTTCCAACCATTAACTATATAGTGTACAAATTACTATGCGGAAGTTAAGTAGCTATGATTATAGCTGTCTTACAGATATACAGACAAACGGACGGACGGACAGACAAATGGACAGACATATTGAAATAATTCTATGTCTATTCAAACTATATCTCCATACCAAAGAACAATCGGTACAAGCATTTGGGCGTGAAGAGGTAACAGACAGACAGACACACTTCATAAAGTCACCTTCAATAGAAGTTTTTTCAATTCACAAATAAATGTTTACGGGGAGCTCCCATACAATAAACGTGATATTTTGGCCTTTTTTGCTCTAAATCAATAATGGCAGCCGAAAGGTACTTGAAATGTTCACAAAATCCTTAATTATATTTCTTCTTTCATTACAAATAATAAAAGTAAAATAAAATAAATATTTAAGGGGGGTCTCCATACAAAAAACACAATTTTCGCTCTGTACGACTCGCACTTGACCATTTTTTTTGTTTTCGGATTTTTCCCTACGGTTACACACAATTACCGAGCTGGATTTCAAATTTCAGCCTTCTAGGTCATCTGGAAGTGGGTTAGAATTTTGATCTATAGGTCAGTCAGTCAGTAATAAAAATTTAGATTTTCGGACGTTAATATCTCAACAACCGTTTAAGCTGTGCTTATGAAATTTAAAGCATGTATTTATCTCGCAAGTCTCATTATATGAGCTTAATTTGAAACGTTTATGTGAAATAGTTTCTGAATTATGAGGGGGTCAAAAGTAGCTGCAAGTGGTTCGTGTAATATTACACACGTGTCTAGATAAATTAGCTTCAACGGTCTACCCCAAATTATTGTTATCATTTCATATCATTTCAGCTATCTGAATGTCAGCCCAACATTATTAACAGTTGGATTGTATTTATTATTAGTCCATTCACTAGAACATTAATCCTATGAGCGACAAACATAGTAATTAGACTTAACAACTGGTTTCACACAGTTCGATTTCCAAGTAATTGATTGAAAACAATAATATATTTGATATATTTTACAAATTAAAGGTATTTTCAGCGTAATGAAAATTAAACATTTCTCTGGAATTTCTGAGTAAGTATTAGATTGTTTCTGCTTTGCCTGTTAAAATCAAAGAAAACTTTTGCGAAGTTGATTCTCATTTTTGTTGATTTGGCTAAATTTTTTTAATGATCTTAAAATATTGTTACGAAGAAAATACGTTCCTACGTATACGTATCTCTCTACGTTCAAACAAAACTATCCTTTAGGCACGTCCAGATAAAAAATAAGATATTTTACACTCGATACCAATTTCCTACAAAATAACATTTTCTCTCTAGTTCATTGCCTCTTAGCCTTTATTGTTAGCTACGCAGTAGTGCGAAGCTGGCTTAATTTGAAAGAAATCGGTCACTGTCACCGAAACCGATGTATGTTATTACTTAATAGATGCAACAGAATCTAATGTCATAAACTAAACTAACTGGTTTAAAACCTCACCTGGTAAACAAACGTCTCGTCGTAGAACGGATTGCAAGTTTTCTTTTTCTGTTTGGTTTGCAGCACTCGCCTCTCGTCCGGTACCAGTTGGATTCTGGGAAAACATTTGTTTTGTATTATCACAATATAACAGTATACTTAGTAGTCTTTGCAATCAAACAGCGCAATAAAAGGACAAAGAGTTTGTTACCGCACTGTTTCTCTCTCTCTGAAATTATGTGGAATCAACGTTATTTGCATTGTAATTTGTACGTCTGCGTATTGAGATATTTTAGTATAAAGATTTTCTTATATAATATCTTCTGAATGTATTCGGTGTTTCTTCTTTCTGCTGTGGTATTTTATATGTTAAAGTGGAAGTTCAGCAGGATGATAACAGCCGACAGAGACGACACTTTGTCATCCAATCGTCATTATGCTAACAATCAGCCCTAGTAGACAAGTGGCAAGCGATTATCGTAAACGCTAACGACACAAAATGTATGCGATTTGACATAAGTCATCGCTTCGCTAGCGAATATTAATGTCAAATCGCATACATTTTGTGACGTTAGCGTTAGCATTTACGATATAATCGCTTGCCGCTTGCCTAGGCCCTCAGGCGTTATTCGTCCTTCTTTCTAATAAAAAATTGCTATCACAAGTGTCAAGTGCATGGAAGTGTCGGCAAAAATGAAAACGAAATAGCAGACCATATCACATTCATTTTCAGTCCTTGATAAGCTAGTAAGCCAGGGATACTACATCTTCTTATTTTCGATCAGATTACTTGTCATACGGGCTACGCATGTTCAACAATTTCACCCATCTCAAAAAAACGCAAAACGTCGGTAAAGAAGTTATCACTTGAAAAACAGAATGAAAAATACTGCCCAACTAGACATCTGACATAGCCCATCAATACATCAACTTTACTAAAGCGCAGATGGCTTACTAAAGAAAGTTGTACTTAGAGACGTCTCCCTGGGGCACTTTTTATGGGCATCATAAAAGTCAGCACAGATGAACATATTCCGGAAGTAATATTATATCTTTTTATATGATCGGTTTAGAAAAAACTCCTTTCATATTATATCATAGATGAGTATTAAATACGTGAGGAACTCTCTTTATGCGATATCGAGTGAAGAAATCAACGATATATATTTTAAATTTTTTAACGAATCTTCGTACTGTGGTATTCTTTACATTACAATATATTTTCCCCATTTGTATTTTTCTTTGTAATCAAGATTTAAGCACCTACGACTTGTATATAAGTTGACCAACATTTTTAATAATAAAATGTTATTATGAACATAAATTCATGAAGCATCCTAATAGTTATTATTTAAACGAGTGTTTTAGTTGTAATATTTTATATAATAAAATAATACACCATATTAAACACTCATCATAGTAAAAATATGCTCACATGTAAAATATATTTTTAATGTGTCTACCGGGTGACTACCTGTACTGTTAAATTATGCTAAAATATATTACTTTAGGGTTACCAATTTTAATAATTATAAATTACTACTTTAATCATTAAAATAACCTTGAAATGTAAATTACAGGTTTAATTTATTTTACTTCATGACACTAAGCATTCTTTATTATTTTTAAAAAACTTTGAACATGCGATAGTAATGATATAATAACGTTCTAACGAAAGCCGATTTATTTTGTATATTAGGTATATCCCTTTTCCGGAACTCAAAAATATTACCGTACCAAATGTAATAGAAATCAGTTTTATCATTCACTAGATGATGCCCGCAACTCCGTTGCGCCAAAACTCGCTTATCGCGGGGGAACGGTACATTTTTCCGGAATAAAAAGTATCCTATGTCCTTTCCCGGGACTCAAAGTATACCCATGCAAAATTTCAGAAAAATCGGTTTAGCGGTTTGGGCGTGAAGAGGTAACAGACAGACAGACAGACACACTTTCGTATTTATACTATTAGTATGGATGGTTTAAGTATGAAGATGAAGCGGACATAATATAGACACATTTCATCTAAATATTTGTATACGTTGCTCGCTATTGTTTTAAAATTACCTGCTTTTTATAGTGCAGAAATAAAACTACTTGAGAAAGTCGGTGGAGGTGAGATTTTTCTTTGTTTCTTTTGCTAGTGAATGTTTGCTATTGGCTCTATAAATTGTTTGTCCAGCCATCACGTCGAGAAAGACAAATTATAAGGATGTATTAACTTTTAAGATTTCTATACTGTACTCGGCGAAACATGGTGGTAGCGGTCATTGATTCCCTGTCAAAAACTTGTCATTTTCTATATAAACCGCGATTGACAATGAAGTGTCAGATGTTGTCAATCGTGGCTTTGTATAGAAGTTTTTGACAGGGAGTCAATGACCGCTACCGCCATGTTTCGCTGAGTTCAGTATAGGACACGCTAGCAGAGTCATCCATAGTCCATACACTCGACAGGCTCGATTTATATTTTATATGCATCCGCCCGAACGCGCGGATTGGCAGCTACACCGCGAGAATGATCAGGCAATTTATGTAAATGACAGCAGGACCACGCCGCTATTTAAGGCTGCTCTCTCGAAAAAAACTTAAAAAAAGCGTGCATATTAAACAGCTTTTCATCGGCATTAACAGAGAAATTATATCTGAAAAAAATAATTAGTAATCTACATGATATGGTACGTAATTTGGTCTTGCCATATTTTTTCTATCGGTATCACATAATAAAGAAATAAAAAACCAAATCACCTCCAAATCGTTGAAATGAAACCACTTTACTTCTTCATTATTTATCAAAAGAATATATAAAAATATCTACTGCTTTGCAATACAAAATTTAATGATTTAGTTTGGTTACTTTTTTGAAATATGTATTATTTTTATAATAATTAATTGAAAATGAGTCTCAGATCGCCAACCCTACGCGGCGAGCGTCGTAACCGCCACAATACAAAGGCGCGCTGATATGAATGTTATTTTAATGTCATTTACGTCGATATTCGCAGTGACAGACAATCGACCTGCTAATTTAGGAAGAAGGGGCCCTTAAATAAATCCTTAAACATATTTTGTTTGTCACCTCGTGGTGTAGCGGCCAAACCGCGCGTTGTCGATGCCGAATATAAATCCAGCCTTATAGATTAGCGTCAAAAATTTAACATGTTATAATGAACCCATCAAGCCCCATAAGCTAAGCCCCATAAGGTGAGCGAGACACAATAGAATAACAATAGATTTCCAAGAATCCACGATCGAAGTTTTAAACGACAAAAATATTAATTTTGCTACTTTTAACGAAGAAAAATGCGAGTTATTTTAAGAATTTCTAAACAACAAAACGTATTGTGGCATGTAAATGTGAATAATCGTGGGTTTACCAAATTACTGTTATTAGACGTTCAACGAACGTAAATTCCCTCTCGTTGAGCACATGTCTCCAACTAGCTCTTGTAAATTATTTTTATAGCCGCAATAATTCACTGTCATAAAAGCTTATTACAATAAAGGCTGTAATATTTACGCTTATTACTTTTCAAAGCAGCCATATTTTGCAGATTGTAGAAAAATTACATATTCCACATTTGATACAAAAAGTAAGTAATTATGCGCATTTCTGCTTAATCTGTTCTTAAAGGATAAAATTATTAAATTTGTTGAAACAGAAAACATCATCTGATTAAATATTATTTGTGCCATCCATACTAATATTACAAATGCGAAAGTGTATAATATGTCTGTTACCTCTTCACACTCAAACCACTGAATCGATTTTGTTGAAATTTGGTATGGAGATACTTTGAGTCCCGGGTAACGACACAGTATACTTTTTGTCCCGGAAAAATGAAGGGTTTTGGGCGATAATATACACTAAGTCAATTTACGCTCGTTTACGCGATGCAACTCTGCTTAAGGGGCATCTATATTGACAATTACAGCTTAATACAACATGTAGATTGTAAATGAATATTGAATTATGTTTGCCCAGGTGTTGATTGCTAGATGCAGTCATTATCCTGTGAAATGTGATTGCTAGCAGTCATAATTATGAGAAATTTTGTGATTACACTAGTAATACTAAGTCATAATCATCGCAAGATTTGTGACAATTCATTGTGGTTCTAGGAGTTTTTCAGGACCATTTGGATGCACACAGTATTTAGGGATCCGAACTGTCGCACTTAGAGAGACCCAACTGCCGCACTTTTGATTACCAAACTTTAATTTGATAAAGGTTTTGACATTAACTGCCGTACTTAGACATTTAATTATATGATTGACCTTCAATTTAATGAAGAGTTTGAAAGGGGTGACAGATGTGCGAGTAAGTACGCGAACTGGCTCGACGATCTTAATCGCCTGTGTGTCAACAAAGAGCCGCGAGCCGCGAGCCATGACTCATGAGCCTGGGGGCATGGTAATCCAGGCTTTAAGTTCGCGAACTTAAAACCCGTGTACTTTAAGGCGGCTGTAGTAACCTACATCCATTTTCTGTCAAGTTCTTGTTCATTCAGTCATTAAATTAAAGTTAAGTAATCATCAAATGTCTCTAAGTGTGGCCTTCAATTATTTACATTTAAGAATCGTTGTGTCTGGATTCGCATGCGACGGTATTAGGGTGGCTACTCACTTGATGTAGGGGTCGCAGGCGTTGGCGAGCGCGGGCGTGCGCGACGGCAGATGCTTCACCTTGATGATGTGGACCTGCAGCCGCTCCGTCGTCGCGTCGTACTTCAGAGTGAACCATACACGACCCTGGCGGAGTAACATTAAGTATGAAATGACACGTTTGAATCTCTTTAAAATCATAGTAAAGTAGCATAAGGCAGTCTTGACACCATCCGGCAGTGGAGCAGGAGCTGCGCGTGACAATTTGTAAATTTATATGGATATGCCGTCTAGTACGACGCGCGCCGCTCGGTTTTCGGGGCCTGTCCAATGTCCATATAAATCTATACATTGTAACGCGCCGCGCCGCTCCCGCCCTGCTACCCACTGGTTTCGAGTCTTCAGCCTTGGAATTATTATAATAAAGATTTTTTTTTCAAAGCCCAAAGTTACATAGAAGACCATCAGAATAAAATTCATAAGCTATATTAAATAACTAGGTCAAATTCGTAATTAAATTTTGTGTCTACATAATTATAATCAAAAAATCGTGTCATCAGGGAAACAATAAACTTCAATAACGTGCGATAAGCGCGAGCAATGTAAGATACTTATTGTGACATCAGTAAACAAAGCAAACCTATGTAGGTCTCTAAATAAATGTACCATCAAAGAAATTGTCGTTGTTGAAACCCACACAATCGGATTCGTGATATTTTATTATCTGGATCGGCTCCATATAACTCAACCAAATTGTGTCGTGACGTCATTGCTTATGAATCAATTTCTATCACAATTCACAGCGCATGGGTAAATGTAACACGCTATTCCATGACGTCGACGTACAAGAGCCTCATGACAAAAGCACACGGCGGCGCCGATATACAGCGTAACCTCGATATAGCAAATCTGAGGGGAATAAGAAAATATTCGTTATATCAAGTAATTCGTTGAATTGAGGTTTGTTATTTTGAGGTTAGGTTGGTCCAAAATTCGTAATAAAGAGGTGAAAAAAAATTAGTTTAATTTACCTCAACGTTACGTACTCATTTTGATAAAGCGAATAACTTTTACTCATAAATGTTAACACATTTCTTCATCTTTAAATTTTAAAATTGTAGCCAACGTACTTGCCGAAATTCCGAACTTATTAGCTATGTCTAATTTTTTCGTCGTAGGATTTTTTGTCAACGTAATTAATAATGTTCCGGTTTTCTGCAACCGATAAGGATCACCTTTTACGTTTCTCAGCCATTTTAACTTAAATCTTTAACAATACTGACGTTTAACTTATTTAAATCTTAAACAATACTGGCGAGCCTTACGGTCTTACCACAAAAAACTAAACATCTGTTGAACAGTTGTTTTGAGACCATTTTGTACTGATTTTTTCTCTTATCAACTCTCTAAACAACAACAAAAAACAACAATGATTGTTTTACGACCAAAATATGCGTGTACGAAACATGTCGCGACATGAATCACGCACTATGAGAGTTATAATATTATAACATTGGTGGAAACTTTATATAAATTATAAAGGTTTTGGGGTGAGAAAATTCGTTAATTAGAGGTATTTATACTTTTTCTTGATAGTTGAAAATTCGTTATATAGAGGATGTTCACAAAAAATGTTCGCAATGTAAAGGTATATTTTATATTGACTCTTATGGACAATTCAAGGGGATTACGAAAAATTCGTTAAATCGAGGAAGTCGTTATATTGAGGTTCGTTATGTTAAGGTTGCACTGTATTATTATGTGAGCGCCACGCTGCACGCATTCGCCATGTGATCGCCGCGTCTACGCCGCGAACGCCTACGATCTAGCGATAGCCGCCCAACCACCCTCAAACCGCCAGTGTGATAAGGCCCTAAATCCCTAATCGTATACCATGGCCCACGGCTAAAAAGTGGGCCAATTCGAGGCGTGGGTTATGATGTATGTGGTCGGTTAATATCCAAAGTTTTCATTAAGCTCCGTTACACGCACGTCACGGCACCCCCTGGAGACGCCGCCTCCGCACGTTTCGTTCAATGAGACATGCTCGTAATCCTTATATCTATATTAACATTATGTCAGTGTGCAAAATAAGCAATTAGCTGATATTTGTAAGTTTTGACGGGGATAAAACAATTGAATTGAAGACGTGAGTGGATGAACACGATAAGTTAAATTTTGTAACATAAGGATATTTTCTTGTTTATACCCTTATGATTGGAACAAACCTTGTAATAACTTAGTAGTTCATCACCTGGCTAATATATCTGAGTGGCTACACATAAAGTGCACGGTTTTTTGACGTGAAAACGTCTTATAATTCGATATGGGCTGCGCGCCCGAAAAATATGACAGTTCATGCGGCGTTACCTCGCTGACAGCTCTGTCTCAAGTCTCTCAACAACCGTAGGGCCCACCTGGACCGCGCTTTTTGTTTCGATTATATTACGTATTTCGATGACTTAGAGAATACTTTTGTATGAAGAAGTTTGGTTAGTTATGACCTTTGATACATTGACCACACTCTGAATGAAAAATAAATAAACAATCTGTGAGCCATTAGTATTATTTCGGCTGTTCAAAATTGTGCTCTATTTCCTACGTGTCAAGGTATGACTTAATATAATATGAAGAACAAAGTATTCGTTTATTTCTTCTGAACAAGTCACTAATTATAGTTTCCAAAGTTTATAATTGAGAAACTAATATCACATCGGACTAAATACTGATGGCTTGATAGGTAGAAAATTTAACATATATTATAATGTAGTTCACACAAACATAAAATATGGATTATATGTAAGGATATTTCATATTACATTAATTTTACAAAGAGGGTAGGCCGGGCGCCAATTTTTTTGCACATTGACCTGCCAACTTTTTTGCATAGATTTTTCCCGGAACTGAGGGGTTACTGACGATAGTTGAACGTGACGTTGTCACGTTCAACTATCGTCAGTAAACCGACTTTACAGACAACAGATTTTTTTATTTTAAATAATTTTTCCTCCACAAAAGCCTCCATTTATGCATATTATAATTTTTTACTGTTAGTTATTGTGTTCTTCCACTCACGTCTTCAAATTGCGATCGGAAGAAACGGCAGAAGTTAAAAAGAAATATGCCAACAAGCACACAAAGACGTGGCAGCATATTCCTTTTTTGCCCCAGTGTCGTTTTTTCCGTCGGTTTCCTGACACGACTTTAACTTTATTTATATCCATCCCATAAAAGTGTACACTGTACGCTATATAAGTTTTCAAATCAAAAAGTATTTTATTCTTTATTTGGGTAAAAAACCGTTAAATTAAATGTGACGTAGGTAATAGGTTTTCATAATTATTAGACTAGTTTTGGATCTAAAATAGTTAATTTTCATAATCCTGTAACTTAATTAGGGTTTACCATTTTTAATTAAAGTTATGAGTTTAAGGTAGAGATTAAATTAATATTTTAATCATGTATCAGAGCATATTTCATTGTTACTGGCGAAATCTGTCTAAAGTCTAGACGGGTGTGTTTTAGGAGTTTAGTGTCATGCCCTGGAGAACAATATGTTAACTGTATCGAGAGTTTAAACATGGTGTGATTTAGAGCTGTAAGTTATTTTATTAAGAGCAATTGTAAATAACCCAGGAAATTGTTCCGTCAAATATGTTTCTCAACGAGTAAGTAGGTAAAGTAAGTACTATTGCAGCATATTGGCTACCTAGAGTAGTACCTCAAGTAAAGTGGCCACACCGCAACCTTTTCGTATCTGTTGTTGAACTACATGGCAGCTAATATTATAAAGTTTTCGGTAGCGAAGCGATGACTTATGTCAAATCGCATACATTTTGTAGCGCTAGCGTTAGCGTTAGCGCTTTGCCAGTTGTCTACAGGCCGAGGCGTCAACCCACCGCAGCTCACAGAGAGACTACGCACGTGCGTTAAGCTTCGCTTTGTAACAAAATATATGTGACTGTGTCCACTGCAACCCACGGACACGCTACGCACGAATTGACTCACGTAGCTTGCTCGAATATGGTGCACACGTAGCTCAACGCTGGCCACGCTACGCATGCTGTGCACGGGATACACGGAAGCGTGTACATAGTCTTAACACTTTCGCTGCGGCACTTGAAAATGTAATATTCCATTCTGGTGCGTTACAGGACGATATTGTCATGTACTGTAAAGTTTTCTAGTGCGAAACAAGACTGATTTGTCCGGTATACAATTCTTTTTAAAACTCGTATTTCTCATTCAATTTTTATTTTTCAACATTTCTTTGACTTTTATCTATATCTTAAAACCTTGAACTATAAATATTTGGATACGAAACTGTACCTGTACGTACCTGTACGTACAGAACGAAAACAATTTGCTTTCCAGACGTTACCGGACGAATACGACTTGTATGTGCATGTCCGGTATCGCACTGTAGGCGACGGCGTATTCATTAGTGAGGAGATCTTACTAGTAATTAGACGTTTATCGATATTAGTTACATTGTCCGGCCCTTTTATTTACGTAATAGTTTTGTATTCCAATTGAAAATGACGCGCTCCTGAAACATACAAGAAGGTATTTTCGAAGAAACAGTGGAAGATAATGATAACTTACTAAAAGCGACGGTACAAGCAATTATCAAAACTTTTCCTTTCTGGTAAGAAAATGAAAGTTTTAAAGGATATAAGATTTCTACACGTTCAGTTAAAACTACGTCACCTGCTCTACATACTTTAATTAACCAGACAAATGCAAAGCAAAAAAAGGTGCCAAAAGATAAATTAATATGCGCCGAATGTAAAAAAAGTTTTTTGTCTTGCTTGTTTTCATAAAACCCCTGAAAATAATGTTTAATTTTCTTTATAAATAAAAATTATATCGATAAATATTTGTTTTCATATTTCACATCACTACTATTTATCGACTTTTAGAAAATTTTGACCACTTCTGGTGCGTTACATGACATATAAGTCCGGTAAGATGTTTTACAGTATAAGTTGAAAATTACTTGTCCAATTTAAGAACCAGAAAAAATGTTTATAGTTCAAGGTTTTAAGATATAGATAAAAGTCAAAGAAATGTTGAAAAATAAAAATTGAATGAGGAATACAAGTTTTAAAAAGAATTGTATACCGGACAAATCAGTCTTGTTTCGCACTAGAAAACTTTACAGTACATGACAATATCGTCCTGTAACGCACCAGAATGGAATATTACATTTTCAAGTGCCGCAGCGAAAGTGTTAAATAAGGGGGCAAACGAGCACACGGATCACCTGATGGTAAGCAACTACCGTCGCCCATGGACACTTGCAACATCAGAAGAGCTGCAGGTGCGTTACCGGCCTTTTAAAAGGGAATATGCTCTTTTCTTGAAGGTTTGCAGGTCGTATAGGTCCGGAAATACTGCTGGTGACAGTTCGTTCCAGAGTTTCACAGTGCGCGGTAGAAAGTGACACGAAAAACGCACTGTGGAAGACTGCCACTCATCAAGGTGATGAGGATGGTATGCTTTTCGCGTGGGACGATGGCGAAAAGTTGCAGGTGGTATGATTCCGAACAATTCCTCCTTCCTCACTCCCCGTGATACAACCGATAGAGGATGCAGAGCGAAGCTACATCTCGGCGTAATTCTATATACATTATACGTTTCTATATACGTTCTATAAACGTTTTAAGATTAAGTACCTACTTGTAATTACTGTACAGTGTACTACTAATTCTGTAATACGGCCTCAAGCTCTACATGCCAAATAATATTATTATCCAATGAAACTAAAGTTCGAAACTGTTTAAAGTTCAAACCAATGATACCGACCTAACCTGACCCTCCTAAACGTATTGACCTAGCTATAAATATTATAAATCCTAAAGCCTGTCTGTCTGTCATGTCGGTCTGATACCTCTTCACACCCAAACCATTAACTCAATTTTGCTGAATTAGAATTTTTGGTATAATAATAATAATAACTCCCACGCCGGTTTTGGTGACGGTAGCCGGTTTCATTGAAACCAGGCCAGCTACACAGGAGTAGTTTTATAGTGCCCAAGTGTGTGCACAGTACACAAGAGTACTCTGTATTCCTTTACTCTCATAACCCAGTGGGACAGCACTCGGTAGACCGATACGACCGGCGAGAGGTCACGCGCAGGACCGACTTTTTACATGCCCATCCGACGCATGGATCATCTTACTAATTGTCAGACAATCAGGTGATCAGCTTGCATTGTCGTAACCAAACTTGGAAATAACATGTTTCCAACGCGGGAATCGAACCCACGACTGCCGAGTCAAGAGCCGCGCTCTAGATCACGGTGGTGTTAATTATTGGTATGGAGATACTTCGAGTACCAGAAAAGGACATAGGATCTTTTTTCCTGGAAAAAATTAGAGTTCCCGTGCGATAAATGAATTTTGGCGCAACGGAGTTCCGGGCGTCGTCTAGTAATAAATAAATAATAAAAGGTATTAGGTATTTAGCTACCTATCTTTTGACGACCTCCGTGGCGCAGTGGTGAGCGCGTGGTAGCTCAAGCCGGAGGTCGCGGGTTCGAGTCCCGCCGACGGAACAAAAAGTTTATAAAGTTCCTGGGTCATGGATGTGTATTAAATATGTGTATGATATAATAAAAATCTTAAATATATGTATAGTATTTAAAAATATTAAATATATTTCCGTTGTCTGGTACCTGTAACACAAGTCCTTCAGGTACTTACCACGGGGCCAGACTGACGTGGTGTGAAGCGTCCATAGATTTTATTATTATTTATTATTATATCTTTGTCCACATTGTGCCTTTTTTTTGTTCAAGAATGCGTTATAGCGCAGTCAACAGCGAACGTGTGGCATGCCCGTGATGACGCGAATCGTAGCACTCGCTATGACACTTTTCCTTTAACGCGGGTGGATTTTGACGCATGCAATTATTGAATACGCCAAATGAAAGTTGAATAAAAAGAAGATGACGAAAATTTAAGATGAAAATGCATAATGTGGACATAGCTTATGTCCACATTATGCATTTCATTTTCTATCTTATTACACAAGTATTTAATTTTCATTAAATACTTGTGCAATAAGATAGTCCTGGATGAGATGAGACAAAAAGTCGAATACATTTTTGACTTAAACTTGTTGGGATATCACTTCGGATTACGTGGGCGGTGGGACCAACACATGTTATAACCTACAGTACTAATTAATAATGATCAATAGGATTATAGATAATCATTTGTTGGATTAAGCTAAAAGTTGAATAATAAGCCTTTTCAATAATTTTAACAATAGCCGTAGTTGTATAGTCTCTGTTTTCAGTTGTACTAACCGCCTTTTGCCCTTTAGCAAATAATTAAAATTTTTGTAAGATTACTATTTTATACAAACGTTTTATTAAAATAGTAAGGTTAATAGTATTAAAAAATAAATAAAAGGTACCTACCTACTCAGTACTCCTGTCGAGCGCCGGCGTCGATATATTCGTCGTGAGATAAAAAGAGAGGATAGAATAGAATAGATAGGATAAAGAAGGATATCAGTTTTTCTCCTACGCCACGCTGGAGGTCTAATCTCCCGTCTTATGAACTACGTGTCCAGTTCTCACTTTAATATCTTTATTCTTTATCCATCTTAAAAAGGTGCAACTTTGTTTACACGCGTTTAGTGTTAGTTTTAGTATAAAATATGTATGCATGTTAGGCTGGAAGGTATTTCTAAAATAAAGGCCTAGATGCGTGATTTATATAAAAAACTAGCTGTTGCCCGCGACTTCGTCCGCGTTAACATGGTATAATAATAAATATCGATAATTTTCCCCATTTTGTGGTTCCTTATACAATGGGTAAAAACGGGACTCTATTTAAGCAAACGTCAATAAACTTTCATGTTTCTAACTTAAGAAATGATTGGCATTCATTTCAAACTTTCAACCCTAATTTCACCCCTTTGGAGGTTGAGTTTCCAGAAACGCTTAAATACGTATCCATTCATTTTTAATCAGTAGCCCAAAAATAAAGTTTCATGTTTCTAACTCAAGAAATGACGGATTTTCATTCAAACTTTCAACCCCAATTTCACCCTCTTGGGGGTAGAATTTCCAAAAACGCTTAAATACGTATTCATTTATTTTTATTCAGTAGCCCAAAAATAAAGTTTCATGTTTCTAACTAAATAAATGACGGAGTGTCTACTTAATAAAACAACGCTACTCACCAAATTTCGTGGCTGTAACTTTAACAGTTTTTGCTCAGCAATGATGAATCAGTTAGTCAGTCAGTCAGTCAGGACATGTAATTTTATAAGTACTTATAGATAAATAAATTAAAAAATATATCATTACTCATTTAATATGCAATTTATATAACATAAATACTAATATCAAATTAAATATGAAAGGTGCCACAAATCTAACGATACAAATTGTTTTGTATATCATTTACAAAATACCAACAAAAATATTCATTATTCAAATTTTAGGCAGACCAAGATATTATTAACTATGATTGATGAGGTTTTAAATAGGGTGTTTGGTTTTAATTTTCGTTCTTTCCAAATACTTTTATTACCAACTAGCTGGCCCGACAGACGTTGTCCTGTCTTAACGATGATTATTAATTAATTCGAATTGGCATAATTAATAAAAAAAGTGTGTTTATTTTTTAGTTCCATCGTGCACTCATCCCAATTCCCAAACTATTAGTTTGCTCTGCTGCAACACTTTGGCCATCGCTAAATTTCTCGAAAGGTTGCAAGTTAGTGTTTAATTTATTTGTGGATTCATTTTTATGTATATTGATATATAGATATATTAAAATTAGTATCTCCATACCTCATCAAAATAGATTGAATAGTTTAGGCGAAAATCACAAAAGTTTATTGTGCGGGAACCGCACATTTTCCGGGACAAAAAGTATACCTTGTCTTTCCCGAGACTCAAAGTATCTCCATGCCAAATTTCATCAAAATAGATTAAATAGTTTAGGCGAAAATCATAAAAGTTTGTTGTGCGGGAACCGTACATTGTCCGGGATAAAAAGTATCCCTTGTTCTTTCCCGAGACTCAAAGTATCTCCATACCAAATTTTATCAAAATAGATTGAATAGTATAGGCGAAAATCACAAAAGTTTATTGTGCGGGAACCGTACATTTTCCGGGACAAAAAGTATCCCTTGTCCTTTCCCGAGACTCAAAGTATCTCCATACCAAAATTCATCAAAATCGATTGAATAGTTTACGCGCAAATCATAAAAGTGTATTGTGCAGTAACCGTACATTTTTCCGGGACAAAATGTATCCTATGTCCTATTCCTGGTTCTAAGCTACCTCTCCACCAATTTTCAGCCCAATCGGTTCATCTGTTCTTGAGTTATAAGTAGTGTAACTAACACAACTTTCTTTTATATATATATAGATTAATTTTAAGAATAGTCGACGAATAAAGTACTTTTAAATCTAGGCTAAAAAGGCATTAGTTTTACCGTCCTTGAATATATTTTAAGAAGTGACTTAGGTACTGTAAAACGTTGAATTAAAAATGGTTTATGGGCAACTTAGTACGATTAGAATCTGAAGATTTATGCCTTAACAAAACCCTGAATAAAAGTGCGGCTTCTACAAAATTGTATGTAGGTACATACTACAGTGCATAATATTGCACTAGCGCCTGTTAATAGTCATTTGACTATTAACAGGCGCATTATTATTTATATATTATAAAGGAGAGGCATGATAATTTTATCATGCCTCTCCTTTATAATATATAAATAATAAATTAAAATATGAAGAATGAGTAGTAGATCATTATAATTTATGTGCTTGAGTATCCATTCTCTTTAATAACATACTTACTTACTAATTATATTTCTATCACGTTCAAAATTATTTACAATTTTCATCAATATAATATAATTGAACCATTCCTATACTTTATTTTGAAAATAATTTTCTTATAAATCTTACCACATGCCCGTCTGGCCAGAGCTGATCTTCCACTAGTATGTCGGCTTTGTACAGCGAAGGATCCAACACGCCCAAGTCCGCGGTATTGGCTGTAACAAAAATGATGTTGTTGTAAAATTAATTTTATAAATTTTGGGGATCTCAGTATAGGGACAAAAATTTTGAAATATTTGCGAACACACAAGTCTGCCTTGGCTTTGAAGAGTTCGGCAGAAATTAAAAAATAGGCGGATAAACCTATTGTTATAGTAAAGCCTACTAAGACTTCGATGTACTCTGATTATCAATATTATAGGTTCTTTTTAGGGTTCCGTACCCAAAGGGTAAAAACGGGACCCTATTACTAAGACTTCGTTGTCTGTCCGTCTGTCCGTCTGTCCGTATGTCTGTCACCAGGCTGTAATTCGAGAACGGTAATAGCTAGAGAGTTGAAATTTTCACAGAATGTGTATATCTGTTGCCGCTATAACAACAAATACTAAAAACAAAATAAAATTAACATTTAAGGGGGGCTCCCATACAACAAACGTGATTTTTTTGGCCTTTTTTGCTCTATATAAATAATGGCAACAGGTAGGTACTTGACTTTTTCATAAAATCCTTAGTTATATGTGTACTTTAATATTTAATAATAACATTAAAATAAAATAAAAAATTAAGGTGGGCTCCCATACAAAAAACACAATTTTTGGCCTAATTTTGCTCTATAATAGTACGGAACCCTTCGTGCGCGAGTCCGACTCGCATTTGGCCGATTATTTCCTAATACAGACTAAAACACTTTCCAAAATTATGTAGACATTACTATTGTATTTATACGGTAAAGTTTACCTCGACTGTCCAAGCAGCTGAAAAGTTAGTTTGGGGCAAGTTCTTGAGCCAAGTTTATAGACCCCCGTTACCCCCTCGTGGACCCCCATTTTTTTCCACGCAAGCGTAGACCCCTGTCGGGCTCCCGTGGACCCCATGGGGTCCACCTGGACCACTTTGGCAATCAATGGTCTAGACTAACATCCATCTTCATCAAGTTGACCAACTTTTAACAGCAATCAATTTTCATCTATCAAATTTCAGCCTTCGGAAAATAAGTTGGTAATACTTTGCAATATTTCAAGGCGAAAACCATTTGCATTTAACAACGTATTTTATAGTTGTTAGAGATCTCTTTCCATTCTCTATTTAATCATATTGATTCTGTGTACAAGTAATTTTATAGTTCTTAAGTGTACACACACATTTGGGCACTATAAAATTACTTCTGCGGAACTCACCTACTTTTAATAAAACCTTCTCCTACCACCAAAACCAGTGTGGATATAATATCACAAAATCTGTTTTATCTAAACTGTCTCTACAAATAAGAGAACCGAGAAAAAAGTACGCACGACGCGTATAAAAAACTTCTTTTACCCAAAAATTGCCAAAGTATACGTAAGTTAAAGTAGGTCACGATAATGTTTATTACAATAATAATTCTATTGTTGCCACTTCCACACGTATTATTGTCACACTAACACACTTATATTAATAGGCGGAAGTTTATAGGTTCATTTGTTATTACTTTTTCACGAGAAAATTACTAAATGGATTTTGACACTACGGATTTGCGGGTAACATCTACAGCTGTAATATATTTTGCGGGGTAAAGTTAGACTTAGTTAGTATGTAGTTAACATTTATGTAGGTTCCTGCACCCCCAGTCAGCCCAAGGCAATTCCTTTGTAATGGCAACATTGAGTTATTACTTATTACCTGAACCTTTCCGGAAGTAATCTGCGGATGTTAATTGTAATTAATTGCTCGTTTATCCACGTGTTATTCTGAAAACGCAGTAAAATAATGGCAATTGTTATGGTCACTGGCTGATCCGCCAAACGTTGTTAGCCAGAAATTCAGAACACTTTGCTATTTGGTAATTGGTATGCTACATAACTTTTTTTACAATATTTTTCTGTAGAAAAACCACACAAAATTTCAATACAACCGTTTTGGAAACATATTTTAATAGTTGATAATATTATATAAATACCACTTTCGATATGTACGTATATTACGGTTATTAATTTTATAACGTTCAATTCAAATCTATGGTTCAAACGCTCAGTCCTGTCTCTAGCGGTCATCGGCATCTTGTCTACCATTGTATTCTAATTTTACAGATCTAGCGATATCTATCGCATCGTATGTATGACATAATTGTCAAAAAGTTTCTAAATTCAAATGACCGCGAGTTTCGTGGTAGAGCAAGCAGGAAGAAGCGTGACCCCGCCATGTATCACGAACCTTTTTTTCTTACGAAATATTTTTCGGAGAAATTATGAAGCTACTAATATTATAATATCGTTTATTTTAAATTACTTATTTTGTTATTTTTTAAAATTGTTATCAATTAAATCATGCTATAAGCAACTCATGTTATAGAGTAAAAAATAATATATTATTATTATATTATATTCTATGTCAGCTTCTTATTTGGTGACTGCATAATGTCGCTTCTTTAGACTAAGTTTATACATGAATCAATAAAGATATTGATTCACAGAAGGTAGACCTTAAACAACGGTTGTCAAAATTGCAAAAAAATTTAGAAAGATACGAGAATGAGCTATTCAATATTATAAACTAGCTAACGGACACAGATTACAAGTATATAATATTGTAGACTAACGGATGAGGTATAACATAGGAACAGTCCATTAAAGATTTCGTAAGAACTCAATTATTCGGCTTTTATATATTTTTTTCTTTATGCCTTGGCTACCTAACTTCATTGAAGTTGTAAATATAATATAAAAATAAAATGTCATAATGAATTTTCATTTCTTACATAATATTATTGTATACCAGTTCATTTTTTTTGGCTATAATTACAGGGATATTTTTAAATTAAAACCACAATACGTTTACCTATTTTATCCTACCTAAATTAATAGTAACGTATTTTGGCTTATCATGGCATAATTAGTGCCAAGTACCTACTAACCTGCAAATTAGTACCGACCACGTTTATTATAACTTAGACAATCGTTTCGTTTCGTCGCTCGAAAGATGAAATGAAATCGTTCAGCTTTTACTGAAGAATCAATTTATTTTATAAAGCATTTTGTGTATTATATAAGTAATTTCTATAGCGAGCATAAGGAGATTCCGAGCTCAAATGCAAACATAAAAAAGGTGACCAAAAATAATTATGTACCCCTGTTGTGAAAGGTAAGTTAAAGATACTTGTGACAAAACAGGAGTAACTTAAATTTTTGGATTTATGTGAATGACAGCTGGTGAAAAATATAACTTTTTATTTTCTTGATATTTTCGCGTAGTTTTCGTAAAAAAATAATGATTCACTTTTATCTGATGATATTATTTGCAAACTGTTTATTTAACACGCACAAAACTAAGAGAAACCTAATATTTATAAAAAAAAAATTGAAAACCAATTTTTTCAGAAAAATATCAATTCTTATCATAATTGTGATAAAATAAAAATAACATGAATTTGCTGACAATAACGTAATTAAGGAAATGCAACTTCAAAAATTCCTAATTTCTCAGTTACGACACTACGTATTTGGATGCGGTATTATGAAATTTCTGTCGCGATTTGATAGAAAACGATAAATTACGTCAAGGTTTTTTGAAACATGGTAGCGGTAGGGTGAATAAACGCTAGAGACAAGATAGGCTGAGAGCACTATAGCGCTGCATCACTCTGCAGTGTGACTCGACCTTTACAGTTTTGCTTCAGCAGAGTGTATCAAAGTTTTGACTTCACAAACTAAGTTTTAGTTTATGCTGTTTAAGTAAATCTGCGAACTTTAGTTGCCAACTTCACTCATAGTAAATGAGGTACAGTATATAGGTAATAGGTAACAAAGTAATAACAGCAACTTTGCGCCTGAATAGCAAAAGTACATCAAAAGCGCAGTGTTCTTAGACTTTAGAGCTGTATAGTAAAGACGCGTTCACATTGAAACGAAATAAGTTTTTTAACGTTAACATACGAATAATAAAATTATTATTCGTAGATGATAACATAATATGAATATTTTAATAGGCCTCTTTTAAAATATTATAGCAATAGTATAAAACAAACATTTTAAATAATTAAACAATATAGCCTAGACTTATATAAAAAGCTAGACTAACTCTAAGAGTATATAAACAAGCCTCAAAATTAGTCCATGGGATTTTCATTTAGTACCCAAAATTGAACATTTCAGCTCAGATTTTAATGACTCGGTCGTAAAGTTTTTGCGATCCATAAACAATTTTATATCTCTTTCAGACGTGAAAGAATTATTGTAATCTGTTAACATTGCCGAATAAATTAAAACCGGCCAAGTGCGTGTCGGGCCACGCGCAATACAGGGTTCCGTAATACCGCTAGTTTTTTTAAATTTTTTGTGTGGTCTATGAATGTACATTTAAAACGTGTTTTACACTAACAACATCATCTCAGTTACTTTCAAAGGAATTTGAAGGAAAAGTTCCTTTAAACTTCGCCGAATACATTCTTTTTAGTTGATCGACTATTACTCAATAACTTATGGAAGTCTTCTTAGCCGTGATAGTTTTGCTTTTAAATTCAGCATATTTACTACTCCCGTGATTTTTTTCACATTTCCAGAAGCAACCGTTTAGCTGGTAGAAGGGGGTCACAGGACTCTAACGATTTTTTTTCACTTTAAATCTTAATATTTCACAAACAGATCCCTAAATCGGAAAATGATCTATGAACACTTATAATAGTTTTAAAAAACCTACCCAACGACACCTTACACGATGGGGTGGACGCGAAAAAAAATTTCATCCCCGCTTGATGTGTATGGAAGGTAACCTTCAAATATATATATTTTTAAGATTTTATGTGTCATTTTGTTGCCATTATTAATATGTGCATTCATGTCAAATTACAGCTTTGTAGGTCATATAGTCTCTGAGCAAAACCGCGGACAGACAGACAGACAGACGGACGGACAGACCGAAACTATAAGGGTTCCTTGTTGACTACTTGTTGACTACGGAACCCTAAAAAGGTAATTTGTATCGTAATACGTTTAAGGTCGATAAGGGAGTAGTTAATATTAATTATTATTATTTATTTGATAACTAGCTGATCCACGGGGAAGTGTTGTTCTGCTATATAAATTATTTTTAGTATCAATATAAAAAGGAGATAAAACCTATTCTCAGGTCTATGAATGTACATATTTTCATTAAAATCGGTTGAGCCGTTTTGGAGGAGTTCGCTCACAAACTGTGACACGAGAATTTCATAAAATACTAGCTGTCCCGGCAAACGTTTCTTTGCCATATTATATAAAGTATATCGCCCGTATCATTTTATTGAATTAGTGACTAAATATGTATGTCACCATGGAAACGTCCATCGCTATCCCGAGACCCGCGTCGCATAAACAATGGTCGCTAATAAAATTGCGACTATAATTAAAGATCTAAGCTATCCTATCTCTCAAGTTGGAAAAAAAGCACACATTTAAAAAAAAGAAACATTAAAATCGGTCAAGTAGTTTAGGAATCCATCGCGGACAAACATCGTGATAGGATATTTATAATATATATTAGACTAGCTGTCCCGGTGAACTTCGTGTCACTTTAAAACCTTCCCTGGACTTCTACGAATATTTTAAGACTATAATCAGCCCAATCCGTTCAGCCGTTTTCGAGTTTTAGCGCGACTAACACATTTGAAAATCCATTTTTATATATAACTAGCTGTCCCGGCAAACGTTGCTTTGCCATAATATAAAGTACCAATTTCGCCCATATTATTTTATTAAAGTGACAAAATAAGTATGTCGCCATGGCAACGTCGATCGCTATCCCGTCGCACAAAAAATGTTCGCCGTCAGTCTCCGGTTGTAATAATTAAAAATAAAATGCATTTATCAATATATAAAGTACCCAGAAGCCGATTCTCAGACCTACTGAATATGCATATAAAATTTGGTAAAAATCAGTAAAGCCTTTTCGGAGGAGTTCGTGGACTAACATTGTGACACGAGAATTTTATATATAAGACTAGCTGTCCCGGTGAACTTCGTGTCACAGGTCACTTTAAAACCTTCCCTGGACTTCTACAAATATTTTAAGACTAAAATCAGCCCAATCCGTTCAGCCGTTTTTAGGGTTCCGAGGTCAACAAGGAACCCTTATAGTTTCGGTCTGTCCGTCCGTCTGTCTGTCTGTCTGTCCGCGGTTTTTCTCAGAGACTATAGGACCTACAAAGCTGTAATTTGGCATGAATGCACATAATAATGATGCCAACAAAATGGTACATAAAATATAAAAAAAAATATATTTTTAATGGTACCTCCCCTACACATCAAGCGGGGTTGAACTGAAAATTTTTTTTTCGCGCCCACCCCATCGTTTGGGGTGTCGATAAATAGGTTTTTAAAAAATATTATGAGTATTCATAGATCATTTTTCGATTTAGGGATCCGTTTGTGAAATATTAAGTTTTAAAGTAGAAAAAATCGTTAGAGTCCAGTGTCGCCCCCTTCTACCAGCTAAACGGTAGTTTCTGGAAATGTAAAAAAATTCACAGGAGTAGGAAATATGGTGAATTTAAATGGAAAATTATCATGGATAAGAAGACTTCATAAGTTATTGAGTAATAGTCGATCAATTAAAAAAAAATCGGCGAAGTATAAAGGGACTTTTCGTTCCAATTCCTTTAAAAGCAACTGAGATGATGTTGTTAGTAGTGTAAAATACGTTATAAAATATGTACATTCATTGACCGTACACAAATTTAAAAAAAAACTAGCGTGACTACGGAACCCTACATTGCGCGTGGCTCGTTATATATAAGACTAGCTGTCCGGACGGTGAACTTCGTGTCACAGGTCACTATAAAACCTTCCCTGGACTTCTACGAATATTTTAAGACTAAAATCAGCCCAATCCGTTCAGCCGTTTTCGAGTTTTAGCGCGACTAACACATTTGAAAATCCATTTTTATATATAAGATATATTATTAGATGGTAGAGCCGTGCCCACTTTATTGAGCCCTTAAACTGAAAAGTATATTTACTTATTTTTTAATGTTTCTTAACGTAAAATTTATCAAAATTTGTTCAGTAGATTTGACGCTGGGCAAACCTACAAAAATAAAAACAGAACATAGAACAGAAGATACAAACATTCTTCTTCATATTCTTATTCAATACTAGCATTATAATAATAAATAGTATAATGCATTTTTCAAGTTTTCCCGGGTAAACTTAAGTTTTGCTTCTGTAGTACTTAATTTATATTACTTTTCACATAAACAGTAAGTCTCGGTTATTATCTAGAAAGCTGATAAGGCATTAAAATTTATGACTTTTCACGAGTCTAGGATGTGGGCGGGATTGCTAACACCCACCGTAAAAAACAGATTAAATATTTTTTTTGTGGAGTTGTTTTAAATGCTAATATTGGGTAGTAACTCAGAATCAACTAATGATAAAAATAACTAAAAGAAATACTTCGGATTGTGCTTCGGATTTAGACTTAATTTCTCATTTCTTCCATCTCAGAAAAACCTAGTGTGAAGAAGTTCTAACAGAAAAAATAACTGTTGTTAATTAGACTTCCGCGGACATACACGCATTAATTATCATTTTGTTACGCTCCCACATGGATGCAAGTTGTCGATTGTAATTTGCTAAGGGACTATTTTTAATTTCACCATGCAACTATTTAAGTAGCATTTACAGGTAACAGGGCAATGTAACATAGTCAATAGATCAACATTTTCCAAGATGGCGATATACATATTTTCAGCTTTGTAGAGCCGTATTTTGATCAAGGCATCTTCGTTTGACTTGACCTAAAAGCCTATACTGTACTCGGCGAAACATGGCGATAGCGATTATTGACTCCCTGTCAAAAACTTGTCATTTTCTATAGAAAACCACGATGGACAATGAAGTATCAGATGTTGTCAATCGCGGCTTTGTATAGAAAATGACAAGTTTCTGACAGGGAGTCAATGACCGCTATCGCCGTGTTTCGCCGAGTACAGTGTAGCAACGATACACATTCCGTTGTACTAAGTTAAAATATGCATAGCATCAACAAAAGAGACGCTATGCATATTTTAACTAAACACGATTATATTATTCTTATGACTAATATGCCCTATCTGAAAACATCTGTTTAGTACAAATGTTGAAGCTTTGATAACAATCCCAACGATAATTTCATTAGTCCAAATCATAGGTACAAATCAATGCAGCAATGGTTAGGTAATAATTCAGTTTGTTTCGATCACATTAACTGATTAAACAGTTGACATTTACCTATTGATTTAAAATGGATAATAGGTATCGTAAGTGAGTAAAAGGGTCGTTTAAAATTAATAATGTCTCTAATTAAACAATATATACTAATAATATTATAAAGCTGGAGAGTTTGATTAAACGCGCTAATCTCAGGAACTACTGGTCCGATTTAAAATATTCCTTTAGTGTTAGATAGCTCATTTATCGAGGAACGCTATACATTATCACGCTAAGACTAATAGGAGCGAAGAAACAGAGGAAAATGTGGAAAAAACATCGTTGGAAAATACGGGCAATTGTTTTTTATCTATCTCAAGAACAACAGAATAAATTTTCATGTTATTTGGCACAGATGAAAAATACCACGTGAAGGGACATATGCTATTTTTGAACCTACGGAAAAATGTACGGTTTCCGTGGAATTCGTAAATTACGCGGGTGAAGCCTCGCATCTAGTTATGGATAGGTATAGAAGGAAACTAACTACTAAACGTACCTACATAATATTATTTGACTCCCTTATTCAATCAACTCGGACAGTTCTGTTTTGCATACGCATTGTCTGTTTTCATTATGTTGAGGTGTAATTGCTTCTCCTGTATAGAAAGTGATTCTCCCCGACAAAAGGGCCCCAAGGGAAGTCAATCAAGTTACAAATAGGTCGCCTTTGCGACAGGACGCCACTAACGGCGCCTTGTAAAGAAAATTGCAACATATGAGAGGAAATTGATACTTTAAAAAACAATGTTATTAATATTATGTAATATTTATGACCGACCTCTGTGGCTCAGTTGGTGAGCGCGTTGGTAGCTCAAGCCGGGGATCGCGGGTTCGAATCCCGCCGACGGAACAATAAGTTTTCAAAGTTCCTGGGTCATGGAAGTGTGTTAAATATGACGTGTATCATATAATAAAACTCTTAAATATATTTTGTATAAAAGTATTAAATATGAATATACGTTCCTCCGTTCCATCCGTTGTCTGGTACCCGTAACACAAGTCCTTCAGGTAAGTACTTAGCACGGGGCCAGGCTGACGTGGTGTGAAGCGTCCATAGATATTATTATTTTAATTTTACAATATAATTTCGTAGTCGGATTTTAGTTTGTTGGATATTTTGAACTTCAATATTTATAATACCAAAATTGTTCGAGACTGTATTCGCCCATAGGTTTTCGCCGCTGGCTCGGATCGGACTCGAAGACCTAGGCTACACCGGTAATCTTGCAGAGCGGGGGCGTAAATAAAACACGAGTAGTCGAGGAGAACATTTACCCCGAAACGCACCTCGCTTACCTGGCTCGAACGAATGCCGTAAAGTGAGCCGCTTCGATTCGCATGTTTTCCGTCTCACTTTTACTATTGGAAGCGGCTATTTTTCCCTATTTTCCGTGAGCCAGGTAATTGAAACTCATTTCGGGGAAATTCTTTATTCATCGTTCTACAAAGATAAGTCCATATTTTGCAAGAAAATGTCACAATCGTCCATATTTTCACAAAAATACAAAAAAACTACCCAACATAACCTGGGCTGTGTCGGAAGATGGTTATTCTCTTTACCCATCAAATATTCAAGGTTCTGTGCAATCGGAGTTTATCGACATCCTAAATACATGCAACTTATATCAGTAAAACAGCCATACAAACGCAAACGGTAGGTCACTAGACCTAATATTGTCTAATAATAATATTACTGTCGATAGGTGTCTCGACCCCCTCGTCCCCGAAGATTCGCATCACGTCTCTCTTAGTATCATAGTAAGCTTTCTTGAGTATCACACTTTACACACTCGGACAAGAACCAAGTTCTTGTATAATTCGGCTGATTTTACTGCAATATCAAATGAACTTGACGGTTTTGACTGGCACAATGATATCATCAGAGGCACCATTGAGGATGCCCTTTCGCTATTTTATTCCAGATTGTATACTCTGCGTGATACCTACGTCCCGACTAAAATTGTAAACTCTACTTCTAAGTACCCACCCTGGTATAAATCCTCTCTAATAAAAATGCTAAAACAAAAATTTAGATACCACTCCAAATATAAAAAATATGGCAATCTATCGGACTATGATAATTTTATTACCTTACGCGATCGTGCTAAGTCTCTCGAAAAAGAAATGTTCAATAATTATATAAGACAAATCGAAAATAACATAAGATATTCCCCTAAAGCTTTTTGGACCTTTGTAAAAAACAAACAAAAAACCAACTCTTATCCATCCGTGATGAAGCTTGGGCAGAAGTCTTCAGACCAAGGTGAAATTATATGTTCCATGTTCAATGACTTTTTCTATAGTAATTTTCTTCCAAGCTCTTCTACCTCGAGTAACTTAGATGAACTTAAATTCACTGAGATTGAGAGTAAATCTGCCGCAGATGTAAGTTCAGTCAAAGTTTGCAGTACGGAAATATTCAAGCTTCTTAAGTCACTCGACTTGAGTAAATCTGAAGGTCCAGATGGCATTCCACCCCTACTGGTTGTGCGATGTGCTAAGAGCTTGACTCTACCTCTCACCTTACTGTACCAACGTTCCCTTAAAGAAGGTGTGGTTCCATGTATTTGGAAAACGGCATTTATAACACCCATACATAAAAAGGGGCCCAAAGATCAAATTGATAACTACAGGCCCATCTCTAAACTTTGCTTGTTCGCCAAGATCTTAGAAAAAGTTGTATATTCTCAGGTCTACCATGGTCTCGCCCACACTTTGAATGAAAACCAACATGGCTTTCTCAAAAATAGATCAACCGTCTCGAATATTATTACGTGTAGTGAGTTCCTGAGCCGCACCATGTCTGAGCCCTCCCAAGTAGACGTAATCTACACTGATTACACCAAAGCGTTCGATCGTATTGATCACATCATCCTATTACGTAAGCTCCTTAATGCCGGAATTAGAGGTAACTTATTTAGATGGTTTGTATCTTACATTCAAAATCGTTCGCAGTCAGTGGTCTTAAACGGTTATAAATCTGCTCCAATGATTATACCCTCTGGTGTACCACAAGGCTCCCTTCTTGGCCCATTATTATTTATCATCTTTATTAATGACATAAATTTAATTTTTTCTCACGCTAAAATATTACTCTACGCAGATGACATGAAAATATTATTACCCATCACTGATTTTGAAAGTTGTACTCGTTTACAACAAGACCTTATTAATCTCCAAAATTACTGTATAACAAACAAACTCCAACTTAACATCTCTAAGTGCTATGTTTGTACATTTACCCGTAAGCCCAACCCCATTTTATTTAATTACAAATTGCACAACATTGAAATTAATAGAATTGATAAGGTTAGAGATTTAGGGGTCATCTTCGACTCAAAACTACTATTTGACGCCCACATAAATAGTATAATTGACAAGGCCAACAAAGCACTAGGTTTTATACTAAGACTTTCTAAAGAATTTAACAATATAAAGACATTCAAAATCCTTTTCTGTGCTTTTGTCCGCAGCCATCTGGAATACGCTTCCCAAGTATGGAATCCCTGTTACAGTTGTTATAGCAATAGAATAGAATCCATCCAGAGGCGTTTCCTACATTTTCTACAATTTAAGTCACGTAATTATTTGTCTTCATATTATGCTCGTTGCAAAAAATTTCATATTTTACCCCTACACGAACGACGGAGCATTGCAGATTTAGCATTTCTCTTTAAGATAGCCAACAGCACGGTTGACTGCCCAGAATTACTTGGCGAGCTAGGTTTGGTAACATGTCCTGTTCGAATGCGTAGGCCCAAGCTGCTCCATATCCCATGTGTCAATAGCACATATAGGCAAAACAGTTTTATTATACGAGCTAGCACAAATTTCAATAAGATCGCATTTGACGAGAACCTAGATTTGTTCAATACCAGCGTTTCAAAAATGAAGAACTGTCTTGTAAAAAAATTCTTTGCTTCTTAATCTGTATTGTATCTCATTTGTGTTGCAATGTACTGTTTTTACCATAGTTTATATTAATTTATTGTTGTTAACCACTGACTCCATGTTTGTGTCTAAGTTTGTTCTTCTCTTGTTTACATGTGAAAACTTGTAATTGGCCTTCTTGTTTGTATCATTTGTACTTGATCTTATGTTTAGCCGTAAGTTTTCCGAATTTCATAAAATAAAATAAAATAAAATAAAATAAAAATACGTTCCCGCCACCATACGGCTGCGTATTTCGTTCCTTTCGCGCTTTATCGTCGTATTTATTGTTTCCAAAAAAGTAATAATATTCTTTATTTCATTCAGGATTCAAGCCCCATAAGAGCACCGGTGATCGCGACAACAATAGAATACAATAGGAAGATTTCCAAGAATCCGCGACCGAAGGATTAATAAAGAAATAGAAAAATATAAAGTTTCAGATGCAAAAGGTCCTGTTGCTAACATGGCTAAACAAAAACTGAAGTATCTTACTAAGACTTCGATGTCTGTCTGTCACCAGGCTGTATCTCAAGAACGGCTACAGCTAGAGACTTTTCACAGAATGTGTATATCTATTGCCACTATAACAACAAATACTAAAAAGTCAAAACAAAATATATAATAAATAAGGGTGGCTGCCATACAACAAACTTTTGCTATTTTTCGCTCGATATCAATAATGGCTACAGCTAGGCACTTGAAATTTTTACAAAATCCTTAATTATATTTGTACTTTAATAATTGATAAAAAATTAAAATAAAATAAATATTTACGGGTTACCTACACTAAAACAATGTTTAATTATTGTAATTTTATACTCCATATTTTTCCATATTTTTGTTTTATAGTCCATATTTTTCCATATTTTCGATTTTTTAGTCCATATTTTAAGTACATATTTTGGATTTTTTTATACATATTTTTCCGGGCCCTACTTATAACAAAATCGTAAAAATATCTGATTCTTAAAAAGCGTACAAAAGTTAAAAATACCTTCACAATTAAACTTTCACCAGCCCTTCTCAAGATTACTTTTTAATGAAATAAAATCCGGAGACCCAAAAGAAAGATTGTCGTTTATTTTAAGTCATTTTATAAGAAATTTAACGAAAATTTTCGGCTATTCCCTTAATCCTATTTAACGAAAGATTGACGTTGTTTACCCGATGTGGACCAAAAATTTTTTGGGCAACTTAGTGATAAGACTTATCCCTTAGCTTTGGAGATACCTAAACATAAACCTTATTTATAGGCCGGTCGGTACGATAAACATTTATTATTATCTGTTTATGTTTAGAAGGATTCATATTTTTGGGTCAGTATTGTAATGTCGGGTCGACTCGGTATACACTAAGACCTGACGCTTTGTGGTACCGCAATTGCGATTCAAAATTATTGAAATTTGTTTACTAATGTTCAGTGGTAAAGAACAGCTTCAGAATGATCAATATGAACACAAGAATTATAAGAGGTTACTATGATATTTTACGATGGTCACAAATTTGTCAGGTAAAAGCTAACAGAAATCAAATTATAATATTATGAATTAAATTTATATTTTATTATCTGTTGGATGGACTTCTCAAGTCCATCCAATAGATCACAACACATATTCGAAATTATTTGACTGTATGATATTTATATTGTTATCATAATATTATAATGAACCCAAAAAAAAATCAGATGTTATCTAATTAAAACAGACTTTTCGGGTCAAAATAACCAAAGAGACAATCCTCAAAAGTATAAAGGAACTATATTTACAGAGTTCCGTATTAAAACGAGGTAAATGAATCAAGCTACCTGACATTTAAGCTAATATCCGTAACTCCACTAGCTCACAGCTCACATGCTGTCATCTTCAATCAGATTATGAGGGGTATAAAGATAGATTACCCTTCGCACTAGAGTCTAGACTAATAGAGAAACCTAAATTGATATCTTAGACCATAAAAGCTATGTTGGATGGACTTCTCAAGTCCATCCAATAGATCACAACACATATTCGAAATTATTTGACTGTATGATATTTATATTGTTATCATAATATTATAATGAACCCAAAAAAAATCAGATAGTATCTAATTAAAACAGAATTTTCGGGTCAAAATAACCAAAGAGACAATCCTCAAAAGTAATTATATTTACAGAGTTCCGTATTAAAACGAGGTAAATAAATGAACATAAATGAACATCCGATTTTTGCAATAATGGATGAAAATTGAAAAGAAAAAAATAATATGTAGCTGATAACATAAATAATAAAGTCTACCTATTGAAAAGTTGTGCTTTTGATTTTTAAATTATTCTCTTTCCTACAAGTAAACTCATAAACTGTAAAATTTTGAAGAAAATTTGCATATTTCTTTCTTTTAAATATATTATAGTATAATAATAAATTAGATTTTTTTTTATTTGTATCGTTGCTAATATTCCAAAGAAAGAAAATAAGTTGAAAAAATATATAATTTAGATTTAAAATACTATAGATTAGATAAAAAATAAAGGGCTTACTTCCAAATGTGCTTGTTGTGTGCCTCGCCAGGTAAATGGCGTTCCGATTTTTCTTTGGTTTTAAATAGGAAGTTTAAAATTACTTTTTAGGCTTAGCAAAGCCTTCTTTTTCTTAATGTGTATAACTTTTTAGCTCTTACTTTATTAAATTTTCTGAAAGTGCAGCACAAACTTTTCACGGATATTTCGAAGAAAATTTGTATTTTATTTCTTTTGGTTAGGTTTTTACAGAATAAATTGATTTTTTACTATTTTTTGATCATTAATTAGGTATGTTTGCTAAAACATACTAAAAGGAAAAAAAAATACAAATTAGGTTATGAACTGATATTTTTATTTTTTTGTATTCAGATAAGCATTTTCCGAACATAGGTCGCAGCATGCGTCTTTAGTATGTACGTGAGATTTGTAGCACCCAATTTTTTTCTGGCTTTATGTAGGAAGTTTAAATATATTTCAAAGACTAGAAAAAGTCTTTCATTTATCGATGCATTTAATATTTTAGCTCTCACTTAAATAAATTCTCAACAAATATAGAAAAATGTTTTCGGTCTATTTTACACAATTTTGGAGATATTTGAACGTTTTTAAGTATTTAAAAGTTATCATTTCTGCAAAAATTAAATACGCACAACAAGTAAGTTTAACACAATTTACGTTACAACCCTTAAAACCACCCAAACCATTTTATCTTGGTTACGACGAGCGTTAATTTCTAAAAACTTTGCAAAGCAAACTTTCTTTTTTGAAAATTGTGTATTTGGTTAATTTTCAACGTAAACAATCGGATAAGAGTCATTAAATAACAGGAACAAGAAATTTTTTTTTTCTGGACCGGTTTTATATGGTGAAATATAAATTTTTAATTAAGTAACTAAAAAATTAAAAGTACAAAAAAATTTTTGGTAAACTTTGCAAGTTATAGCGTAAAAAAGAAAATGACACCTCAAAAACAAAAATCCATCCACTATAACAAATTTCGGAGGTTAAAACCTCTGGCGACTGCACTAATGGGACAAAGTGGGATTTTGACAGTATTAAATCTTAAACGGTATAAACAGAAGATAGTGTTGATTATAATATTATTATTAAATATTATTATTTAATTGCCACTACAATTATTATTATTAGCAATATAAATTTAAAATCAATAAAAATAATAAGAAAACTAATAATGTGCAATTGCATTGCGGACGCTTTGAAACTTTTGGGACAAGAAGATTGAGTCAAAATAGAGTAGACCAGGGATTTTTCGTGGCGGAAAAATGTATAGTTTGGTACTCCAAAAAATACTTCTAAAGGATGGTTATGACTTAATATGATAAAAGTAAGTACGAAAGTTTATTTTTCGCCTTATACTTTCGACCATGGATGATGGAATTTAATATAAAATATTGCATTTACTATAGAAAAGCAATACAATATTGTGTATTGTGATGTTAATAACAAAATAGCTATTGGCATGGTACCACCGATTCCAGTACATTTTATATATCAGTCGCAACTGGCACGAGAAAAATATCTGTTATTAGCAGATTGTTTGGTACTGACAGCATAAAAGTCTTTATTTTTTCAAATAAAAATATATTCTATTTTTATGATACTAAAGTTCTTTGTTGTTCTACAATGCTTTGTTTCAATTACTTTTCAGCTTTGAAATATTTCTTTGAAGTGTCTGAATAGTTTGAAATAATATTGGTTTAGTTACAGCCTTTTGAGTTTTGACCGCTCTTATAGAGGTCGAATCAAAAGCTTTGTAAAGTCTCCCGAAAACTATCAAACATCAAACATGGCAAACACGTCAAACACGTAGTAATCCAAATTTTCTTCAAACACTGCAAACACTAGTTTATACGTGTTCGTTTTTTATTGAAAGTATATTTTTTATCATAATATTGTGCTTAACATAATAATTGAAACTTCGTATCTATATTTTATACGTGCTCAGAGTAAGTATATTTTTTTCTATGCGTCGTATTATATTTACAGTGCAAGGCGACATTTCTTTTGTTCTAGAATTTAACGATTAGCAGGAATTAAATAAAATCATCAAGGAAGTAAAATCATTACTAGAAAAATTTGTGAAAAAAAAGATGCACAGTTCATGCACAGTACAAATCTAATATTTTAAAATACAACATTAATATTACATTTATCGTACCCATAATAACTTAGGTCTAAGATTATATAACTAAGATCTTAGTGGTAATAGTGTATATTCTCAATTAGAGTTCCAGTGTGATTTCTCAGAGTGCTCTAATAACGCTCTGGATTACTTAGTGAAGACGCTTCGAGTGATTACACCTACACTCGCATAGCGTATTAATGTGGAATAGATGAGCTTGTACGAGCTACGTAATGAGAACTGGAGCTATTTACCTTATTATTTATTCTGTAGTATTAACTCAGTACTTACGAGTATGTATTAGTTTGCGAAATACTTGTGTCAGCAATAAATTGTCTTAATATATATTATCTAGCTATAATATATTATTATTGCATAGCTTTTATCGCGGGCTTTAAGCGCGGCGACCGAATCAAAAAATTCTGTAACGAAAATAGTAAAAACCTAACACCACTCCGACCGGCACAGTGGTGCAGGTGCGACGTTGCCAGACTTCAGCACGGTGTTTGTGTGCGAACGACTGTACGAACACTGATTGCAAAGTTGATAAAAATGTTATGCAATAGCTTTATCGTGGCAGTCCCCGAGTGCCACATGTATTTATTTGTGGTTTGTATGGGAAAGCGCCCAGAGTCATGACTTTGCCCGTACAAAAGTTTAAAAAATGTTACTTTTCAGCGCTGCTACTTTTATATTGACTTTATACAGGGGACTCATAATTAATATCCCGGTCTTTTTTACACTCTGTACACGTGCCATAAGTTGTTTACTTTGTCTGTAACCAGTACAGGAAAAATGTCATTTGCACAAGTAAATAACTTAGCAACTTCTGTAAATGACAGTTGACAACATCCGGATAATTCCAAATCACGGTAAATATATTGATGAGCGTTGGATTGGACAGGAACCTTTTTATAAGAAACGAAATTGGCTTTTTATTGGTTGTGAAATAACATAAAAATGAAACATTGATATACCATAATACTTTACACTTTTTGCGTTGATGAAAATGGTTACACAATGGATACTGTGATTTGTCTATCAGGGGCTTATTCATTGCATAAAGCATTATATTTTTTAACAAAAAATATAATAACGTGGAGTGTTAAAGTGCAGTTAACGTTAACTACGTAAACGTGACGAAATTACGAGTTATAGGTAAGGACTAAGGGAAACATTTGATATTATTGTCATTGTTTGTTAACTACAATATTCATAAAGGAGTTTGTAAACTCAAAGGTATGATAGGGTAGATAATACAATTTAAATGGAATTAGATATGGATAAAAAATTTCATAGACACAGATATTAAATAGACAATTACTTAAGAGAGAAAAGACAAAGGCAATTTTTTATCCATGACATCATAATATGTTCGCAGACGACATTCTAGTAAATAAAGGTTTGTTATTTGCCACTCCGACTAATATTGTTCTATATGAAAACACATCATAATTTAATAAAGCAAAAGGTTTTTCGTGTACCTTTATGAGACGAGGGATTACTGTCATTTATGAATCTGTACCTGTCTTCCATTGCGTTTAGAATCAAATATTTTTCGTGAAATATATTTCATGACGAGAGAAAGAACGATTGATTTGTCTGACCAAAAATGTTGTTATCGAAATATAACTTAGAAACGTGCGGATACTGAGTTTTGTAAATAGCTTTTGTCTATCATAAGTATTTCTTTAATGCGAACTATTTAAACTTAAAAAAAGAAGGTGTATCTTTTAGACACTCATAAAATATGTAATATGATTATTTTTATGATCACTATTATAGATAGAGTAGGTACTTATAAAATTACAAGTCCTGACTGACTGACTGATTCATCATCGCTAAGCAAAAACTGTTTAAGTTACAGCCACGAAATTTGGTGAGTAGGATTGTTATAGTAAGTAGACACCCACTAAGGAAGGAATTTTGAAAATTTTACCCCGAAGGGGGTGAAAAAGGGGTTGAAAGTTTGTATGAAAGTCCGTCATTTCTTAAGTTACAAACTTGAAATTTTGTGTTTGGGCTACTGATTAAAAATGATTGGATACGTGTTTAAGCGTTTTTGGAAATTCTACCCCCAAGGGGGTGAAATTGGGGTTGAAAGTTTGAATGATAGTCCGTTATTTTTTAAGTTAGAAACTTGAAATTTTATGTTTGGGCTACTGATTAAAAATGAATGGATACGTGTTTAGGCGTTTTTGAAAATTCTACCCCCGAGGGGGTGAAATAGGGGTTGAAAGTTTAAATGAAATTAGTCTATATTATATAGGTATACTATGTTAACGCGGACGAAGTCGCGGGGAACAGCTAGTAGAGTATAAACCACAAAGAACTATGTATAATTATTCTTTTTGTTAAATTAAGAAAATAACTCAAAAGTTTTCTACAATATTTCAATTTTAACGTATATTTAAAAATAGTCGTTAAGTATATATTCAAATATTTAATTGGGTACATTTTTGAATTAACGTACGTTGTATTTTGTAACACCAGTAATTATATAATATTGTACTTAATTTAATGTTCTTTCAATTTAGAACATAACATTTTGCGTAATTAAAAACAATTGAAATAAACTTTTAACAAATGTAAAGCATGTCGTTTCAAAACCATGTTAATATCATTTTAGCGTGCCCATTAAATTTTGTCAGTGTAAAATAATTAAGGACCAACAATAATTTTGTAACGTGTTGTTACGCGCATTTTGGCCGTTCTCAAGGCCCTTTGAGGCGTATTATGGTAATTTTCAGGATAAATGCCCTTCAAAATACGGGTAGTAAGCCTTAAATTTTAATTATTTTGTTGAAATACACCCCAAGCTTAATTTAAAATTACGTAACTATTGTAAACTTTCGTGTTTTCTTTTTGCACTTATTTAAAAAATATATATATAATACGAATAGGATGTGTATTGAATTTCGTATTAATGGACAAAAATAATAAAATTTATTATCCCCCTTAACACAGGGCAACCTAGTTAGGGCACCATCAGCCTCCTGCGATAATTTGTTATATACATCTTGCTAATTGTGTTTTATTTATTTATTTAATCATTTATTGCGCACAAAGGCATTCGCAAATAATACCTAATTTACCCACAGTTAGACGACACAAAGGATCTGATTATTTCTAATAGCAATCTCTTCCAGCAGCCCTACTGAGGCTTGCTGTACTACTTTCTTTTGTATAGTGGGAGAAGTTAATAAAGATTTTTTTAAGATAAAATAATTAAAAAAATGTTTTATTTCTGAGTTTCATATTTGAAACATAATAATTAAGTTAGGGCGCAGAATTTCGGTTGGCTGAAATTCTGCTGCATTCAGTTTCATACAAAAGTTCTGTTTGATTCACACGAGCGTAATTTTGTGAGTAATGATTTGTATGAAAAGATATTTACGCGACCGAAATTCTGCGACTCACAACTTACAAATTACGCTCGTTTGGCTTCACCCTTTAGCACGAATATCATTTCAAAACCGCGGCTGAAGTTACTATTCTGTTTATATTTGTATATCCTGGTTCGAGCCTATCGCAATTCGAAATGGTAATTAATTACCAAACAATTTAATTTCTCATTAAGTCTTTAGGAAGACTTAAATTGGAATTCCTAATAATTTGAAGAGCAAATGATGGAATTTTTGATAACACTTCTACTAATTATATTTTCAGCTACCGACCTACAATTAAAATTAATCCTTCTTTAATCCTTTTATAATTAATAGGAAGCCTTTGTAATTAAATTAGCTTTAGACTAATTCTTGCTAATATTTCAGAAAATATTACTATCCAACGCCTCTTTACTATGGCCCATATAAATTACGAACTTGTAGAAGTAGTAAATGAGTAGAGATAATCGTCTTTAATTTCCCATGTACCATCGTGGAAATTGATTCCTAGACAGTTAACAGACCTACGTCATTTCGCCGGTTTGTGTCAATTCAATATAAGCATTTAGCCCTGATCTGACGGCTAGGTTTGACGTAACGCGATTAAATTTCTGCTACGTTTTGATGCTTGCCGAGCCTCCACAAATCCCGCTTTGCATTTGTAAGTCGTTTTCAGTTTTCACGCTCATGAACGCGTCAGTGTATTACGTACATGCCCATTGATCTCTGTCCAAAAACCGACACTACTCCCGATCGTCTACAAGCGTCCGCAAGCTCACGCAAGCCAAGCCATTTAACCTGTTTTCACGCTCGGGCTTGTGGAGGCTTGCCGTGGCTCGGCAAGCATCAAAACGTAGCATTAAAGGTCCATCCGCCTGGGAATCAACTTCTCTGATAGTACATACGTTAAGACAACAGACGGCTGTACAATCATTGTGGTAATCATGGTTATCGTGGCCCACTCGAAAAAAACCACTAAAGAAAATTATCCATTAGAATCAAAATACCAATGTTTTCTAATAAACTCTATTAAACACTTTTTCATTTCCTATCCAGTACATTGCTACCTGGATATAAAAATACAAATCCTACTCAATTATGTTCAGCGTTCGGGGCCGTAAAGTTTTCTTTACGAGCGCCGACTACGTCACGACGATGACGTCAGAGCTGTGACGTCACGGCGTTTACGTAGAGTAGTAATAATAATAATAATAAAATAATTGGCTGAAAATTGGTGGAGAGGTAGCTTAGAACCAGGAATAGGACATAGGATACATTTTGTCCCGGAAAAATGTACGGGTACTGCACAATATACTTTTATGATTTGCGCGTAAACTATTCAATCGATTTTGATGAATTTTGGTATGGAGATACTTTGGGTCTCGGGAAAGAACAAGGGATACTTTTTGTCCCGAAAAATGTACGGTTCCCGCACAATAAACTTTTTTGATTTTCGCCTAAACTATTCAGTCTATTTTATGAAATTCGGTATGGAGATACTTTGAGTCTCGGGAAAGGACAAGGAATACTTTTTGTCCCGGAAAATGTACGGTTCCTGCACAATAAACTTTTATGATTTTCGCTTAAACTTTTTATTAATCTATTTTGATGAAATTTGGCATGAAGATACTAATTTTAATCTATTGTTTTCTTAATTATACCAATTCGAATTAAATAATCATCGTTAAGACAGGACAACATCTGTCGGGTCAGCTAGTCTATATATATAAAAGAAAGTTGTGTTAGTTACGCCACTTATAACTCAAGAACGAATGAACCGATTTGGCTTAAAATTGGTGGAGAGGTAGCTTAGAACCAGGAATAGGACATAGGATACATTTTGTCCCGGAAAAATGTACGATTACTGCACAATATACTTTTATAATTTGCGCGTAAACTATTCAATCGATTTTAATGAATATTGGTATGGAGATACTTTGAGTTCCCGCACAATAAACTTTTATGTCAAGAACGGTTAAAACGATTTGGCTAAAAATTGGTGGAGAGGTAGCTTAGAACCAGGAAAATGACATAGGATACATTATGTCCCGGAAAAATGTACGGTTACTACACAATATACTTGTATGATTTGCGCGTAAACTATTCAATCGATTTTGATGAATTTTGGTATGGAGATACTTTGAGTCTCGGGAAAGGACAAAGGATACTTTTGGTCCCGGAAAATGTATAGTTCCCACACAATAAACTTTTATGATTTTCACCTAAACTATTCAGTCTATTTTTATGAAATTCGGTATGGAGATACTTTGAGTCTCGGGAAAGGACAAGGGATACTTTTGGTCCCAGAAAATGTACGGTTCCCGCACAATAAACTTTTATGATTTTCGCCTAAACTATTCAGTCTATTTTTATGAAATTCGGTATGGAGACACTTTGAGTCTCGGGAAAGGACAAGGGATACTTTTTGTCCCGGAAAATGTACGGTTCCTGCACAATGAACTTTTAAGATTTTCGCTTAAACTATTTAATCTAATTTGATGAAATTTGGCATGAAGATACTAATTTTAATATATTGTTTTCTTAATTATACCAATTCGAATTAAATAATCATCGTAAAGACAGGACAACGTCTGTCGGGTCAGCTAGTACTTATTATAAAACAAAGTCGCTTTTTTTCCCTCATGTCCCTTTGTTCCCTTTAATCTTTGAAACTACGCAACGGATTTTGATAATTCTTTCAGTGTAAGATAGCCCATTTATCGAGGAAGGTTATAGGCTATATTTTATCACGCTAAGACTAATAGGAGCGAAGAAATAGAGGAAAATGTCGAAAAAACGGGGGAAATTATTTGAAAGGGCTAACTTGAACGCGCTAATCTCAGGAACTACGGTCCGATTTGAAAAATTATTTCAGTGTCAGATAGCCCATTTATTGAGGTAGGCTATAGACTATATTTTATCACGCTAATACTAATAGGAGAATGAGGAAAAAACGGGGGAAATTATGTGAAAGGGCTTATCTCGCGAACTACTGGAGAATTTTTTATGTTATTTGGCACAGATAAGAAGTAGATCACGTGAAGGATCATGGCTATCGATTTTAATAATTTTTTCAGTGGCTATCATAAACTTTATACCCGTGCGACGCCGCGCCAGGGCGGGTCGCTAGTAATATCACAAAAGAAAGTCGCTTTTTTTCCCTCATGTCCCTTTGTTCTCTTTAATCTTTAAAAACTGCGCAACGGATTTTGATGATTCTTTCAGTGTTAGATAGACCATTTATCGAGGAAGGCTATATGCTATATTTTATCACGTGAAGACTAGTAGGAGCGAACAAATAGAGGAAAAGGTGGAAAAAACGGGGAAAATTATTTGAAAGGGATAACTTGAACGCGCTAATCTCAGGAACTACTGGTCTGATTTGAAAAAATCTGTCAGTGTTAGATAGCCCATTTATTAAGGAAAGTTATAGGCTATATTTTATCACGCTAAGATTAATAAAAGAATATGGAAAATTATTTAAAAAGGGCTTATCTCGCGGACTACTGGAGCAATTTTTATGTTATTTGGCACAGATAAGAAGTAGACCACGTGAAGAATCATAGGCTATCGATTTTAACCATTTTTTCAGCAGCTATAATATATTTTATACCCGTGCAACGCCGGGGCGGGTCGCTAGCAATATTATATTACAGACTATATGTATTTAAATTATACGTTCCACTAAAACTAAAATGTCATGATGGTTATCTTGTACAAATGAAAGATAAAAGTATTCTAAAAAGATAAAATCGACTTTAAAATTCTACGTAATTAAGAATTAAAAATATAAACTACTGAACCGATTTTGATGAAACTTGCAGTATGCCCTAAGGTATACAAACAAGTACAACAAAAAAAGAACTAACCGGACTTATAGTTCCGGAGGAATGCGGATACAAACATAAAAACATACATCTGTATTCTGTATACGTTCTGGAAACATACGGGTCGAATTGTTAACCTCCTTTTTTTGAAGTCGGTTAAAAATTAAAATTTTCAATAGAATAGCAAAGTTCTTTGCCGAATTATCCATCAATAAAATGGAAACAAGAGATGCCAGACTGTTTATTTTATTTAAGTAAGTAATTCCTTTTCACCAATGGTAACAATCTAAATATTTAGCTTAAAAACGTTATTATTTCCTACTGTAATTATAATGTTGGAATACAACATTGTTGATACAAATATAATAATATCTAAGTAATATTATTATGATTCTCATAGAAAATTCAGAAATAGGCACACATTAATACATCAAGCAACATACTGTATATCATAATAAAATATGTAAGTACCACAAAAAGGTGTAACAGATTTATGGAGGAAAATGTGGAAATAAATGATATGGAAAATGCGAACAAAGAATTCGTTGAAGCGATGTAAGAAGATTTGAGCAGAAAGGCGGTACAGTGAAGTGGTTTTGTAGAACAATTTTTAAACTAATAATATTATTAATATTTTTCAATAACCTACTGTTATAACTTACTAACGATACTTTCACCTTTACTTCCTTTTTTCTATTCTTTCCAACACAAACATTGCAATAAAACAAATTTTAAACAAGAACTTTCACTGTACAATTTTGGAATCTGAAGACAGAGGTAACTCTAATAGTTTTCGCTTAAAATCCATACTAATATTATATATTCGAAAGTTTGTCTATCTGTTTCCTCTTTACCCTTAAACCGCTGTTGACTTCATATTACTGAAAGTTTATGTAATTCCATATAATTTTTAAACGTTAAAAGATATATGTTGGCTTGGGGTACAGTACAGTAATAAAGTTACCTCAATCACTACCTATTGTATTCTACTAACAAAACGAGCAATCAAGGAAATTGGAAATAAAATTGTTGATCAGAAAATAATTTCGTACAAAAGCACAGAATATTATATTGACAAAAGGTAGTTTTCGGTTCTAATGCGTCGTAACAAACGTGTTCGTGTTCAACTACTTACTACATCGACATCAATTAGTGAAATTACGCAAAAAGTTGTTTATATATTTTTGGGCAAAATTGTTTTTTTACAAGCTTAATGCACTGTATGTATGTCACGGAATGTTTGAGCACGATTTTTACCTATCTGCAGTAGTCTTATTAATTTCAAACTTTGCAAGCCAATGACAATGCAATATTTTTTTTAAAGCATCTTTTTTCGTTTTTTTAACCTTAGATCATTATTTTATGTGTCGTGAAGTATTAGTTCAAATACCACACAGCCAATTTGTATCATATTGTATCATAACTTTACTATTTACTACATATGATTTGATACTTGCAGTTTACAAAGTTTCGTAACTTCTACAATTTTCTTGAGAACTTCCCTCTTTTTGAAAGTTGATTCAAAAGTGTAGAACGTTAAAAATTCAATTTCAATTTGTAGGAAAATTTGAAGAAAACATCGCAGAAACTTCAAGTAACAAGTCAGTAGTCACAAGTGCACACATGAAAAGTTAAGTTTGAACTAGATAAGTAGAAACCTGGAGTACAAAGCTAATGCATAAGTTATAGGAACACTAAGTTTAATAGGTCTTTAAACAGTTCCCACGTGTTTCCGTAAGTTAATGTGCACTGTTTGTTAAACTAAATTAAGATAACTATTATTTTCCACATTATTAAATCTTAAAGTATATCTTAAGTTTCTATTTGTTATAATAACAATCATTATTATTAAACGTCCCACATTAAGATATTTTTAATTTTTTTCACTAAAATTTCTGCAAATACCGGTGAAGTTAAGTAACGAAGTGAATTCCATATGAATACTATAAACGTGAGAGTGAGTGCGACTTTACTCTGAACCTGCTAAAATTTGGTGTGAAGGTTTTATCCCAAAAATACGGTTTACACGCAAAAATCGAGTTTGGGAACAACGACGTTAAGCCCGTCACAGATCTAGCTATAATATATATTAATATGTTTATAGCTAGGAATATTAATATATATTTTCTATACTAATTTTCGCGTGACCACACACTCAGCTATAATATATATTTCTGTGACATGTGGATTTAGTATAGATTAATATGCCTTGCTATAAATATATTAATATATATTAGAGCTAAGTCTGTGGCGGGCTTTACTCGCAACGTCTAGGACTTACTAAAATTATAAAATGAATTTCAATTTATAATTAAAAGAAGAATGAACCATGGTATTAATTTCTTTATTTAACCCATCAAGCGCCGTACGGACACCGGTGCTTGCGATAACAATAGAAAGGCTATTGTGTCTGGTTTTTCCACGATCGAAGGTTTATAAGCATTTTACTACATTTCTGTATTTGCCACAGAAGTTTATAGATGACGATAGAAACCATTTGAGTGAAGCCAAGTGCAGTCGTCCGCTAAACGAATTTTAAAATTCTTTCACATACGTTTGTATCGAAATATGCAAATAGAGGACACGGGAATAAAATTTCCAACGTGACTAGAATATAAAAATGAAACAATGAAACAAATTGCGGTTGTCGTGGGTGGTAATCGCTTGCCATCAGAACATCCCATTTGGCTTGGGTTATTTTCCGCCCTGTCCAATCTGATTTTCACGATACTCAGGGGTTTCCTGAATATCATTGGGATCTCACCGAAATATATTCAGCTTTTAAAACATACTAACTTGTTAAACTAGCATTTTTATAAATATCTGTGCATGTACCTACTTATTAACATTTTCTCATGCATTCAGTGTTCACTTCAAGAGGGCCAATCTCTAAATGTTATGAATTTAAACCATTCGCATTCTATGGTAATAATAAAGTGTCTGGCAGGTTTTGTGAACCTTAATAAAAATACTAGGCGGTTTCAATTATAATTTTAACCCGGCATGAATGAGGTGAATTTTTTTTACACCAGCTATGAGGTGGGTATGACATACCCGAATATTGAACTGTCGATTTTGATAACTTTAGATCAATGTAGAATAATGCTTATCACGGTAATAATTAATTATCACGAAACAAATAAATTATTACAATAAAACAACCACGTCCAATTATTAAAAAAGTATATTTGTTCCTATTAGAACAAAGTACTATTTTTTTCCGCACCAATCAACTATATTTCGGAACTTAGACTGAAAATACAAAAATTTGGCAAATTGAAATCAACATTGTAATTAAAATTAAACAATAAATCTCTCTCTTACTCATACTAATATTGCAAATACGAAAGTGTCTGTCAGTTTGTCTGTCTGTCTGTTACCTCTTTACACCAAAACTACTGAACTTAATTTGAGCAAAACCTGCGGAAATTTGATATGGAGATACTTTGTACCCCAGGAAAGGACATATTATGATAGTTTTCATCCTAGAAATAGGTACGGTTCCCGCGCTATAAACGAATTTTGGCGGAACGGAGTTGCAGACGTCATCTAGTGTAATATAGCTTTAACTGAATGTAAAATCAATTAATATGACATATGACAAGCCTAATTGGCAAACCAAAAAATAAAGAAACATTATTATTAAACGTTTAAAATAAAAAAATAATCCAAACACAAAGTAGTGACACCGACTATGAGGTCGGGTATTACATACCCGCAATGAGTTTGTAGCTTACATCGCCAACGGCGCAATATTATCACTATCGTTTATAAAATCACTCCTCGTACCACCCCCTCCAGCTACTGAGCCCACCAAGCTCCAGAAATCGCACAGTTGAGAAATATTAAGTGTTTTATAAACCGCCGGGTTTGACATACCCGACCTCACTCACGCCGGGTTAAATAAGTGTAAAATACAGAATACACATTTTATATAAGTTGGTCAAACAAAAATACTTATTCCAATCAAAAACAACGGTTTCCTCCACGAAGATAAGTCAAGCAAAGCGAAGGGTCTTAGCTCTACCACCTTTTTTCGAAAACGCTTCGTTGATTTTTTTTTTGCCTTGGTCTAGCGCTTCAAATGTTATTTATGGAGAAGAAAAAGGGTTTTGGGTGTTCCATTATCTAAAACGTTGATAGGCCTGTCTCCAAAATATTAATGTCAAAATTCAAACTTTGATTCCTTATCGCGTCTTAGATAGGGTTGAAACATGGTTGAATCTTTATTTAATAAAAGTTAGTAGTTTATTTCATTCGAGCAAAGTTTAGACCAAGTTTTTATTAGATCTGCCACATGACTAATAGCTTCGTCAAAGTCCTTTCTAAGTTTTCCCGCAATCAAATATCCATAATATTATTGCGATTTCAGAGGGTTCTGATGTGTATAATTACAATTAGTAACTTTGAGTAACTTGCTAGGAAGACATCTTTTTAGCTATTTCAGAGTAATCTGACGATCGATGATGTTCTTTACTGTTTATATTTTGATCCGTCAAAAACCAAAACTTCGCTCATTTTTTTTAATATTGTAAAGTTGGCGACCGAGCGACGTCGGCGGTACACAGTGATACTCACTGAAGGAGTTGGAGCGGTACTGCGGCGTGGTGGGCGGGCAGAGCACCTCGCTGGCGAGGCTCGACACGCTCACGTCGCGCAGCTCGCCGAGCGTCGTCGGCAGTAGGTACACACTACACAGTGATACTCACTGAAGGAGTTGGAGCGGTACTGCGGCGTGGTGGGCGGGCAGAGCACCTCGCTGGCGAGGCTCGACACGCTCACGTCGCGCAGCTCGCCGAGCGACGTCGGCAGTAGGTACACACTACACAGTGATACTCACTGAAGGAGTTGGAGCGGTACTGCGGCGTGGTGGGCGGGCAGAGCACCTCGCTGGCGAGGCTCGACACGCTCACGTCGCGCAGCTCGCCGAGCGACGTCGACAGTAGGTACACACTACACAGTGATACTCACTGAAGGAGTTGGAGCGGTACTGCGGCGTGGTGGGCGGGCAGAGCACCTCGCTGGCGAGGCTCGACACGCTCACGTCGCGCAGCTCGCCGAGTGACGTCGGCAGTAGGTACACACTACACAGTGATACTCACTGTAGGAGTTGGAGCGGTACTGCGGCGTGGTGGGCGGGCAGAGCACCTCGCTGGCGAGGCTCGACACGCTCACGTCGCGCAGCTCGCCGGGCGACGTCGGCAGTAGGTACACACTACACAGTGATACTCACTGAAGGAGTTGGAGCGGTACTGCGGCGTGGTGGGCGGGCAGAGCACCTCGCTGGCGAGGCTCGACACGCTCACGTCGCGCAGCTCGCCGAGCGACGTAGAACGCAGCGCCGGTAGAGAGAAGTTCACTTCCTTTGTCCTGCACAAGAATTTCAACATCATCATCAATATCATCAGAACTAGAAACGGAAATAGCTGTAGTCGAACATTTTGCAAATTGCAGCTTTTATTACATGGTCATTACGAATCGATTGATACTGATTTATTACTTAGGATATAATCAGTAGTAGCAACACCTTACCATAAACATGAATTGTCATAACTCATAAGTTCATAGCCCTACATTTAACGTCTAATTTCCCAGAACTTAATAGCCATTGCATTAAAAAAACCATCAAAAATAAAACAGGGAACAAACATCAAAGACGTGTTGTATCGATTATATTGTACCGATCAAAAACGTTCGGTACAGAAAATTACATTTGCGAAGATTTAGGCTTATTCCCGTATGATAACGTACGAGAAATGGATAAGGAACTTGATACATATTCTATTTTAAGAAAACCTTTACTGAGCCTCTGAGACTAAAATGAAGGAGATATTATAATATTATAACTATTGTGATCAAGGTAAGCTTTTTCCCGTAGGTTTACTTGCGTCAAAAGGCTACTGCGATTACTCAAACTCGAAGAAACTATTGGGATGAAAAGTAGTTTTTGTGGTAATCTAGAACCTACTTTTCTACCAGATTTAATTTTATTAAAATCTGTTTAGTTGATATTGCGAGAAAAAGTAACAAACTCCCATCCATAAGTCCTCCAAAGAATCACTATGATAGTGTAGCAGTATATACATTATACATAACAAAACGTGGCCATAGCACGAATGTCCTGGTTTGACCGGAAAATTACTACAGCCTTAGAGAAGACCGACGTTTTAACGCCTCAAAGGGAGTGGGGTTGCCGGCTTAAGGAGGGGTTAAAGATTTCAAGGATTAGAGACCAAAGTCTCTACGTATCACTTCCTGTAAAGTTTAACTGTACTTTACTGTAAAGGTCCATGAACCTTCCAAAGTATTTAAGCATGAGACCGCAATATTATCTTGTTCAGAAAAAACCAAAGTGATGGATTCAGAAACGTAAACATTTTTTCCTTTGCGGGTTTTCCCAGAGGTCACGTTAAAGGGGTCCTACATAGAGGAATGAATAAAATATAATCTCGAAAAATTTAAAATTCGTGCCCATTATAATACGTCCTGGAATTTGTAAGAAGGTATAGCAAAGAGTTAGGACTTATTTGTATATTATGTATAATGAATATGTAGATAGGTAGAGATTGCTTAGTAGCAATAACGTCGCCTTTTGTACATCAATAAGTATAGTAATATTTATTAATTTATCATCCATGCTGTGTATTTATTTTGGTTTGCACTAAAGAGTTTTATTATTATTATATATTTTTTACAGCTTTGTGTTTTGACCTTGGGAGTCTACTAGCCAAAAAAGAGGGTTATTTAATGTATGTATAGCTGAAAAGAAATGTTAGCCACCAATAAGTAAGTAAGTCTTTATTTCAAAGAATAGTTTTACCACGATTCTCAATGGATATCGATACGAAATCGTAGACAACACAAGTTTTACAAAAGTAATAATTGGCGCGATCAAAAAATCACTGAATTTTATTCTCCGCAAATATTGACGTCAGCCAGAAAGTCCATTTCATTAGCATTTATATTCGTTTTGTGTAATTTAATAAAAGTCCACTTTTGACTAAGAATTCACAGAGCCTGAGACCTCGGTTGTCATAGCACATTTAGATCACGCTAAGAGATAAAAAAGAGAATTTAAACCCTTGAAAAACCCCTCTGGCCTTTAGAACGGTTTATTTTTATACTTATAAATTATTCAATTTAGAATTAAAGCTTCTGTTTATACAGTGGAATGTGTACTCATTTTATATGTAACATACCGATGTTATATCGAGTTTTTACAGCGAGTTTTTTATAATATGTTGCTAATAGTTTTTTTTCTCTACTATGCTATGTCAGATAGTTTTGTTTATTGCATGCCTTAAGATGCCTCACAATGATACTATCAGAGAAGCTGATTCCTGGGCAGTTGGCGGACCTTAGCAATTTGGTCGCGTTAAGTCAAACCCATCCGACCGATCACAGCTAACATTGAATTGACAATATAAGGGTGCGTCCACATTTGTTTCATTTACGCGATCAGATCTCCGATCAGATCTCCGTCGCGTATCATCGAAGCGTGTCAAAATGATACGCATATCATAATACGCCCCGATCGCTATTAACCGCATATCATGATACTTGTCATATCAAATACACGCATGATCGGCAGAATGATCTAATAGGCGTCCACACTATGACACGCATACTTGATACGGCGCGATGATCGCGACGGAGATCTGATCGGAGATCTGATCGCGCAAATGATATAAATGTGGTCGCACCGTTACCGTTACTTGATACGGCGCGATGATCGCGCAAATGATACAAATGTGGACACACCCTAAGTCGACTTAGATCCATCAACTGCCTAGGAATCAATTTCCTGGATGGTACATGCTGGCCCACCCACGTACCAAACCAAAGGCTGTTGCCATTGCGTAATCACACGATACTGACATGACTACCGTCCGCCATCATACACCAATCACCATTACCCCGTCTACGCAATGGCGTTGGCTTGTAGTTTACCAGCATGGACTATTGTGAAGTGGCACTTTTACATTACTGAACTTAAATTGCAAGTCCCATTTGTGTTCTGGAAGGTATCATTCGATTAACTCTATCGTCAAAGTGACGATAGATTTAGGGCCTGTTTCACCACCTCCTGATAAGTGCCGAATAGGCTATCCACCACTTAACTTGACAAGTAAAGTAAGTTCAAATAAGCCCTTTCAAATAATTTTCTCCCGTTTTTTTCCACATTTTCCTCTATTGCTTCGCTCTTATTAGTCGTATCATGATAAAATATAGCCTATAGTTTTTCTAGATAAATGGACTATCTAACATTGAAAGAATTTTTCAAATCGGACTAGTAGTTTCTGAGATTAGCGCGTTCAAATAAGCCCTTTCAAATATATTTCCTCCCGTTTTTTTAACATTTTCCTCTATTTCTTCGCTCCTATTAGTTTTAGCGTGATAAAATATAGCCTATAGCCTTCCTCGATAAATGGGCTATCTAACACTGAAAGATTTTTTTTAAATCGGACCAGTAGTTCCTGAGATTAGCGCGTTCAAACAAACAAACAAACTCTTCCACTTTATAATATAAGTATAGACTAGCTTTTGCCCGCGACTTCGTCCGCTTTAGCATAGTAGATCACGTCCCAAGTATTATTGTACAAAAATATTCAATGTACATAATTGAGCTTCCTACGATTTTATTACAAGTACTATTTAGATGTGTAATTTAGGAATTTCCGCAAAAAAATAGCCTATTTCCCTTCACGTGGTCTATTCTTCATGTTTGCCCAACAACATAAAATATATTGCTCCAGTAGTTCTTAAGATAATAAGCAATTTTCATATAATTTTCCCCGTTTTTTCCACATTTTCCTGACCAGTAGTGTTATATAATCTCAGGAAGATTAGCGCGTTCAAATAAGCCCTTTCAAATATATTTCCTCCCGTTTTTTTAACATTTTCCTCTATTTCTTCGCTCCTATTAGTTTTAGCGTGATAAAATATAGCCTATAGCCTTCCTTGACAAATGGGCTATCTAACACTTAAAGATTTTTTTAAATCGGACCAGTAATTCCTGAGATTAGCGCGTTCAAACAAACAAACAAACTCTTCCGCTTTATAATATAAGTATAGACTAGCTGTTGCCCGCGACTTCGTCCGCTTTAGCATAGTAGATCACGTCCCAAGTATTATTGTACAAAAATATTCAATGTACATAATTGTGCTTCCTACGATTTTATTATAAGTACTATTTAGATGTTCCGCGCGGCTTCGCCATCGTAATTTAGGAATTTTCGCAAAAAATAGCCTATTTCCCTTCACGTGGTCTATTCTTCATGTTTGCCAAACAACATAAAATATATTGCTCCAGTAGTTCTTAAGATAACAAGCAATTTTCATATAATTTTCACCGTTTTTTCCACATTTTCCTCTATTTCTTCGCTCCTATTAGTATTTGCGTGATAAAATATAGCCTATAGCCTTTCTCGATACATGGGCTATCTAACACTGAAATAATTTTTCAAATCGGACCAGTACTTCCTGAGATTAGCGCGTTCAAACTATTACTAAATAAGCATTTCATATAATTTTCCCCGTTTTTCCACATTTTTCTCTAGTTCTTCGCTCCTATTAGTTTTAGCGTGATAAAATAGCATATTCTTAGGATGGTTCTCATAAAAAGAAAATCATCAGACGCTTCCATGTAAGTTTCGAGGAGTTCCCTCAATTACTCATGGATCCCATCATCAGGTCACCACTCTTGTGAACATGGTACCAAATTGGAGTGAAACATAATACAACAAAACAAAAAATTCGAAAATCGGTTCACAATCGGCGGAGTAATCGTTGAACATACATAAAAACATATCCACAGCCGAACATATTATAACCTCCGTTTTTTGGAAGTCGGTTAATGAAACAGGCCCCAAATCTGATGATACCGTTCTTAATACTCTATAAATAATAATGTCACAAATAATAAAACAGCTTTCTACTATTTTATTTCTCGTATTTTAACACATTACTGTTTATTCTGAACAAAAGTGGCTTGTAACGAGCATCTTTTGACATTGTAATGAACCTATCCAACACAGCTGTTCAACTATGAAAACTGCTAATAAAACAAAAAACCACAAAGGAGTACTTTTCACTCTTTGAAGTTTTATATTTTGAAGTTTTCTTTTCAAAATAAAATAAGTTGGTAACGATAGAAGACGTAGAATATTTTATTACAAGATGGCTGTTAGTATACAAGCAAACTTTTTAATTTTGAAGTTTAAAATATACATCGGTAAATTTTGAAAACCAAAGTTATTTGCTTGGAAAACCGACACTGATTATGATTATGATTATTGACCATACATTTTTAATGTCAATCGACATCATAGTTTATTTTAAACTGCCTCAATTATAATATTATGATTAGAATGAAATGTTTTATTTCCGTCCAAAGTGGAATCGTAACGTGACAGTTGTCTTTGGTTGTCCTCGCGTGATATCGTGGACACGTGTGTATCCAATCCCTTATGCAAACTAAACCCTTTCCGTCCCTTACAAATATTGCAACTTTTGTACTCACAGTGTAATTGATTCAAAGGATGGGTCCTATGAATCAATGTGATTTAGTCGGGTTCTGTCAAACTCAGCATTGATTTAATATGAATGAATCAATATTATCGATTCAAAGGTAAGGTACGATGGTAGATACATACGTACACAGTCTACACACTCTCAAGTCATTTGGGCTATTGGTGTATTCGAGTAAAAAATTGTGGGGTCAAATAATACCTACATCATAATAATATTTCACTGTACAAAACTTATTGTTCCTATCAAATAGGCGAATTTTTACCATCTCTTTATCCATACTAACATCATAATTAATGCGAAAGCGTGTCTGTTTGTCAGTTACCTCTTCACGCCTAAACCGCTGAACCGATTTTCCTGAAATTTGATACCCCGGGACCAGGAAATAGGATTATTTTCCTCCCGGAAAAATGTACTTATTAAGTGTAATTATTATACTTGTCTTAACGACACCAACACGTCAGATAATATTACAAATCATATTAAACAGTACGAAATGAAGTTGCGTATGAATATTCATGAAGGAGCCAATTCGGGGCAACGTTTTTATTTTTCAAAGGAATCGTGAGGAACGATTTTCTTTGCCATAAGCCGATTTTCTTTATAGCGCTTATTTTTTATATTTACTGAGAATTTTCATTATTTCAAAGCCTGAAAAATGTGAGTAGAATGAAAATATTGTGATTGTGTCAATCCATACTTCCATACTAATATTATAAATGCGAAAGTGTGTGTGTCTGTCTGTTACCTCTTCACGCCCAAACCACTGAACCGATTTTCTGAAATTTGGCATGGAGATACTTTGAGTCCCGGGAAAGGACATAGGATACTTTTTGTTCCGAAAAATATTACGGCCTCCGCGCGATAAACCAGTTTTGGGCATCATTTGGTCATAATATACTTTTGAGAAGATTTAGTAGGTATGACGAATTGTTGAATACGAAGAAAATTATTTATGAGTTACTTGCGATCGATAAAAAACGTGTGGCACTCGGAGACTGGCGTGGTAAAGTTTTGTATAGCAATAGCTTTGTCCACACTGGGCCTTTTTTTGTTCATCAAGGGCATGCGTTATAGCGCAGTCAACAGCGAACACGTGAGGCATGCCCGTGATGGTCCATTTACACGGGTGACTAACGGGTCGATTTTAGTCATCCGGCAAGTCACCAGTCGAATTCGACTGGTGACTTGCCGGATGACTAAAATCGACTTCGAATGGGGTGGCGATTCGACTTGGACAGGCAATTGCCTGTCCAAGTCGAATCGCCACCCCATTTACAAAAATCGCCTTTGACTAGTTCATTCTGCGTGAAAATTTCGCGTCTACGCTCGCTACAGTAATATTCGCAGCAAGCGATCGCTTGCGACTGAGCGTTTACACGGTAGATTTTAGTCACGAGCCGCATGCGGCCATTGGCCGAACGACTTGCGACTTTACACGGGCGATTTTCGCCGTGCGGCTTTAGTCACCCGTGTAAATCGGCCATGACGCGCGTTGAAATCGTAGCGCTAGTTTCGTTATAACTTTTTTGGATATAAATAATTTTATTTCATGCGATGCATATAATATCATTGGACCCTTTAAGTATATTTTTATCACGCGAATCAAAACACTTTTATTGTTGATATTATTTTGGTAACTTTCTTTGTTTCAACGCCCACAGCGAAATTAAAAGTCAGCGAAAAGCCTTAACAAAAGTTTTCTATTCAAATACCGGAAAATACTGCTTCTAATCTTGTTAGGATTTTAAATTGCTTTTGTGTGGGTTCATTATTCGTTTTAACTTCTATCAAAACTGTTTTAACCCATCAAGCCCCATTCAAGCAGCGGTGATCGCGACAACAATTGAATACAATAGCATTTCCAAGAATCCCCAATCGAAGAATTAATAGGTTATTACCACATTATATTACCGCAATACTTTCACGCTAGAGGCAGCTCCAGCATAGACAGTATACGAAACGTTTTGTTCGACGTTTCTGTCAGTATTCAGATATTATGACGTATGAAATATTATGACGTATGAAATATTATGTCGTATGAAACATGATTTTGGTAGGATAATTTGCTGTGTTCGCTAGTAGCTCCCTCTGACATTTGCGTAATCTAAATCTATACTTAAGTACATACAATAAAACAAAGTCGCTTTTTTCCCTCATGTACCTTTGTTTCCTTTAATCATAAAAACTACGCTACGGATTTTGATGATTCTTTCAGTGTTAGATAGCCCATTTATCAAGGAAGGCTATAGGCTATATTTTATCACGCTAAGACTAATAGGAGCAAAGAAATAGAGGAAAATGTGGAAAAAACGGGTAAAATTATTTGAAAGAGCTAACTTGAACTGGAACTTGACTACTGGTCCGAATTGAAAAAATCTTTCAGTTAGTTAGATAGCCCATTTATTGAGGAAGGCTATATAGGCTATATTTTATCACGCTAAGACTAATAGGAGAATGTGGAAAAAAACGGGGGAAATTATTTGAAAGGGCTTATCTCGCGAACTACTAGAGCAATTTTTATATTATTTGTAATTTGGCACAGATAAGAAGTAAACCATGTGAAGGATCATAGGTTATCGATTTTAATAATTTTTTCAGAGGCTATATTTTTTATAGACATGCGACGCCGGGGCGGGTCGCAAGTATAGATTAAATTACAAGTAGAGTTAGTGAATGTAATCCGAATTATTTAATGCCATTATTTTTGTAAGGATTATTAATTTGAGGGTAAACTCAATGACTCTATGAGTGAATCATCTTGAATTATATTTTGATGACATATCTGAGATAAAATAATTGAGAGAACAACAAGAAAATTCTAAGAACAAAACAAACAATTTATAAAAAGTCAATAATTATTAATTTCTAATTTAATTCCACTCACAAAAGTTACTGGAAACCTTAGCTTGATGAAAAGTAACTTATTTCATTAGCTGCAAACAAAAATAACAGTTTGTACGTGATGCGAATTCACGACTCGTGAATCATAAAGTTTAGTTTGGCTGTCGATGTCGGTGACGTCTTCATAAACTAGATATAAGTGAGTTCTGCAAGTATTTTATGTTTTTGAGGCTCGGTCAAAACTCAGATTTAATTGTAAAATATGATTTAGTTGGATGGTATTCTGTAGTTATCCACATTGGCGTGGATAGATTAATATCAATATTAAATATTATTTGATTTATTAAATTAAGAACCCGAAAAATTAAGCTTACAACACTCTTTTATCGATATATGCAAGGCAGAGCAAAAATATTTCATTCTGCTCTCAATTTCGAATATGTTTTTTATGTCAAAAAACAAATTTAATTAGCCGCTTGTTACGATCCCACGCATGGTGCTCACGCGTATATTGTAAAGGTGAAAATTCTTGCAATAATATTCCAATTCCAGACACCTGAAGTATTAATAGCTATCAGCCCACATATATTGTTCAGTTTGACTTATCCAATACCTATTATTACGATATAGACAACAACGTCTTGAAAATTAATGTTCGGCTGAATGTTCGGTTAACGTTTATAGAAAAATCTTCACACAAGAAGTTATATAATCTTTTTGAATCCCGTGTAACACGGGATTCAATATTTAAGATATTGAAACCTAATTTGCCTTTTATCTACTAGATAACGACCGCAACTCCGTTGCGCCTAAACTCGTTTATTGTGCGCGAATCGTACATTTTTTTGGGATAAAAAGTATCCTATGTCCTTTTCCCGGGAATTGAAATGTCTCCATAACAAATTTCAGCAAAATCAGTGCAGCAGTTAGGGCGTGAAGAGATAATAAACAGACAGACAAACACACTTTCGCATTTGTAATATTAGTATGGATTAAACATTCTCAATCCCTTTTGAGGCACAGTAGAAAATAAAAACCGAGTAGATAATATATGAGAGCAACATTTAAACTAGATACAGCCCCTAGCTTGGCTAGCACCGAACTTTAAGATTTATACATTACCTAAACTTTTAAATAACGAGTATTTTGACATAAACTCCACATAATATTTTCAGTCAAACTCTTCATAGAATAAAAATTAAGTAATCATTCATATATTGTGTTAGTGAAGGTGAAAGTAACAGATTTTCTTGTAAAAAATACTTACAGGAAACATGGAGCCGTGACGTCATGAGGCGGATACACCAGTATCGGAGGTGAGGGCGCGGGGGAGGGGCTGTTCTTCCGTCGCCTAGCAACGAACACGCCCGCCATTATAAGCAGCAACACTAACGCTGCGCCCGCGCCGCCCAAAGCCACTAGTGCTGCCTCTGAAAACAAAGTGTGGAGATTAAACTTCATAGTTTTTATTATGATTTATGAATGTTAAGTATTATAATATTATTAAAGATTATTTCATTAAAGAACTTGTCAGCGCAATCACCTATCAGTTTAAACAGTGCTTTAAATATTTAAATCAAGGAGATAAGTTAGTATTAACACAGTGAAAAATCCTATATCAGTAGTCAATTTTCATAATTGCGTAAATTCACACTTTAACCCAAAAGTAGACAATTAAGGTCCAATTTTATCAATTTGACTGCTAAAGTTAATGCTCGAATTAGTATCACGTTACCTCTTTTGTTTTTTATATGCATGAAAGAAAAGACATGACATTTTAACAAGCCGTTAACACCAAAAGACATTGGTAAAATTGGGCCTTACGGAAATATTTTACAGTGTAAAACTTTAAAACGTGTTTCAAAGCATAATCATTAATTGTTAAATGTTCTATAATCTATACTATCATAATAGACAAAATATAGCAGATGAAGTTATTACATCGCATTTTTTCAAGTCATGATCTGAATGTTGGTTAGCTGAAATAAATTAATTTCCCTGATGGTACAAAACAAATATTTAATACAAAGTTATAATATTATGTTGCTACATGCTGTTGTATTAAATATTTGTTATTATACTCGACGCTCCCAAGCAAAAAGTCGGCAACCGAAAAATCCAAATTTTACAGGAGCGATGATTTTTATGTATACTGTTTTTTGTGTATATTTTGGCAACGCGGGGAAATATTTAAAACATTGATATATGAAATAAAACCCAATTTTTTGGTGCATGTAATTGTTTAATCAGTATGCAAATATGTTTAATCATAAGCTAGTAATCTGTGAAAATACAACAACAAGTCAAGTCATGAGTAAAAAATTACGCTATTAATACTTACAGGGTTTTTGCAGTAACTTTTCAAAAAAAGCACCATCCGTAACACTATATTATGGACTTTTATAACGTAATTTATAATGTCAAACAGGGCGCGTATGTTAATATTACGATGTTATTGCGGTTATATTAATATTTTTGCAGAAACTGTATTGCTAAATTACATTAGTTTTAATAAGAAATTTAATACAGTGTTGGCATTAATACCGATATTTATTCGACAAATTTATTAATGGTAATATTACAAGATTTGAAGGAAACACACAGAATATTGTGTATTAATAAGGTTTATTCATATCAAAATAAACTATTAAATTCTCAAATAAGTTTTATGAAAAACACAAAGTAATTAAGGGGGGTCTAAATCAAGAAACGGACGATTTTCAAGATTTAAACGGGAGACAGGATACATAACAGTATAGTAATTTAAATTATGAAAAAAATATATGTGTTAGTTAAGGATCTAACACATTGAAATTCATATTCCATTACACAATATCAAGAACTTCACTGGATAGAAAAAATCCCAAAGTTACATCTTCTTTTAACGAAATTGCCATATTTATACTTACGTCCAAATTGTTTGGAATTTTCGGATAATTTTTGTAATGAATTAAAGACAAAGAATAATCTAGTTAGTATCATTTATTTGACTCGATTTAATTGATGTATATAATAACGACGATAAAAAAACTATAAAATTGGTCACAGTCACACACTTTGCGCCTGCAATTTTATAGTTTTATGATCGTCGTTATTTTATACATCAATTAAATCGAGTCAAATAAACGATACTAACTAGATATATTCTTTCTTTTTAATTCATTACAAAAATTATCTGAAAATTCCTAACAATTTGGGCATATTACTATTGCAATTTTGTTGAAATAAGATGTAACTTTGGGATTATTTTCTATCAAGTGAAGTTTATGATATTGTGTAATGGAATATGAATTCCAATAATATGCCAGATCCTTAACTAACACATATATTTTTTCATAATTTAAATTACTTTATTTGTCTCCTGTTTAAATCTTGAAAATCGTCCGTTTCTTGACCTAGACCCGCTTAATTACTTTGTGTTTTTTATAAAATTGATTTGAGAGTTAAATTATTTGTTTTGATATGAATAAACCTTATTTATACACAATATTCTGTGCGTGCGTGCGTGCAAGCATGCATAGCATCCCCTTCGTTTTGACTATGGCCTGTTTAAAAAAATCTATGAGTTATAGAAATCGCAAGAAGTTAAGCAGCATAAAATATACATAGCGCAAAAATATAACGATTTATGTTTTGTCCATACCATATATCTGGATATATAATATTGAGAATTTATTAAAACCTCTCTCTTTTTCACTTTTGAAAAATAATAATAAGGCACTTCCTATTTCTGTGCCACCTCTTTTGGCTATTTGATAATGCAACACATAAGAATATCCAATTTTCCGAATAGCATCGTAAACAGTAAAATTGTAGCAAGGATATTTCCGTTTATAATGGAACGCTGACACTTCAGATTGAGGTATAACTCAATACCTTTTGCATAGCAATTAGCATTTACAAAAACCATAATGAATTTATTTAACGGCAATAATCCGGTAAACAGGTGTTACCAAAGTAAGATGAGAAATATTTATTTGTAAGATTGGGTTACAGTACTTTTGCTCGTAAATTTTTATAATTTATTTCCGTGCCATAAACATATATTTAATTTAAACTTTCATAAATATCACTAAGAAAAATCCAGAAAAAATTCACAAGGTGTACTTCAGTCTTCTAATTACGAATTTCACATAACAGGAAAAAGTCCATAATAAGCAGCCAAAATGACACTGTTCAAAGCATATTGTTAGTCATTCTACACGTGTGGCCTATGGGTCAGATATACGCAGCGCTCATACAGCATTGCTAATAATTAATCTGTTATAAATTATCTTTTCAAAAACTTTTGACAAAACAGGATTTATAGTGATATGTCTGTAGGAGTTCATACTTTCTTGGTTTCCCTTTTTAAAAAGTGGTTTCACTATAGAAGATTTGAAATGGTTCGGATACACCCCTTTACAACCATTTACAATGTGACTTAAGACCGGACTTATATTACCTGCAACTTCTTTAATAATGCTCGTTGATATTTCATCGTGCCCTGTGCTATGTGTGTTATTAATTGATTTTATTATTGTAAGTATTTCATTTGGGTCAGTAGGAGTCAGAAAAATTGATTTCGAACATGTAGTGCTTGTATTATTATTAAGTTATAAGTTATAACTCAACTCAAAGTTAATAACTTCCGCAAGTCGGTCAAAGACTCAAAGTAGGGTAGGGTATAGGCATTATTGGTGGAATGTTGAGAGCTCTGGGTCCTTGAGGACACATTTAGCCGTCCGACGGCCACGACTGAATTTTTAACAAAACGGTAGCGGGCAATGTGAATTTTAATGTGTTAATCTAACACAGTGCAGTGAGAAATGGAGTTGAATATTCCGAGTGAAATAAAGAATTAGGAATTGTTGTTTGGCTTGACTTTTTTTAATTATGTATTTGGTACTAAGTGCAGTATCATCATTTTCGCATATAGTATGGATTGTACCTTCAACGGCTATCGGACATTTGGGGATAACATAATACTAATTATTTATCAAAATTGTACCATCAAAGAACTTTTCTGATAGTACTTTCTTCTCGAACATCCGCCATCTGGCGGACCTAAGTAATTTGTAAGTAATTTTTCAGTCTATCTTGATAAAATTTGGTATGGAGATACTTTGATTAATAATAATAATAATAATAATATCTATGGACGCTTCACACCACGTCAGTCTGGCCCCGTGCTAAGTACCTGAAGGACTTGTGTTACAGGTACCAGACAACGGAAATATATTTAATACTTTTATACTATACATGTATTTAAGATTTTTATTATATCATACACATATTTAATTCTCGGGAAAGTTTAAGGACAAGGGATACTTTTTGGTCCGGAAAATGTATGGTTCCCGCACAATAAACTTATGATTTTCGCCTAAACTATTTAATTTAATTTGATGGGCATGGAGATACTAATAATTTTAATCTATTGTATAAACTTAATTATACCATTTCGAATGAACAAAAGAATACAATGGGAATTCCTAGAACCTCCGATCGAAGGATTATTATAATCATCGTTAAGACAGGACAATTCTGTCGGGTCAGCTAGTGTAAAATAATTGTAATCGGCCATTCTCCGGAGAGCAAAATTTAAGTGTCCCGGGCTTGTATACTCTGTAATATTATCTTACTCAAGTATGCAATATTTTTAAACGGTAGATAGCATCCGTAACTAGCTACAAACTTAAACACATGCTTCTAATTTAAGTAATTCAGACTTAATTAATTTAAGTCGTGTTCAAAAACCGTGTTTTTCTTATTACCGTAACGTGTCCCCACGCCAACTTGATCTCGAAACTTGCTTGTAATTTGTATAACGTACATATTTACTTTGATCTATTCATCTTTTTAAATGCTCATTAACATTGGTTATCGCATTGGAAAATATTGACTCATTAGGCCCAGCCTGTAAATAGTTATCATGAAATAATTGCTTGTCCTATCAAAAGTTCTGATTACCGGTACGCATTCTATTTTCGGGTACAAAAATAACAGGATTTGGCACATTACAAGTGCACGAGTCACTTCTCCCTAGTGTGTGCCACGGCCCTTTAGTGGTCCCACGTCGTTAATGTTAGTGTGCCGCCGATGGAGCATGTGAGTGTCTAACTACCATATAGCTTTGGTTTCGATTTTTTCTAATTACCATTATTTTATTTTGCTACTTGATTTTTAAATTAGATTGTACGTTGATCATGTCAATCTATAAAGTTATTTGGTCTACGTATTTTGCCGTTAGCTAGTTTTTGCAAACTGAGTCGGTTTTCAAAATTTTCAAGAAAATCTAACTTTTTATAATTACCGTATACTGATTACCATATTATGTTCCTAATTACCATTGTATGAAAAACTGATACGTACTTTTTTATCAATTGAAGTTTTCTTGCGGTTTTCATAGATTATTATTATCATGAATAAGTCTTTAATGATACTAGCTTTTGCCCGCGCTTTGCCCACGTTAAAAAGTATTATTATATACAATCTTTCATCCCGTATTTTATCCCCTTAGAGGTAGAATTTATCAAAACCCTTTCTTTGGGGATGCCTACGTTATAGTAGCTTTATGCATGGAAAGTAGTAGCCCGATCAGTTTAAAATTGACAAAGTTTCATAGCCCTTTGTGGGTAAAATTGATAAAAAAACTTTCTTAGCGGATACCTACGTCATAACATCTACCTTCATGCCAAATTTTAGCCTTTGAAATATATATATATATATATATATATATATATAATATTTAGATATCTAAATGCTGAGTATTCATAAAATTACATATTTTTTTGGATTGGAATGACCAGAGAAGAAATTGGAGAAAGGAAGGCTTGTTCCTTGGAAAAATTTGAAATTACCCAGTTTTATATCAGAAATCAAAGGAAAAAGTGAAAGAAAGGTACTAAATAAAAGAAATTATACTGCTTATCAGTGAAATTCCAACAAAACGGTGGAAGAAAACTTAAAAAAAGAAATGAGTAAAACTTTAGAGCTTATTACAAAAGACAAAAAGAAAAGAACAAAATTGAGAAATAAGTGTTCATAAATATAGATGAACTTGTAAAATTACGAGAAAACAAAAATAAGTAAATTTCGAGCTGTAAAAGCTGTAAGCTACATTTGAGTTGCTGTTCTGGCCAAAGAGATTCAGAATATAATTATTTTTAGGTTCATCGTACCTGGATCTTAATAAATATCTACCGATTAAAACAATGTTTGTTGTTATTTTCTCATTTTTCAGATTTTATTTGGAAGTGTCTATTTTTTACTATTGGCAGGTTATGGACCTATGTGTGTATATTATGACATCGTTAATTCTACCCCTTTTGTGACAATTATACATGTGCAACTTATTAATCAGTGTTTTTGCGTGATGTTTTAGATTGAATTATAATGCTTTCTAATTACCATTACATAAAATTTTACATTAGTCTAATTACCGTACCCATCAAAATTTTAAGTCTTATTATCTAAAAAACTATAATGAACTGTACCACGCCAAATTTATTATTGTATTGCACAGTGTGATAAAAACCTCGATTTTGTTTCACCTCGTTTTTCTTTCAAAATACTATAGTTGATAGCTATATAAACATTAGAGTAGAACTCCGAGATCGATATTCTTTGTAGTTATTTTTTTAAAGAGGGCGTTTTTCCGGGTCAAAAATTTGCATAAAAACTAATTAAAAAAAACTAATCAAGTAACATTAATTTTGTTTATACCAATTGAACAAGCACTTAATACTTTACTTTTTCTCCAAATTTGGTTAACCTACTGTGATCAAGTAGGGAGACATTTATTTAATAATTTTAGTTTTTCATTTTTAATTTCGCGATTAGATCGAGTTAGAAAAATTTTTAAGCATAAAACGATAGTGTGAGCAATCTTTTATCAATGTTATTAAAAATCACACTCTAATAACCTCTGTGTCAGAAGTTATATCCAATTTAAATTTTTTTAAATAAAAATTTGGATTTTTTGTACCTAGGGTTGTAAATTATTAAATAAATAAATATCTCCCTACTCGATCACAGTATGTTAACCAAATTTGGAGAAAAAGTAAAGTATTAAGTTCTTGTTCAATTGGTATAAACAAAATTAATGTTTCTTGATTAGTTTTTTTTTTATTAATTTTTATGCAAATTTTGACCCGGAAAAATGCCAACTTTCACACTCTTTAAAAAAATAACTACAAAGAATATCGATCTCGGAGTTCTACTCTAATGTTTATATAGCTATCAACTATAGTATTTTGAAAGAAAAACGAGGTGAAACAAAATCGAGGTTTTTATCACACTGTGTATTGGTATCTTTCATTACTTTCATATTTTAATGAGTTTAAGTCAAATCAACGAAGAAAAAAAATGGCAACGGTAATTAGGCAAATAATGCTAAACCTAAGAATGGCCGTAATTTGTTCTAGTATTTATTTATAAAACCATTAAAATGTACAGTACCCGGCAATAAATATTGCACATCGACCTTTGGAAAGAGACATTCGGCTAATTCCGGTTTTCATAGAGCGTTATCTTTGTAGCACACACCTATTTGACATTATGTCAGTCGTTGTTCAAATTCAATAGAGTGCAGTCGCGTCCAGTTCAGAATATATATCTAGAGTTGTTAACACCCCTAAATTTGCTACAGCTGTAATTTTCCAAACGAATTTTAAATACGTAAACATAATTTGAACACCCTTTTTTCAAAGCGCACGGAAGTGCGCAAGCCTAGTTCCAGCAGGCCGCGCGCATGCCGTGCACTATTTACACGAACCGTTTCGACGTACTTTTGACCCCCCTGTAGCTCAGTGTCTATTGCGAGTGCAAAGATAAAATTATACCTACGTAATTATTTACGAGTACTTAAGCAGTATACCCAATTTCATAGATATAGCTTCAGTAGATCCTGAGATATGTCCTTGTAAAAATAGCTTATTTTGGCACTGACTCACTCATTCACTCACTCACTCACTGACCGGTAATCAAAACCTCTAGGCCACTTCCAATTGTCCTAGCGTTATGAAATTTGGCACACAGGTCGTGTGTTATATGTAGATTAACGAAAAATTAAGAAATTGTAGAAAATGGTCAAGCGTGAGTCGGTTCATCTACGAACTTCAGAGGCCACTTCCAATTGTCCTAGCGTTATGAAATTTGGCACACAGGTCGTGTGTTATATGTGGATTAAAAAAAAAAAAGAAATTTTAGAAATCGGTCAAGCGTGAGTCGGCCTATCTACAGCCCATACAAACTTTAATGTCATAGCGTTATGAAATTTGGCACACAGGTCATGTGTTAAATGTAGATTAACAAAAAATTAAGAAATTTTAGAAATCGGTCAAGCGTGAGTCGGCCGATCTAACTTTAGAGGCTACTTCCAAATGTCCTAGCGTTATGAAATTTAGCACACAGGTCGTGTGTTATATTATTAGGTATGTGTTACGATAAATTAAGAAATTTAAGAAATCGTCAAGCGTGAGTCAGTTCATCTATGAACTTTAGATAAAAATTCTTATGTACCAATGATATAATGAGGCATCTATTGAAAGTATTGTTTATATCGGGCGTAGCACAAAAAGAAAACATAGGTAGGATTTCTTGAAAAAAAGTATTGAAATCCCACCAAAAACATACCTGTTAAAATAGGGCCTAGTTCCTATAGGCTAACTGTTGGTCTAAAAAAAGAGTTGAAATCCAACCCAATGCCAAGTTCAGATGCACTTCATCGATCATAATCATCTTCATCAACAGCCTGATCCATAATACTTCTAAATTTGAACTTGGCAGGTTTTTGTGCTATGCGTTACACTTGATTAATTATATAATTAGATAATATTAATAGAATTTAAATAACCTGCCAAGTTCGAATTAGAAGTATTATGGATCAGGCTGTTGATGAAGATGATTATGATCGATGAAGTGCATCTGAACTTGGCATTGGGTTGGATTTCAACTCTTTTTTTAGACCAACAGTTAGCCTATAGGAACTAGGCCCTATTTTAACAGGTATGTTTTTGGTGGGATTTTATTTTACCCGAACCTAAAGCCATAACTTATAGAAAATTTGGTGTATTTTATACAAAGAATAATAAAATTGTCAAAAGAAGCAAACCATAATTGTTTTAACAGCTCCTAATATATACCGGACTTTTTGTATTTCGTGCGTAAGAGATAACGCTCTACAAAACCGAAATTAGCCGACTGTCACTTTCCAAAGGTCGATGTGCAATATTTATCGCCGGGTACTGTACCCAGTATTTAGACGAAGTGTTGGCACGACTATCCGGTTCAGCAAACTAATTTACCCGGGTGACGTCAGGAACATTAACCGGGTAAAGTCTACGTGATGTAACCGGGACGCCTACATACGTTTTTTAATCTTTTTATTTATTTAACTTTTTCCATGGGGTTACCAACGTAATATTTTAATCCCCTAATGAAAATACGTGTACAGCAGATGTAGCAGCAGATACTCATAATGGGCAAAAGATGTAAAAAGATCATATTTTTTCTAGGAGTTCATATTTTTAGAGTTCCGTACCCAAAGGGTAAAAATAGGACCCTATTACTAAGACTTTCAAGTCTCCTCGTCTGTCTGTCTGTCTCTAGGCTGTATCTCAAGAACGGAGATAGCTAGAGATGTAAAAATTTTCACAGATTATTCTGTAAGTATTTCTATTACCGCTATAATAACAAGGATCTAACTAATTTGATTTGATTTATTTGAATATAGTAATAAGATAATAATTAAATGGGTTTCTAGTAAGTACCGAAGTAGTTAAGCTACTTAATAATATCATGTACTTACTTGTCACTAAGGATCAGTTAAGTTGTTTGTAATTAATTCACATCCCACGTGTTACAGACTTTGATTATGTTCCCGAAGTCCCCTGAGGATATGGAACATCGACGTATTGAATATTGCATATTGTAACATCATAAATTCAAGGTGCAGGTGTACATTATTCTGTATTTCACTTATAATCTTATCTCAAAATGCGCTGGTAAATAGAATAGTATTATACCCTACTATACCCTTTTATTAATGTCATTCTACACTACAAGATATCTGGTTCTTGTCTGTTAAGCGACTGTATATTACAGCGTATCCATTGTAAAAATAATTTAATTAGTTAGAGGGATAATATTATATATTGTGTAGAAAATTGGAAAAATCTCTGTCCGTATGACCAGTGAAGTGACAGTCAGGTCACAGGTGTATCTTTTGACGTGGGAGAGCCATGCTTCGGCATGAATGGGCCGGCTCGACCGGAGAAATACCACGTCCTCACAGAAAACCGGCGTGAAACAGCGCTTGCGCTGTGTTTCGCCGAGTGAGTGAGTTTACCGGAGGCCCAATCCCCTACCCTTTTCCCTTCCCTACCCTTCCCTATACCCTCCCCTATCACCCCTTAAAAGGCCGGCAACGCACCTGCGGCTCTTCTGATGCTGCGAGTGTCCATGGGCGACGGAAGTTGCTTTACATCAGGTGACCCGTTTGCTCTTTGGCCCCTTATTGCATAAAAAAAAAGAGTTATGACTTCATTCATATAATGTCTACTTACTCACCTCTTAAATTTATACCATTGGCTATGGAGAACTCTGAAACAGTGCTGTACGTGGGCGCCTGGAAGTATCTCGGGCTGGGCGGTGACGACAGTATCTCCGCTCGCACCACCTGGGTGGTCACCGTCGGGTCTACTTCGAGCTTCTCCGGATAGTCCTCGTCGGGATCTGGATTGTAGTATATGTCGTAACCTGGGGATAAATTGTTTATTTTAACCGAGTTACTGAATAAATATAACTTTTCAATGCTATTTGAGCACTAGGTTGAGTCTTGATTTGCATACATTTGTTGGATCTACACAATTGAGTCGGGTTTTATTAAGCCTCGTCCAGAGATCACCACTAACAATGACTTGACATAAATAAACCACATAAACAGACTTTCCCTGAAAGAGGGGTTTTTCAAGCTTTTCAAACTTAGTAACAACTTTTGTTTTATTGTCCATTCTATTTTCGAAAACAATCTTACTCTTGTGGATTGGCTTCGAAACTTTAAAACCAATATTGGTAGCAGTGAAATGGTACTAGTCAATTATATTTTAACATGGATACGCCAGCAAAATCTACCGTAGCAAATAAAATTTTCTTAATTTCTGGAAACACTTTACCAAGGTTATCTTCTTTTTCTCTCTCTCGCTCGTTGGGCCCGAGGTCCTGTGATGGGTCCCACCACAGCCTCCTGGGGTACCTGTCCTGGTTGTTCAGCACCCTCACTTCATCATCACTCCGATACCTTCGCGGGAACAGGTTTAGCATGTCTCACTGGTTGAAGATACCTGGAACAAAGAAGAACAACTAGTTGATGATATATGGAACATAAACAACAGTGATATTGGCAGATGGAACTTGCGCCAGATTGAGAGTCAGTAGTGGATTAATAGTGTCATCTCTCTCTCTTCTTATCTTAAATGAGAATACCTGAACGAACAACTAGCAATAAGGGTCTAGACAGACGGACTGTATTTCAACAGTGCAGTTTGAATGCAGTTGACACGACTGCAATAGAACTGCAAACCGACTGCGCGTTTGGCTTGCAGTTCTATTGCAGTCGTGTCAACTGCATTCAAACTGCAATCCAACTGCAATTTGTAGTTGGATTGCAGTTGAAATACAGTCCGTCTGTGTAGACCCTAAGGCTTTGTTCGCTCAAATCCTTGACTTGGGTGAAAGGATAGAAATATCCATAGTTAAAAACTTTTTATATCAATTTATAATAGATGCTATTAAAAATAGCTTCATTTTCATTCATCTATTAAATAAGACATTGAAAACTACCTTCATTATTTTAATAACTCCGGCCGCGCAAACGGTAGACAGAAACTTAAAATTTCCATAAAACTTCGCTATAAGTACAGAAAAAAAAAACATTTTCGGTACACCTAAATGTAACATCATAATTTGCGGAAATAAGAAACTGACTAGATCGATCAAGACCAAAGCTGCATTAATGTTGCACTAATTAATAGAATCAGGGTACCTATGCAAATGGATGACGAAGACGTCTGTCGACAGTGAGGTTGGACCCTAAGTGTTAAATTGAACTATGACCTATATTAATTTGGGCCGATCAGAGTTAAAAGCCTGTTAGTGGATGTCGGATCCATTGAACTTTATTAAAGTTAAAAGCTACCCACACCCTACGCTATTTTAAAAGTTATTCACGAAACTAAATATAGATATTACAATGCTTACTGACAATTTCAGTAAATTGGTTAGAAGTTTCTATCGTAATTAACGCCGTAATTTAAACCAAAAGAACCCAAGCAAAAGTAACCCGGAAAAAATATTGCAGTTTCAATCCTTCTTCGAATCTATTTCCTATCAAACTGCAAATGGTATTCTGATGAATTGTTAAACCAATGTATTACATTGTTTGACGTACTTCTAAATCTATTTAGCTATTAAGAAGAAAGTAGACCGAATGTAAGAACGAAGTTGCTTTAAAATTGCACTAAAATGATAGGATCAAAGTACATTTAGGTTAAAGCTAACTTGGAAAATATTGAAACTTATTATTCGGGACTTAACGCGACTAATTATTCTAGTAGTGATGCTACTATGTATATGTTACGCTCAAAGACCGAAATCGCTCAGTGAGCGAAAAAATAGCTCACAACGCGTTGTGGTCATAGTGAAACAGCCACGACGCGTTCTGGCAATCACAAAAAGACCATGACGCGAAATACGTGTCGTGGCTGATATGCCATTCGTTTTTCATGATTTGTTCTTGACTGATTAATCGTCCATACTGGTATGGAAGATTATAATATTTGAATTACCACGCGTACCACAAAATATTTTTTCTTTTTTAAAATCACTGCATAACGTGTTTATCATTATTATTTATAAAATATCCATAGTTCCATATAACTATAAAATATTATAATCTTCCATACCAGTATGGACGATTAATCAATCAAGAACAAATCAAGAAAAACGAATAGCATATCAGCCACGACACGAATTTCGCGTCATGGTCTTTTTGTGATTGCCAGAACGCGTCGTGGCCGTTTTCATTAGGGCCACGACGCGAATTTCGCGTCGTGGCTGTTTCACTGTGACCACAACGCGTTGTGAGCTATTTTTTCGCTCACTGAGCGATTTCGGTCTTTGAGCGTAACATATATACTTTTTTCTCGGTTTTGGCCGTGTTGCAAGTTGCAACGGCCGTGGTCACGAGGGGAATACGTAGTATCCCTAAGTAGTCTGTGCGAGGGGACTGCAGGAGCGCGACGTCTTCGTTTGCAACGGGCGGTCTGATCTACGACTACCCTCGAATTGTCCAACATTTGTGTTCCAATATATTTAGAGTTAGTAGGCTCAGTGCGACACACAACACTCACTGTATCCGGGTTTTCACTTATTGACAAAGGTGACACACGCGGTTTGCATTTATTATTCCTTCGATCGTGGATTCTTGGAAATCTATTGTTATTCTATTGTGTCTTGCTCACCGGTGAGCTTATGGGGCTCCGGGCTTGATGGGTTAATCACTGGATTCCAGGTTGGAGATAATTTAAATCCGTTCTCGCGATTGAAATTCTTGTACTTTTTAATTTCAATGGCTTCACGTGTTTTTACTTGAGTAATTACCCTTGAGTGGTAATGACGATCTGAAGAGAGGATTTTGGGATCGTGTAGCTCCATCCAATAATTAGTCTCCATAATCCATATCAAGCAGATGTTCTGCTACTGCGGATTTATTTGTCTGGCGATTTTTCACTGCGGCTATGTGTTCTTTCACTCTTTCGCCAATAGTCCGTTTCGTTTGGCCAATGTACAAACTACCACAGCTACAATCAATTTTATAAACCCCAGGTGTTTGGAAAGGCAAGGAATCCTTTGGTGACCGCAGTACTTGTTATATTTTACGTAACGGAGTATACAGTGTATTTCCTCAGCTCTGTTCCAATTTTATCCGTTACGCCTTTTACGTACGGTAAAAATGCTGCTTGATGGCTTACCTCCGGATACCTCGTTTTCTCCTTCCACCTTCTCAATCTAATTCTCGACACACTATATCCGTTCCGTCTAAGTGCCTCCTGAACATGTGTTACTCGTAGCACTTAGCTCCCTGGGTAAATGTCCAGGGTCACAAAGGTTATGAGCTCTGCTCGTTAACGACGATATAACAGATTGAAGATGCCGAGGATGATGGTGTGTGTAGGTTTTCTGTACACAATGTGGGATAATGTACCATCCTCCGAGTTCTCAATTCGAGGGTAGTCGTAGATCAAACCGCCCAGTGCAAACGAAGACGTCGCGCTCCTGCAGACTCCTCATAACCACGGCATTTGCAACACAGCCGAAACGTCGAGAAAAAATTATGTAGTAGCATCACTACTAGAATAAGTCGCGTTAGGTCCCGAATAATAAGTTTCAATTATAATGCGACGCGAAAGTTTAAAAGTTCATAACTTGTGAATTGTCGTTAAATAAACTAAAAACGCAGTTTGCACTTTACTTAAATGTAAGTTAGTTAACTACGAGTTACCGTTAAACATCTAAATGCGCATTGCTTGAAACATTTTAAATTAAAGTCTGCAATGGAAAAAGTTTTACCTTTCTCTTTGAGATCGCTTAAGTTACAGCGCCCAAGGCAAAGGAAATATTTATCAAAACAACTATCGGTCAGACTAAACTAAATACTGATCTAAGGTTGTTATTTATCTTTAGTTGGTAAACATTTTATGTGTTATTAACTCAAAAATTGTTGTCACAACAATTATTACTCCACTCGAAAAATTCTTATACTAATAATTGCCTGAAACTTTGTTCGCGCAGCTTCGATTTTTGGGAACTGTACATTTTTCATGATAAAAACTATTTTATCTAATTTAGTCAAGAATAAGTTTGGTATTATAAGCAAGAAGAGGTAACAAACGCATATAGTTAACTATATATGTGCTCACAATATTAGTAAGGGTAAACGTACTGTAAATAGTTAACTAAAATTGGTATAAACTTAGTTTGATATACCTACAATAATTGAGTAGATAATGTATTGTGTACAATGTGAAATATTCAACAGTTCATAACTTCGAAGTTCTATGCAGTTTGATGTTAATTTACAACAAAACTCTCAAATGAAATTAAATTATGGTTAAAGCTGTACAATTCTGTGTATATTAATATTTTAACACTATAAAACTAAAACAATAAAATTATTGCACAACTTTGAATATTGCTATAATTTCATTTCATTGGATTTTGTAGTATAATATAATATTCACGAGAACAAAGGTAATGTTATATTATTACATTTCGGCTACCTACAAAATGACTCTTGAACGATAATTTTGCAAAGACTGTATCTAAAGGTTATTTTCAAAATATCAACATTATTATAACTACTACTTGGGTAATAATATAAGTATAGGGTTAATATAAAGGTTTTCTTTGAGCTATCAAAAAATTTTCCCGAGTCCATAATACCTCCAACGGAGCGTAATGTTCTTATGAATGAAAATGTTTAAATACTTACTCAACTTATTCACAGAGTAAAAATAAGACGACTAAAGTGAAAAGCCCGTCACAGACCTAGCTATAATATAATATATATTAATATGTTTATAGCTAGGCATATTAATATATATTTTCTATACAAATTTTCGCGTGACCACACACTCAGCTATAATATATGTTTCTGTGACATGTGGATTTAGTATAGATTAATATGCCTTGCTATAAATATATTAATATATATTATAGCTAAGTCTGTGACGGGCTTAATACATTATGTACCTCTATTTTCTAGTATTTTTACCCGATTATGGTGAAGTAGAGTACTAAGTAGTAAGTAAGATTTTAACAGTCGAGGTTTTGTAGTTCACTGGAAGGCTAAACCTAGCCTATTATAAATTGTTCCTGATCTTTTAATAATTAAGAGAGAGCTGTCAAATTTTGCTGTGTTTTCTTATAAGTATTACGATCCCGGAAGACGATTGACTTAAATGAAATTGAGATTTATTTAATCATTGTCTATTTATCTGATACTAGTCTAAAGGAAAACACCATTTACTTATTTTGACTCGATAGTTTGATTTTTCAAAATTATGAATATTTCTGGGCTTTTCAACAAATATCTGTTACACTTATTCAGTTACTATCATTAAATAACTTACACTACTACAATCATACTCGTACACTTTGCAAAATCATAGCTAAAGGAAATATTAGTATTGCATTTAGTTTTTAAGTAAACATAAAAAAACTGTGGGACTTAGGACCTTTACTTTCGTGCTATAATGCGGGAACCCTTGTTACGCGATATTATTCACTACTAGTTGCGGCTAAAAGTACAATTTATGTGCGCACGATTCATGGAATCATTATAACACGATTGGAGGATAGCGGGGTATGTAGGCGGGGCTAGCGTGTTTTGATATTTTTGGCAGCCCGGTCTTAAATGACCAGGAATTTATAATTATTATTATAATAGGAAATAACTAACTTTATAACTAATAAATAATAAGATATACTAATAAATAACTTTGTTAAATAAAGCGCACAAAATTGAATTTATATCTTTTAAGGGTTTGTATGTAATTTTAAGTATTATATACATACAAATTACTATTCCTTAAAGTTTCTGAAAGTTGTACAACAATGAAGTTTTGTGGTGTTTGGTCTTTAGTGGTTCGATAATTCAAATTCATTCCAATTTACCTGAATGAGAGTCGAATTTCGTATATTATTAAACGATTCCATTTTCAATTCGTATAGGTAAGTCCCTTAAAGGTTGATAAAGAATAAAGGAATACCAACGCAATTCATTTCAGAATGTGGGATGGTATTGATGTGAAATCAGACGAAAATTGAAGATATAAATTACTAGAGTACCTAGCTGTTTCCCGCGGAGCTACCCGCGATTTTGAAGTGAAAAATATAAATTGTGTATTAGCACAGAATATAATATATTAGCAGTAAGTATATTAGCGAATTCATTTTCATTGACGACCTCTGTGGCTCAATTGGTTGAGTGTGTGGCAGCTCAAGCCGGGGGTCGCGGGTTCGAATCCCGCCGACAGAACAAAAAGTTCTGTATGTGTATGATATGATAAAAATCTTAAATACTCGTACATGTATAAGATTAAAGTATTAAATATATTTCCGTAGTCTGGTACGGATAACACAAGTCCTGTAGGTACTTAACACAGGGCCAGACTAACGTGGTGTGAAGCGCCCATAGATAATTATGTGATTATTATTATTGATTTTTACATAGCATTAATAAGACATCATACTGAAGATAAATGTAGCCTATGTGTTAATAATTCATGGATGTCAGATAACCTTTGATCAAAATAGCTCCAACCGTTTATGCGTGAAGAAATAACAGACATACACAAATTCACGAACTTTAGCCTTTATAATATTATTAGCATGATAATAATCTATAAGGTAATCTTAGAACCTATCAAAATATTTTTGGTGACTTTGTTATTGATCAAACTATGACGCTGTTCATGAATATTTAGAGAGAAAGGGCCGCGGCCGCGATACACCGGAATGGCAGCGGCGAGGCGAGCACTTTCATATTATGTCATATTATGATTTTAAACTTTATCTGCATTATTGTAATACATGGACCATGGTAACGCTTAAAAAGTCTACGGCCGCCCGTGGTCGCTCGTGGCCGCAGGCGGCGGCGATTTCTCAAGCGATACTATGTATTACATTAATGAAGATAAAGTTTAAAATCATAATAATATTATGACACTGAAAGTGCTCGCCTCGCCGCTGCCATTCCGGTGTGTCGGCTATACATGAAGCTGTTATTTATAATAATTCAGATTATAAAGCATAACCATGGGAGAGCCATGCTTCGGCATGAATGGGCCGGCTCGACCGGTGAAATACAACGGGCTCACAGAAAACCGGCGTGAAATGGCGGCGGCTGTGTTTCGCCGAGTGAGTAAGTTTACCGGAGGCCCAATTCCCTACCCTATTCCCTTCCCTACCTTCCAATTACTACCCTATTCCCTATTCTACAGCTCTTCTGATGTTGCGAGTGTCCATGGGCGATGGAAGTTGCTTTCCATCAGGTGACCCATTTGCTCGTTTGCTCCCTTTTTTTATAAAAAAAAGTGTCTGTCTGTATGTAATCTGAAATGTATAGGTATTTAAACCGCTGAATGATTTTTTATAAAATTCAGTAATATGCCGATAGTCAAAGTCCCAGAAAAGAACAAAACAAAGATAAAGTGAAGTTGCAGAGTATTAAAGTTAAAAATATGAAAATGTTACAAAATAATATTACACAAAGTTTACTTTGAAACTTTACTCGCTCCTTTTTAAGTTTGTTTGAACTAAAAATAATACGTAGGTAAAAAGCTACCAAATGTTATTAGGCTGGCTGGCTTTGTATGCGGTGTAGCCGCCAAACCGCGTGTTCTGGCGGACGGATATAAATCTAGCATTAGGGCCTGTTTCACCACTTCCTTATAAGTGCCGGATAGGCTATCCACCACTTAAATTGGTAGATAAAGTATGGTCTTAAACTTAACTTAAAAAAATGTCTATAAGTACTCACTCAACTTAAATACAAATTTTTATTGTCATAACTTATTTTTGTAACTCGTGTTTCTCGCCGTATAATTATAATAATTTGTAAAATTATTTTGTGACAAATAAAGTCTTAAACTTAAACTAGAATCTGTCAAAAAAGTTGTGGATATCCGGCACTTTATCAGGAAGTGGTGAGACAGGCCCTCAGTCTAAAAAGATTGCGTCATATATGCTATTCAAAGTACTTTGGAGATTTGCGAAAAAACATGCAAAGTTATTAAAATGCTTACAAGACGATAATATGCTAAACGTGTAAGAGCGACCATTATAACAAACGGTGACCTTTATCCAGCTCAAACGCCCTGGAACGAGCACAATAAAGTCCCGTAAATTATGACCTAAATATTCTAATATTTCGGACAAATTCATTGTACCATGAACACGTTTAATAGAGCTATTTTCGGGTTAGCCGAAACTATAAACTCACACTGGGGCAGAGTCGTCGCGACGCATCATATTTTTGCCTACAGCATATCGTCATTATTGTTCTACCAGATGATACCCGCAACTCAGTTGTGCTAAAATTAGTTTATCGCGCGGGAACCGTTCATTCTTCCGGGATTAAAGTATCCTATGGGCAATGTCCTTTCCCGGGACTCAAAGTATCTCATTAGGGCTCCTCTCGCGAAAAAAGCGTGCAGATGAAACCACTTTTCATCGGCATTAACAGAGAAATTATATCTGAAAAAAATAATTAGTAATCTACATGATATGATACGTAACGTGGTTTTGCCATATTTTTTCTATCGGTATCACATAATAAAGAAATATAAAACCAAATCACCTCCAAATCGTTGAATGAAACCACTTTACTCCTTCATTATTTATCAAAAGAATATAAGTATAAAAAATATCTACTGCTTTGCAATACATAAGTTGATAATTTGGTTTTTTTACTTTTATGAAATATGTATTATATTAAGCCTTTAAAAGGTTTTTTCTCCTATTTCGCCCTATCATGGACGCGGCGAGCGTCGTAACCGCCACCGTACAAGGCGCGCTCATATGAATGTTATTTTAACGTCATTTACGTCGATATTCGCACTGACAGACAATGATCAAGGACATTGGCGGATATAGAGGCCTTAAACTTAAGACTTAACCAAACAACAAACTCGGTTCAGTGGTTTGGGCGTGAAGAGGTAACAGACAGACATACAGACAGATAGACAGACAGACATATTACACACCTTCGCATTTATAATATTAATAGAATAATCGATTTGATTGATTGATTGATATGGAAATATGGATTAATTAATTATTATTATTGAAGTATACATTTGCTATGACAAAGATTGAGGCGCGCGTCGACGTCGCTCTTCGATGCTTCCATAATATTAACATTGAAGAAATTTGTACTTAAGGGCGTTCCGTCCGGAGATTCCGTAATTGACCGTATTTAAAACCTTATAAACTCATAATCTGAAAGCTACAAAGTTATAATAAAAATACAGCAATAATCTTCAGTATATATACATTCCTTTTGTCGTTTTAAATTTACTATTTTTGTTTCTTATACTCATGATATCAGCTTCCAAAGTAATACCAATTTGTTAAAATTCAAGCATACATTCAGCATCTCCTTAGGATTTACAAATTACTTTTATTTGAAACTCACGCCAATAGATCGACAATATCATAAACTACATATTCGCCGTTTTAAATTTTTTTTAGGACAATTTTGAACTAAGATAAGTAAAAATAATAGGGTTTTGGCGCGATCTCGGCAACGCGGCAAATGTATGGCCAAGGTCGTTTGCTCGGGGGACGGCCTTAACTTTAAAGACGTATTTGCTTTGGCAAAAACAAAACGCGTCGCTTCAACTCTGCCGCAGTGTGAGTTGGGCCTAAATGTATGCATATTACATAACGAGGCTTGAGAGCAAACAGTTGTTCGCTCGACAGTACTTTATATTCATTAGACGAAAGTACAGTTGTGACGAAATGTACAGCACTTGTGAAGAAAAATTATTCAATGTAAGGGTGCGTTTAAGGACAAAATATTAGTTTTGCTCATTTTTATTGGCTGTTTAATTGATAACAACATTTTACCAAAAATAACAAACTCGTTAAAATAAATTGTAGGTGTATAGAACTCAATTTTCATACACACTTATTTTCTTTTATTTAAATTAAAAGCAACACTTTTAACGTGTGCATTTTTGATACAAAGGCGTAGTAGCAGAAGTTATTTTTATTCCAATTTCCTTTGTTAACGAGAAACCGAAATATGAGTTAGAAACGAACACAGCCGCAGGTGATATAAAGTTTTATAGTACAATGCAGTGTTTTTCAACCTGTAGGTGACACGCGACCTCCTTCGTAGGGCTTTGCGAAGCTTTTGTAGGGGGGTCGCCAGAGGTCGAGAGAAGTTTTTCAGGAGAAAAACAATAAATATTAAAAATATTGATTAAGTAGGAGATTCTTACAAAAGGATTTATTAATGAACATTGAACATACACGTATATGATAAAGGATGAAGGAGTCGCATCACAAAAAAGGTTGAAAAACACCGTACGAAGTTTCAAACAATATACAGGTATCAATTTCTATGTATGCCCCACGAACCAATTTCATTTCAATCAAACAGAGGCAGTGAGACAATGTTAGGTTATAAAAGAGCAAAGGTATTGTCATCGAAAGTTATATTTGATGTGACATCTGTGACTATATTCGTTCGTGAAAGATACAAAAGTTTTGAATAGAAATCGTGATTGGATGGATAGTAGTTATGTCTATTGTGATACGAGGCTCGTTTCCAGTAGCGCTAGCACGGCGACCAGTAGAAATGCGAAAGTATAGACAAACTGTGGACATAAACTTAAGGTGCCGTTCCGATCTTTACCGCGGCTAATCGCAACCGACAAAAATTCAATTAAAATGCCACTTTATGATAGACTATAGTATATGTCATAAAGTAGGATATTATTTGAATTTTTAGGACTGGCATTTTAATTGAATTTTTCGGAACGAGAAAAGATCGGAACGGCACTTTAAGTTTATCTCGACAGTTTGTGACTATAGTCTGTCATAAAGTGGCATTTTAGTTTAATTTTTCGGAAAGAAAAAAGATCGGAACGACACCTTACGTTTATCTCCATAGTTTGTCTATACTTTCGCATTTCCACTGGTCGCCGTGCTAGGGCTACAGATGGAAATATAATAATTGAGCAATCACTGTAAAGACGTAACTCGCGTAGAAGACAAAATGTTACGTCGTATGATAAGCGTAGAATTTATAAACTATTATGACTAATTATAAAGTATTATTCGAGCGAAGTAATTACTCTTTAAATAATATAGTGCCTGGAAGATATTTAAAATAACCTGGTGCAGGTAAATTCGCCAACAGTTGTCTAAGAGTCAATCTCTTACACCCACTGAGTACAGTGGCGAGGCAGCGCCCTCGGCCAAGTACTCGGTATGTTTAGTATGCTCTCGGTCAATTAAATTCTCAGGTGTAATCCGGGGCCGTACCACGAAACCGTTTTGAGACTCAAACAATCGAACGAGAATGTCGCGTCCTACTCTATCAAACGTGAAATGACGTTGTTAGAGTAGGACGCGCCATTCTCGTTCGATTGTTTAAGTCTAAAACGGTTTCGTAGTAGGCCTCCGGGCCCTAAGTATCCTTGATCGCTAGTTTGATTAGTAAGTTAATGGACATCAATCTCTATAGCCACGTAATAACCCGTAGCAGCAATCCCTAATGTCTCAAACCGTTAATACTGTTTACAGTGGAACTTTATTGCGTACGTGATGTAGCCCGTGACAGTAACAGATGAGGACAGACTAACTTCCAGAAAGCGATCTCGTATTGTGATACACTTCCTTCTTGTCTTATATTATGTAGGTCAATTCATACTTCTTCTATATAATATATAAAACTCAAAGGTGACTGACTGACAATATGGTTATCTATCGACGCACAGCCCAAACCATTGGACGGATCGGCCTGAAATTTGGCATGCAGGTAGATGTTATGACGTAGGCATCCGCTAAGTAAGGATTTTGATCAATCCTACCCCCAAGGGGCTAAAATAGGGGATGAAAGTTTGTATCTAATAATACTTCTTAACGCGAGCGAAGCCGCGGGCAAAAGCTCGTATATTATAAATACGAAAATCTGTCTGTCAGTTTGTTGCCTCTTCACGCCCGCTGCTAAATCGACTTTGGAAGGACATAGGATACTTTTTTCCCGAAAAAATGTACAGCTCCATCGATAAACGAATTTTGGCACAACAGAGTTACGGGTGTTATTCAGTCTTCAAATAAAAAAGTTGCGATATCATAATTTTGACGCAGTCTCGATTTAACTTAGAAATAGCTTCTTGCGTAATGTTTCCTATAGTCTACTCGTATAGTTTAGTAGCACATACAGTACACATACATTACTAGCATTCAATTTTGTAGCACATACGGTTAATAATACGAGCAAAATAAAATAAATAAAAAATAAAATAAAAAATCCTACATGTTGCACACGTCGTATTGACAGAAACATTGTCAAACGTCGAACAACACTTTGTGTTTACTGTATAAATGCTCGTGCTGCAATATATCCTAATCAAATTACAAACGCATTCTGATACATCAAGAATTTCAAGATTTCAAGACCTTGAGCGTGAAAACGTACTGTCAAAAAGACAAACAGAATATTATAGTGATTTATGACGCTGTTAAGCATTCGTGTACTAACCCACAAAAAATTACGTACTTATTGAGTTATGAAATGCAGTTATTTTCTTTAGATCATAAATGATCTAAAGAATAATAGTGCATTCAAACTTCAACAAAAAAAAATGTGGGTTAGGCGACAAATGTTTAAAGAAACCATTTATGAAAACAGCTTAATACAATATTTAGTATGTAGGTACCTTGGTTTTATGTCCGTTCTAGAATATTCAGAACGAGGTACGGTAACAACATTTCCATCATGCAACACGCTATCAAGATATCGGGTGTCTCTCGCCAGCGATGTACCATTAAAATGCAATTACTATGCAAAATTACAGTGTCCGTATTAACTATGCTCTCGTGTGGACACTGACAGTATAAATAGGCTATCTTGTCAATATGGGCTATGTTATCAATATTAAATTGGTATGCAAAATGCGTTGTAGCCTGTAGATTAAAATTTTTAAGGTTGATTTTTGGCTGAGCTATCTGTGTAGCCCATTAGAGATTATCTGGTTCGTCTCTGAGTGGGGTATGACTAAAAATAATTTATTTAAAATAACATAAAATAAAGGGGACATAATATTACTTTAACCTCTTGGTAAAAAATGGGAACTCTATCAACTTAAAAAATAGATATGAGAAAGTATTTTTTTCAGACATGGGAACACACACACACAGACTCTGCAAAGAGCCAGAAATTGTTGTTTTTATTATTTAAAAAAACTTTATTACTTACACCGCCAACGGTATCTTAGTAATTTGGAACAAAAAGTAGATAAAATAAACAATATTTTAAAATATGAACCCGGAACTCATATTTTTGACGAGTATTATGTGCCAAGAAAATGAAGGTTCAAGTGCGATCTTGTTATACAAACTTAATAAGAGCGGATGAAAGAAACGAAAAGGTTAATTAGATTGTTCAGTTAATAAAATATTTCCCTTTTGGGTAGTGAATTACAAAATTTTAGTAATAAAGTGTAAACAAAAGTTCAACCTACTCCTATTTTGGTAACGAAAAACTCCACTTATATTTTATTATAAAATATTCTAAAGTTACATGATACGATTATACAAAGAACTTGAATTAAGAAGACAAAACCAAAATGCCAAAATTCAATTTCTACGTTAAAAATTTTATCGTCAGCAGGACTTCTGAGTTCAATTATCAAATCTAAAGATTACCTTATTAATAATTATTTAATGAATGTAGAGATGAATGAATGATTATTTTCCCTTTTCTTAAAAAAGGGTAATTTTTAAGTATCAGTTTCGCCCTTTTGGTCTTGCGAACCATAGTGCAGCATTTCATCGGTTCGTTTGCTTAAAACTCCGAGGAAGTACCATTATAGTCTCACCATTTTTATAAAACGATATTTTAAATCATTTTGGGTATAAAAAGATGATATGAGATGTTAGCAAGACCTACAAAACTACATCAAAATTAGCTCAGAGTTCAGACGGCTTCGGAGGTGTGTGGCAACTACAAAACGGCTGGACCAATTTTATAAGCTATTGCATAGCTTTTATCGCAGGTTTTGAGCGTGACAAGCGCAACCGAATCAAGAAATTCCGTAACGAAAATAACCTAACACCCCCGGCAACCGACCAACCGGCACAGCGGTGCGGCAATGCCAGACTTTGGCACGGTGTTTGTGTGCGTGTGACGTAGCGAATTATAATTGTACAAGTTGATAAAATATGTAATAGCTTTACCGCGGCAGTCCTCGAGTGGTAACAAAAATAAGTGATAGTACTTTAGGGTGTGTACGTGTTTCTTGTAGAGAGTTCACTGTGAAAGTAGCAGTGCTAAAAGACCAATTTTTTTTTCACTTTTGTATGGGGAAACTCGTGACGTTCGGGCCCTTGCCCATATAAAAGTGAAAAAAAAATTCATCTTTCAAAGCTGCTACTTTCACAGTGACCATCTACAAGGAACACGTACACACCCTAAAGTATTATCACTTATTTTTGTTGCACACTGTATAAGAATTAAGAAGGATAAACTTTATTTATCTACGTCATTATTTCGTCTACACACCAGACATCACGTGTTAGGTGACCACAAAGGCTGACCTTACTTATAACATGTCCCAGAAGGCAGAAATAGACCGAACCTTTATTACAATAAATATACCAACGAGATCCCAAACGTTCTATTTGACCTTTTTATGCAGTATAACTGTATAAGGTAAATAATGCTTAGAATTCGTTGTGTTGTTAAAATAGTTTTTCGCTTTAAAAAATAGTAAAGGATGTAACAAAAACCAAACGGTAATATATTATGTGTCCCTTATATGTATAAAGTTCACTGTTAAAGTAGCAATGAACTCTAAACTTAATTACTTACTTATGGACTTATGCACACCCTAAAGCCTATTATCACTTTGTTTTGCACCCTGTATGACTGACGCATGAAAATGTAGCTGAGTTAAAAAATGGTACCACAAAATGCAAAAGGTGTACTTTCTGTTGCTTGTCGGACTCCATCGGTCAATCGGTAATACAATTTTTGTTAGCCTAGCTACGGGTTTATGACAATAACCACAATATTTATATGAAAGTTATCGTGCTATAGTGTAGTATTTCAATGAATGAAATAGATACTTCTTATTATTAAACCGTGTAACATTTATAGATATAATTTCTTTCTATAGTGCTTTGTTGTCACATTATACGAATTGTGGTGTGTTATTACGTACTTAATAGAATGTGTGTTTTTAGTTTATTAATACAGTTCTAAAGCGTTTACACCACAAACTAAATTATAGCGATTGAATACCCTACAAGCTACAATATTATGTTGAACAACAATACAATTAATTTTGATAACATCAAACATTATACAAATGAATCATTATTATCAGTATTATGATCCACACTTAATATTATTATAAATGCGAAAGAAATCTGTCTGTCTATAAGTCTATCCTTTATCTCTTTACCTCAAAACCGCTCAACTTGTGTGAATGAGGATTTTTTTTGAGACTCGAGAACAAATGACGTAGGATAGCTGTTTTAACTTCAAAACATGTCACGTTTCCAAGTGATAAACCAATTTATGCACAAAGTTGCTGGTAAGTTTAATACTCAACTGTTTATTTTTGTAAATATTTTTGTGCAAAAATATTAATAAGCACCACCATCACCATAAAAACTTCGCTTTAAAACTTCCAGTAAATTATGAAATACGGCATTTCTATTTTAACATTGTAATTTCGTGACCATTGAATTTGAACAATGTAAACTTTTGAAAATTTTTCTCGGGCCGTTTATAACCTCCGTAACTTTGACCTTCGTGGTGGAACAATTAGTTAGCTACGAAGGTCAGACTTAGACTGGTCTATAATTAAACGATAACTTAGTTCAAACTAGTAATTTGGGAGTTATTTTATAATTTGAAATACTCGTGTATCATTATTTGATTGGGTGGGTTCGAATGTTCTAATAATTAGGCATCAAATTACATGGGTATTAAGTTGTAATTAATAAATGAAGCAATAATATGGATGCGTATATTTGTGTCGGTATTCTTGTCGGTAATTTTGTAATTTACTAGACGACGCCCGCAACTCCGTTGCGCCGAAATTCGGTTATTGCGCGAGAATCGTACATTTTTTTGGGATACAAAGTATCCTATATCCTTTCCCGGGACTCAAAGTATCACCATACCAAATTTCAGCAAAATCGGTTCAGCGGTTAGGGTGTGAAGAGGTGACAGACAGACACACTTCCGCATTTACAATATAAACTAGCTGACCCGACAGACGTTGTCCTGTCTTAACGATGATTATTTAATTCGAATTGGTATAATTAAGAAAACAATAGATTAAAATTAGTATTTTCATAGCAAATTTCATCAAAATAGATTAAATAGTTTAAGCGAAAATCATAAAAGTTTATTTTGCAGGAACCGTACATTTTCGGGGACAAAAAGTAGCCCATATCCTTTCCCGAGACTCAAAGTATCTCCATACCGAATTTCATAAAAATAGACTGAATAGTTTAGGCGAAAATCATAAAAGTTTATTGTGCGGGAACCGTACATTTTGGGGGACCAAAAGTATCCCTTGTCCTTTCCCGAGATTCAAAGTATCTCCATACCAAATTTCAGCAAAATCGGTTCAGCGGTTTGAGCGTGAAGAGGTAACAGACTGATAGACAGACAGACAGACACACTTTCGCATTTATAATATTAGTATATATATATAAGTATATGGATACCGACGCACTTAGCAAAACTTCGATAGCGCGATGCAGGAATGTAGCGCTAATTATGGGTACCACCACCACCTTATGAGGAGAGTTGAGAGTATAGTTATGTCATTAGGTCGATAATGATGATGATGATTACAGAATTACATTAAAGTTTGAAGGGCTTTCATACATTAAACAAAGAGCACTTCCGACCCTAAATAATATTATGGTTGAAACCATTGTCATACAAGAATGGTATTATAATAACAGTTGATTGTACATGGAAACCAAAATAAGTTAATTTTAACAACCCAGAAGTTTATATTTCCTGAATTGAGTTATTCTGAAATATTTATGAGCAAATAAAACTCAGACATGAAATAAAAATGTAATATAGTTTAACTTTTTTAAAACATTATGGTTTTGTCTTAGACACCTACTAGACGTTTCTATTTTAGTTTATAGTCTAAATTAAAATAGAAACAGATCTCAGAGATTACAGGGGTCACCAAATGGCGGACCGCGGTCCACATCTGGACCGCCGAGCCACTGTGTGCGGACCAAATATTTTCGAAAAAATTAATTTCGGTCTCGACTTACTTATGAACATCTCCAGGATTTAATTTCAATAGCTTGCACCAATATTTTACTCCAAACTTTAGAAAGCTACAAAAATGGTAACTTTTCTCATTGATATCTAAATAAATATATTAAATATATATTCATGAAAAAATATTAAAATATAGGTTTAATATTTTTTCATAAAATGTATAGACCATGAAGGTGATGTCATTTCTTGAAATGGACCCCGAGCGAAACTAATTGGTGACCCCGTTGGAGAGTTACAGGCGTAAATGGTCCCTCGATGCAGTTCATAATAGTTGTAATATTAGTATAGTATAGTAATATGACGACCTCTGTGGCTCAATGGATAGAGTGTGTGGCAGCTCAAGCCGGGGGTCGCGGGTTCGAATCCCGCCGACGGAACAAAAAAGTTTTTCGATGTTCCTGGGTCATGGATGTGTATTAAATATGTGTATGATATAATAAAAATCTTAAATATATGTATAGTATAAAAGTATTAAATATCAAAAACGGAAATCCGTTGTCTGGTACCTGTAACACAAGTCCTTCAGGTACTTAGCAGGGGGCCAGATTGACGTGGTGTGAAGTGTCCATAGATAAATTATTATTATTATATTATTATTAGTATGTAGTATGTACATTGTATACAGATGTAATATCTCGGCTGTAATATCACGACAACATTTGCGAACAAGCCGCAAGCTTTATGTCATTAATTAAAGCCCATAAAGTTATTTACGCTAAAAGCTTCAAAATAAATCAAAATAGACTTATTTATTATATTGGTGTGCAATATCAGGTATAATATCCTAATGCATAATATTATTAATGAAGGTAATATTTAATTAAACTGCAGCTAATAGTCAGGGAGCCCTTTTTTTTTTTTTTTTTTTTTTTTTTTTTTTTTTTTTTTTTTTTTTTTTTTTTTTTTTTGCGACGGGAAATGCATTGACGCATCTCGGGGGGATTGGGGACTCCCCCACGAGTATGTGAGGCTCGCTGCGGCCGTAAGGATGGTAAGTGACCGCAGCCCTACCCACTAAAACCCGTCGGTACTCTTCGTCTTCCCGTTGCCGAGTCGCGAGAACGCGTGAGCTCTACTCCGTGGCTCGACAATCGTTCGCCGGCGTATCAATAGCTAGCTCGTTCTCTTTGAAGCACTATGCTCCTGTCACCGAACAGAGGCCCTCCCGGGGCTTGCATAGGCGACTCTCTCTGTCGTCGCAATGCGCGAAGAGTACACTGCGCATCGCGACCCTCTCGGGGACTCGGTGCAATGAGTGACGGCATCCCCGTACCGCCACCCTGAGCTCCCCATTTACGGCGGCAAGTTATCATTGCGGATAGTACGTTGTCGCCTTGGTCGTCTTCGTCGACGAGGGTCCAGCGCCCGCCTCTCTCTATCGCGCTCTGCCTCTTCTTTGATGGAGATCACCTCTTCGGCGAACTTCTCCACGTCCCTCCAGTTTTGCTCACTGCTCAGCATGGCACTTACCAACGCTGGCAGTGATAAGTCCGGTCCGATGGCGGCCGTTAAGGCCGCACGTTGTCGTGTCCATGAGGGACAGGCCGTTAAGGTGTGCGCGGCCGTGTCCCTTTCGTCGTCGCAGTGGTGGCACCGCGTCGTCTCCTCCCTTCCGACGATCTCACACAGGTACCGACCGAAGCAGCCGTGCCCGGTCAGTACCTGTGTGAGGCGGAACGAGAAGGCGCCGTACTTTCGGTCCACCCACTCTCTGAATACTGGGCGAATAGCCCCTATGAGGTCCACGCTTACACGCGGCTCCAAAAGACGCTCCTCCCACAACTCCAGGGCAATAGTCAGGGAGCCCTAGAAGATTTTTTTTTGATTACTATCAAGATAATTTTTTGTGAGTAGCTTCATTTTGATAAGACAAACAACGTTTTTCTATATATCTGCGAAAAATCTTGAAAGTGATAGCTAACAGAGATAGAAAGGATTTTATACTTTGATTTGATGATCCTAAAATATGGATTGTTCTACTTGTGGGACAATGTTACTTTTAAATTATATAACTATTAACCTATCAATATACAAAAAAATCAGCTGGTTAGGGTTCCGTTTTAGAGTACCTTAGTCAACCAAGTTTTGTTGATTACAGAACCCTATACTCCCTGACAATAATTAAAAGAAAATAAGCAAAAATTTACAAGAGTGTGGCCATTTTTATTTTATAATTTTTCATTATCAATTATTAGCTTTGCATAAATTATTCAATATTTTTTGTAATGATTACAACAACACTATAGTGTTCGACTTTTAAATTATCATCTTGGTATTGAAAGCGAATCCTTCAAGCTCCATACGAGCACCGGTGATCGCGACAACAATAGAATACAATAGCATTTCCAAGAATCCCCGATCGAAAGATTATTACAGTTATTATTTCAAATATACTCATTTTATTGTTAACAGAAAGCGTTGCAATCGCCTAGAATCTTCGTAGCCTTCACGTAAAAGCTTCGTAGCCTTCGCGTAGAAAGCTCGTAGTCTATCTATGTATGTGTGTGTTGGAATGTTTACAGTAAATAATTTTATAAGTGTGCCGTTTGTGGGATCACAGGCTGACAGGGGGCCACGGAAGATCAGGCGCCACCGCTTTCCCTTTAAACATGCGATGTGTGCATTGCACAGGCATAACCGATCACCCATTAGTTTTTAAGTAGTTCAATGTTATATGTTATAGTGCGTCATGTCAAATTGTTGTTATTCTTTTGTGTTATAAAATTTGGCTGTGCTCTGTCCTTGTATGTTTAAGTAAAGATAATATTTTTATTTATATAGTCACACGTAGCCACGTAGCACATACGTAGCTCCGTAGCACGTACGTAGCGATGAGCTACGTAGCTCGTACGTCATACGTAGAAAGCAAAGTTTCTATATAAGCATCAGAAACTATATCGATGCCTTAGTTCACAAATGCACTAACTACATGAATGTCAACTTTACAGGGGAGCGTTTTCAATTTTCGGAATATTGAGATCTGGAATGCATGAAAGTAGCATATCTTAATTAAACAATTTTGCATGTATTCCAAAGACTAGTCCTTTAGCTACATTACATCTCAATATTTTGTTATTATGACCCATGAAGCCCCATAAGCTCACCGGAGGGCGAGATATAATAGAATAACAATAGATTTCCACGATTGAAGAGGAATCCTTTCGTTGACCCGCATTTAATATTTTTCAAAAATATTATGTAAAAACTTTAAATTACCTTCGGCTAGTAAAATATCCTGTAATAAAAGTCACACCTCGTAATTCCTATTTATGGCTAGCAATTTTAATCTACTAAACTATGTACTATCAGACTATCATTTCTCGTTACTTCTACTGCGGGATAAAAGATCTATTTTAATACCAGACGAAGCTCCATTGAAATCAATACCTGATGCCACTTTTCACAACACGTCTTAATGGGATAAAAATTACTTTTTAATGGTCAAGACACTACAAAATCTTGCATTTAAATGTATATTATAGTACATCTATTATGCTAATGTTATAAATCCGAAAGTATATCTGTCTGTCTGTTCTTTACGCCCAAACCGCTAAAACGATTTTGCTGAAATTTGGTATGGAGATACTTTGGGAAAGGGCATAGCATATACATTTTATTCCGGTAAAATGAACGGTTCCGTAAAAAAATTTTTGGCATAACGGAATTGCGGGCGTCATCAAGTCTTACATAGAACTATGAATCCATATTTATAAAATCCAACTGTGTGTCAGTCTAAAGAGGTGATAGACTTTTTTTGAAGAAGGCTTTTACACAAATCGTAAGCAAATTATGACTAAATTTTATTGTACTCTGTGAACATGTTTTTATCGCATCAAATTTGCGGTGGCCACTTTAAATAAAGTACAGGAAGCTTTTCATAAATGATCCACTGGGGACTCAATAGGAAGTGACCTTACTTTTCATCCGTATTACTATAACAAAAAGCTTCTACTGGATGTTCACTTTTTGAAATTATTTGTCTCCTGGGAATCTTGTCAATGGCGATTCTTGTACTTTTGAGAAGGCACGTAAAAACACATTGAGTACGCCACTTGCAATTTGCTGAGTCTTTTAAGAGACTATTTTTCTTATGGAGAGGTAATTAAAATTGTATTTTTTTTATTTTATTAAATAAGGGGGCTTAAGCAATTCTGAAGTGGTAGTGATATCAGACAATGAGTTTTCATAATATCATGAAAGTGTATCCTAGATCCAAAGCAAATCCAAAGTCACTAAGCATAACACATTAGTCTGTACTTACAGAAAACCTTATAAATTAGTTAAATTACTGAAAAGAGTGAATTTATTATTCTTAACAAAAAATTAAAACCGACTATCAGAGTAAAAACGATAATAATTTATAATGAACGAAAAAGTATTAAATAATTCTCACTCTTAGTGCCTTATGAACATAAACCTCAACTATTTCTGTACACAATATTCATTATTTTGAAGTCGGTACCAGTCTTAAATATTAAAAATATTTTGTCATATAACTCAGCATTCTTAGCTGGTACCGTCTTCAAAATAATGAAGATTGTGTACAGAAATAGTTGAGGTTTATGAGAATTATTCATAAGGCACTAAGAGTGAGCATTATTTAATACTTTTTTGTACATTATAAATTATTATCGTTTTTACTCTGGAAGTCGGTTTAAATTTTTTGTTATTATATATATATATATATATATATATATATATATATATATATATATATATATATACATACATACATTATACACGTACTATAATATTATGGAGTTGGATTTATGATGAGCACTGACCAGTGTACTGCGTAATATTTCGGAACACACGCAAAGTATGTCAGTTCGTGCCAGAATGTCAGTTGTCTGATCATGATTAATATTCATCGCATTTTCTCAAAGTGATTGTGAAACAAAATGGCTACTCTTTTTTATCGCACATTATTCCGACCAGTGTTTTACGTGACGTTACTTCCAGGAGATAGCTGTAAAATATTTAATGAAATTTTTATCACAAAAATAATCTTAAGGCTCTAAAGCGATTCATCAACAAAAAATATTAATATTGTATTATATATCTTTTGTGATAGAATATTATGCTTAAGTACAATTTTTTATAAGACGATTTTGTTATGATGTATATGTTACGCTCAAAGACCGAAAACGCTCACTGAGCGAAAAAATGGCTCACAACGCGTTGTGGTTATAGTAAAACGGCCACGACGCGAAATTCGCGTCGTGGCCCTAGTGATAACGGCCACAACGCGTTCTGGTAATCACAGAAATACCACATAGCGAAATTCGTGTTGTGGCTGTCCTGCTATTCGACCACAACGCGTTGTGGTAATCGAGAAAAGCCATGACGCGTTCTGAGCATTTAAAAACAGCCACGACGCGTTCTGAGCATTCAAAAACACCCACGAAGCGAAATTCGTGTTGTGGCTCTAACGAAAACGGTCACGACGCGTTCTGAGCATTTACCATATTATTACGTTCATCGAATTCGAACGCCTACGCTGGACAAACGCCAGTGTGAAGTCAGCCTATAATTAATTTAAGTACTATCAGAGAATTTGATTCTTAGGCAGCTGGCAGATGGGGGACCTACGTAGTTTGGTCGCGTTACGTCAAACCCAGCCGACAGATCACACATAACATTGAATGAGGAATTTTCTTAGCTTTTTAATTGCTTTTTAATTTGATTCTTTTTTTTCTTTTTCTTCTTTTTTGGCAACTTGACACAAAGGATGTGTATGTTGTGCCACAGACAAGGTAAAAAGGTAAGGAATATGGCGGGAAAACCATATTCCTCCTATCATATTTTTCATCATCGTTTTCATGTATCGTCAGGTCTAAAGTCAAGTCAAAGTCTAAGTAAAAGTTAATACAGTCAAGGAGTCAAGTTGGTCGATTCAGTAAAGTGGTAGACGCTTTACTGAAACTTTCGATGGAGTTTTGGAGGGAACACAAAATAGCACGTTTCTGGATATTACATCACTTTCCTACACTTGTGCATGAACACGAATATCTAATGGTTAATATTCTACCAATATTACACATTAAAAACCCAGCTAACACAATTTTAGGAAAATAATATTAAAACACAACAGCACACTTTAACATTCCCGGCAAAACTCCTTAATTTGATTGTCAAACAGCTTCCATTTTAGTAACTTGATGGCGTATGGGCAGACAACTATCGGTAATACCAGGGAATACCATCAATGATTGCTACATATTACATAACTGGGCAAAAGCATGTAAAACTTGATACATTTCAATTTGAAAAAGACACAATAATATTCCAATGAATAGGATAATAAAGTTGTAATAACTATGTTTTAGTTAAAACTCGCGGAAGAAATAGCCCTATTTACCGTTGTTCACACCAAATGTCATAGGAATAATACATTTTGGTTTTGACAACATCTTACCTGCACTTGTGCAAGATAACAAATATTTAGTGGCTAATATTTTACCAATAATGAACATCAAAAACCCAAATAACACAATTTGGGGAAAAATAATAAAAACCACACAGACAATAAAAAGTAGAAGTAGAAAACTCTTTCAGTTATCATGTTTTCAGTTTGACAAGTGCAAGCGTGTTCCTAAGCTGTTACCAGTATACTGGCCTAATTGCTTAGGCCAATGATCGCTTAGGAGTATGATATTTTGATTGATATTATTACACTTGACAGTACACTGATATTTTTTAGAAACACGACCAACATGTAGTCAGTAATGCCAACCTGCAGATAATTTCAAATCGGTGGGGAACCAATAGAAAATTAGTGAGTGTCTACCGTCGCGCCGTCTGGTGGAGATGATAAAAAGAAAACAACCCATTGACATGATCCGACCAAATGACGTAGGTCCGCCAATACTGCCTAGGAATAAATTATTTCTTCGATGGTACATTGTTGTTGCGTATTGGTGGTCAATACTATTATATAGTTTTTGTTGGAAGATCCTTATTGTTTGTGTTAAATAATATTATTAGTACTTGAAGATTTTTAAATTGTTATAAAAATATATGTTGCACTCGGTAACTGCCGCGGTAAAGCAATTGCATATAATTTTTTATCAACTTATACTATTTGTAGCACGCACACTGACACCGTGCCGAAGATAAACGGTGCTGTTAAGTTTTTTTGTTACGGAGATTTCAAATTATTAATCCTATGTCCTTTTCTGGGACTTAAAGTACCCTAATACCCAGTGAAATCGATTCAGCGGTTTGGGCGTGAAAAGGTACCAGACTGACAGACAGATAGACACATTTTCGCATTTATAATATTACAAGCAGTTGCCCGCGACTTTGTTCGCGTGAACTTCAGTTTATAGACTGTTGTTCCCGTACATCGATAATCGATTGAATAATTTACGTGCAAATCATAAAAGTATATTGTGCGGGAACCGTACAATTTTCCTAGACAAAAAGCTTCCCTTGTCACTTTCCCAAAACTCAAAGTATCTGCTTACCAAAATTCATCAAAATCGATTGAATAGTTTACGCGCAAATTATAAAAGTTTATTGTGCGAGAACCGTAATTTTTCTGGGACAAAAAGTATCACTTATCCTTTCTAGAGACTCAAAGTATCTCCATACCGAAATTCATCAAAATCGACTAACTAGTTTCGCTCAAATCATAAAAGTATAATGTGCGGAAACAATAAATGCTCAGAATGCGTCGTGGCCGGTTTCGTTAGGGCCACAACACGAATTCGCGTCGTGGCTGTTTTTAAATGCTCAGAACGCGTCATGGCTTTTCTCGATAACCACAACGCGTTGTGGTCGAATAGCACGACAGCCACGACACGAATTTCGCTATGTGGTATTTCTGTGATTACCAGAACGCGTCGTGGCCGTTTTCACTAGAGCCACGACGCGAAATTCGCGTCGTGGCCGTTTCACTATTACCACAACGCGTTGTGAGCCATTTTTTCGCTCAGTGAGCGTTTTCGGTCTTTGAGCGTAACATATACAAGATTTTAAAACTTACTTAGATTAAAATATTTTATCATCTTAATCGTATTTAAAAAACAACGAAGCGTAAAACAAAATTAATTACATTAAGGCTGTTTACACACGGCGCCTGTGTAAGGACTGGGCCCATAGAAATACAAAGTTTAGTAATGGACTGCCGCTGCGGCGCGTGTGTAAACACCCTTAGTAATAATTGAGTACGAGAAATTTTAGTAGGTATTCGTCTACTGTTAAAGTACAAATTTTATTTAAAACATTGTAATCAAGTGAAAAATTTGTTTACTTTCGACCAAATCCGTACAAGACTTGCATGTATATTTCGGTTTTGAAGGCCCTAAAGCATAATAATGTTTTACAAACAAATTACGGAATTGGGTTACCGGTTGTTTACCGAAGTCTACGTGGTGGGCTTTTGTTATACAAAACACCAAACTTTCAACGAGGTGCTATGATTAATTAAAATTTTATGCGTTAGCAGGGAAATTTGGGGCTTAAATATTCACGAAATTCTTATATATATGCGTTCATTCATTAACGAAATACGTTTTTGCCGGGCAAAAATGATCACACAATATGTGCTTTTAATTAACATTTTTTACATCGGTGTTAAAAATAATCGGCCAAGTGCGAGTCGGACCCGCGCACGGAGGGTTCCGTACCGTTATCGAGCAAAAATAGGCCAAAAATTGTGTTTTTTGTATGGGAGCCCCCCTTAATTTTTTATTTTGTTTAAATATTATTATTAATTATTAAAGTTTACATATAGGTGAGGCCTTTGTGAAAATTTCAAGTGCCTACCTATTGTCATCATTGATACCGAGCAAAAAATGTTTTAAATATCACGTTTGTTGTATGGGAGGCCCCCTTAAATACCGGTTCATCCGTTCTTGAGTTATAAGTGGCGTAACTAACACAACTTTCTTTTATATATATAGATTATTATTAATTATTAAAGAACACGATATATAATTAAGGCTTTTGTGAAAATTTCAAGTGCGTACCTGTTGTCATGATTGATACCGAACAAAATATGTTCGAAAAATCACGTTTGTTGTATGGGAGCCGCCATTAAATATTTAATTTATTTTGTTTTTAGTATTTGTTGTTATAGCGGCAATATAAATACATAATCTGTGAAAATTTCAACTCTCTAGCTATTACCGTTATCGAGTTACAGCCTGGAGACAGACGGACAGACAGACAGACGGACAGACAACGAAGTCTTAGTAATAGGGTTCCGTTTTTACCCTTTGGGTACGGAACCATAAAAAAATATAAGATGTTTCTACAAAACGTATAGTGCGAGGATAGATAGTCATATTATGGTGACGTAAATGCCAACAAGTTGGGAGTTGCAACCTGCTGTTCCTCAAAATGGCACCAGTGACCATGATAACTGAAAAATCTGTACCATACGAAAAATGATACCTACTTGGATGTCATTGAGAGACGGACGTGGATGTAAAACAATAGATCAAAGTGTAAACAAATCCACTCTGACATACTAGGCAACTCTGCACTGAGGCTGCCATAATAAAAGGAGAAGAAGAATTAACTTCCAAGGCACAAAATATTACAATATCTACCAATTTAGGCTGCGTTTCCATATTTATCTGACTTTTAACTACCAAAAAAAAGCGAGTGTTACGTGTTTTGTGTTATTTACGTGACTTGTGAGCTTTACATAAATAAAACAAAATTCGGGCAGCGGCTGACAGTCACTTTTGCGTAAATACAGCCTTATTCCAAACGCAAATATTTCTTATAATTTATAAGATATAGTAGGGTATAAAATGCCAAAGAATGACGTCACTAATGAACTGTCATATTTCCTGTCCGAGGCTCTAGCGGCATCAACGAAGGCATCAATAACTGTCGTACTGGGGAGGCGCTATGTAACTTCCGCGCGCGTACACCTTCCGCGGCCCCTTAATTAAAGGTGAAATGTGAATTAAATTTAATAAATATTGATATGGTAAGGTTTGAGCTAGTAATCATTTTGCTAGTTCTAGTTAATTACTTTTAAACGTTTCAGATGTACTATCAAATAAGTTGAATCATAGCCTGGTCTATGGGTTGCGTTAGTTCAAACATTGAATTGACTCAATTCGGATAAATAACATAGGTCCTTCAACTGTCTATGAATCAATTTCTTCGACGGTACGTCTTACACGCTTGGGAAAACACACTGTCACATGGTTGGTCTCATTTCACAATTTCATTTAGTGACGAGCAAAATAATTGGTCTTGTTCTACCTTTTTTGCAAGAGTCAGGCCAATTTTGCTCATAGTCATGCAGTCTTTGTATTGGTCTTCCTTTTTTGCAAGAGTCAGGCCAATTTTGCTCATGGTCATGCAGTCTTTGTATTGGTCTTCCTTTTTTGCAAGAGTCAGGCCAATTTTGCTCATGGTCATGCAGTCTTTGTATTGGTCTTCCTTTTTTGCAAGAGTCAGGCCAATTTTGCTCATGGTCATGCAGTCTTTGTATTGGTCTTCCTTTTTTGCAAGAGTCAGGCCAATTTTGCTCATGGTCATGCAGTCTTTGTATTGGTCTTCCTTTTTTGCAACCAATACTTTCATTTGTCTGGATTTGATCGGTCATGTTACGAGATTGTTCTATAATAAACGATCCTAATGTGCGACCGTTTCTAAACAAACTACAAAATGGCATTTAGGTGAAAATAAGTAAATTCAAATATTATAGAAAACGGACTGGATCGAACGAAAAACGAAGTCAGATTATTACAGTAGAATACAAACCGTTTTTCCTTGTCAAATTTTCTGAGCAACGACCGATCTCTGTACTTTGCATAAAATTAATATGTTACACGCATCAAAAATATTATAGATAACAAGCATTTTTTCAACGTACATGTATGGTAGGTACTGAGATATTTGCGTTATGAATGGTATGTAAAATTTACTTTGCAATTACTGTCATTCACAAATTCAGTATGGCATTAGTATAATCTAGTTTAATATAAAGACTTTTTTTTCATTTAAAAAGAACTCTGGAACGAAATGTCACCAGCAGTATTTCCGGACCAATACGACTTGCAAACCTGAAGGTTTTCAGATCGTATTGGTCCGGAAATAGAGCGTATTCCCTCTGAAAAGGCCGGCAACGCTCCTGCAGCTCTTCTTATGTTGCTAGTGTCCATGGGCGACAGTAGACTTTGCTTTCCATAAGGTGACCCGTTTGCTTGTTTGCCCCCTTATTTTATAAAAAAACTAACTTTTGAATTTAACGGACATCGCTGCAGCCGACTATAGTTTACTAGCTGTTGCCCGCGACTTCGTCCGTGTCCACGTCAACATTTTTTTTCTTAAAAAATACAAATAAAGTATTCTATGTTACTTCTGGTACCTCCAAGAGTATGTGTACAAAGTTCCATGATGATTCGTCAAGTAAGTAGTTTTTGCGTAAAAGCGTAACAAACATCCACGCTTTAATATTTATAATATTAATAAGGATCAATACATAGTTTATGTTTCGATGATCTGGACGGACATATTATTTTAACGATCCGACATTATTCTTAAATATTCGATGAACGTGAAAAATTCATTCACGCGTAACGACGGGTCCAGATTTTCTTATCTGTACAGTATACACCTTATCCATACTAATATAATATCAATAAAGTGTGTCTGTATGGCACATCTTCATGCAATGGGCACTGTTGAAGTAATTTGCATTTGCTTTGGATATTGAATAATATTAATCTCATCATTCATCAATCATTCATCCATCGACCATCGGTAACTGAATATATCGAGTCCTAAAAAAGGATTTGTCATAGAAGTCACATAAATAAAAAAAAGTAAAATTAAATTAGTAAACTTTCATTGGTCATATCCCTCATAGCCTTCTGTACGTGCGAGGAATGACAACGCACGACTGCAGGTTCGATTCCCAGGCGGCTGACGTCACAATGTTTTTATAATAATTAAGAAATCTTACACACCTCTGTTAGTTATACAGGGTGTTTTAAATATAAGGTATACTAGGCCGAAAGGGGGTGACTAAAGGGCGTCATTCTGACTAACTTTTGTTCTAGTATACTTTATATTTTGTGAACCATCCTTATGGCTTAAATGTTTTTTGAACTTATTAGTTAGGCTTATATTGTAACTTGTGGAATCATAAGTAGTTATTTATTCGTCTTCTTGACGAATCTTCTCCAAAACTTCAAAACATTTCTCTTATCTAAACACTAGTTACTCTAAGCGGGGACGGTAGCAAGGGGTTTACATGCACCATCCAAGAAGCCTGTCACAATCTACAGGTGACGCTTACTTACCCACAAAACAAAACACGGACACTTAGTTTTGAACAGAAAAGTCGTTCTACCGTTCTTTAAAATACCGTTTCTCTCCTCTACACACTCATCATGCTACTACTTATGCTTACATATGACACTCGGGGTTTTTAAGAATTTAACTCGAACGATACTGTCTGTACGTCACACGCACGGTAGGGTGAGGTGCCAAAAAGCGACTGTAGCTTCCATCCGAAACGTGGGTACTGCGCATGCCTCCTAAAGTTAGGCTGGTAAGTTTATTTGTAAAGTGGCCTATGTAGTCGTGGTTGGGGGTATGGTGTAGGGTTTTCGGTAATGGTATTTACTTGTATGTATTTGGTAATGTTTCGCAACACAGCGGTAGGTTTGTGTTGAAATATTCGCTATATTAACTCGAAAATGTATGCGTCCATCAAGTATTTTTTGTTCCTATCAATTTAAACTTAAAAGCACTTAAATTGGTGAAAAAATTATGCTTTTTGTGTTTCTGTTACCTTTTCACTCTTAAAGAAATGAGCCGATTTTGATATGATTTGGTACCAAAATACATTGAGTATCTCAATACTTCTCAATAATTCAAAACAATAATTCTCAAATTAACTTAGCAGCTAGCAATATAGCTTTCAAAACAGATTTACAGTTTGATATCATAAAGTTCTTAACATCGAAAAAATGCATCGAATTAACGATTTCTAAGAAAATGCGGGGAATATTAATTAGTAAACCACAAAAATTACTCATTGATATTCACTTATTGTATTTGCTACGAGTATATCTATAGGAATCGCATATATCATATTAATATTATGGTTTATAGAATAACTTTCTAGCAATATTTTTAATCATTTCTAATTAACAGAATATATGCCACCATAATTTGTCCATTCATAATTATGATTGTTACTGGAACAACATGAAACAAATTAAATTAATTACAACAAATTGTATTCAAAATTTTAGTAATTAATTAAATGACTTGCCAAAAACCTTAATCGATCGGAATTTTCATTATAAATTTTCAAATGTAGGTTAAAAGGGGAGGAAGAGAAATATAGGTTGTAATTGTATAACTACAAAACAAATTGATACAGAAAAAAACAAGGCCTTTTCATCCGTGGTGGATTTTTTTTTAAACGGGCTTTGGCCCACCACACATTCCCACCACTGTATCTCCTGTGTCGCCAGGATCGACAGCGGTATCCAACCACGAAAACCCTTTGATATGATCTCAGGGAGCCCGAGGGACATGCTAAAACTGTCTTGGGACCCGCAACGAAATTAATCAGAAGATAATAGGAGGAGTAGGAAGATTCCAATTTCCCTCCCCATAAAAGCGGGAGACAGCACAAAGTTGCAATGACCGAAAGTCAAAGAACTTAAGGGGGAGCACCACGGAAATAAGGTTAATAATTGTGACTCCTTTTTTTTTTTTTTTTTTTTTTTTTGATATCGCAGGGGAAACCCATCATGGGTGCCCCGGGTTGGGTACCCCGGGGGTATGTGAGACTCTTACTCACTAAAACCACCTGCGGTTCGCCTTCAGCCGTATAACGGAGGGAAATCCCGGATCTGTCTAACACAGGACCCCCTCCACGACTGGCCGGTCTATCTCGGACCGGACTTCCACCAAAGTAAGGGAACGCTTAGGCGAACTAAAGCGTTCCCCTCGGCGCCGGGACTGACAAAGCCGGGCAGGTTCCCATCCTGACCCGGAGCCCCGTTAGACGAGAGATTGGAGGTTCGCGTAGCGACGCCTCCGCACTCCCGTCCTACGCCGGCGGAGCGGCAGAGAGGTGGGATCGTCCTCTCTGTCACGCTCCGCGGCCTCTTTCTGTGAAAGGACGGTTTCACAGAAAGAAACCACCGCCTGCCAGGCCTCATCACTCTCGAGCATGCAGCGTACCATGCTCGGGAGTGACAGGTCTCCACCTAGCACTGCCACGAGATCGTGGCGCTGCACGGCCCAACGATCGCACACCTCAAGGGTATGCTGGGCTGTGTCCTCCGCAGCGCCACATTCATGGCAGGCTGGCGTTGGCTCTCTCCTGGCAACCCTACACAGGTACTCACCGAAGCACCCGTGTCCGGTGAGCACCTGTGTAAGGCGAAAGGTGAGGGGTTTCCTCTTGCGGCGCATCCACGCCACAAGAACTGGACGCAGAGACTCAACGGTACGTTTACCGTACCGGGTCTGCGCCAGATCCTCACCCCACCTTCGTAGCAACCACTCTTGCCCCTGCTTTCGCACCCGCGAGAGCTCCTCCCAATTCGGTGACTCACCGAGAAGTGACCTCCTTTGTGAAACAAAGAGGTGCACCTCGGCGAGCACCATAGCCACGAGCTCCCACGGGGGATCTCCAGCCAGAGCAGTGGCTGCCACCCAGGAGACCGTACGGTACCCTCTGATAACCCTCACCGATATGACCCGCTGCGCCCTTCGCAGCTGTGCCTTATTACGGACGGTGAGGTAATCCGCCCAAATTGGAGCACCGTACAGGGCTATACTCCGGCAGACCCCGGAGTACAGCCGCCTGCAGGCTTCGCTGGGCCCCCCTATGTTAGGCAGTAGCCGGCCCAGCGCTGACGCCGCCCTCACGACCTTCGGTCCCAGTTGTTGGAAATGTGGGCCGAAGGTCCACCTCCCGTCCAGGATGAGTCCAAGACATTTGAGTGTCGGACTCACCCTTACCTCCAACTCTCCGACAAGGAGACGTGCACCCGGTGGGGGTCCTTTCCTCCCTGGCCCGTGGAAGAGCACGGCTTCGGTCTTCTCTATCCGAACCCGAAGCCCAAGTTGTTCAATGCGGCTGACTACGAGGCTTATCCCCTCTTCAGCCAGCCGCGCAGCCTCCCTATACGTCTTTCCCCGGAACGTGATATACTTATCATCTGCATAGCAGACGAAGTCCATACCGGGGAGGAGGTAATCCTTCCACAGGGCCCAGTCATAGCCAAGGTCCCAGAGGTTCGGACCCAGAACCGAACCTTGTGGGACACCGCAATCAACCTCCACCCTTACTAAGGACCCCGACCGATCCTCGTACACTATCACCCTGTCGGAGAGATACGCCTTCAACTGCCTCCCGAGATACGCAGGCACCTCAAAGTAATCAAGTGCCTCGCGTATTACGCTGTGAGGGAGACTGTTGAAGGCGTTGGCTATGTCCACGGACACCGCCACCACCACCTCCCCTCTGCGTTCCGCCTCCAACGTCACTGACCTTAAGCGCCCTATGGCGTCAACGGTCGACCGACCGGCCCGAAACCCGAACTGTTCATCTGACAGTCTAGGTCCGGGACCTCCTTCCAAATGCTGTACAAGGCGGGAGGCAATGATGCGTTCAAACGCCTTGCCCACCTCATTCAGCAATACAATCGGCCGCACCGCCGAAGCACTGTCCAATGTTCGCCCGCCCTTCGGTAGCAGGACAAGGCGGCCTTCCTTCCACGCCTTCGGGAACTGACCGCACTGGAAATAGCGGTTAAACAATTCCCGAAAGCTTTCTCCAAGATGCACGAGAGCAACGGCGAGAACTTTACCATGCACCCCATCCGGACCAGGTGCTCTCTTCCTACTACGAAGGCGGAGCATAACTTGCTCCATTTCGAGATCAGTGACGGGTGGCGGAACACCCTCATCCATCGAGCCCGGCGTCTGTCGGGCCATCCGCGGCGGAACGAAACCCGCTGGAGGATCAGGGAATAAATCCCGGACAATGTTCCTCAGCAGGTCTGGTTGTAGCGTCTCCGTCAGTGGGGCCGACTGTGCGCGAAGTTTATCTCGCGCCCTTTTGTATGGTCGGCCCCAGGGGTCATTTTCCAGCCCCTCAACCAACTCCATCCACGCTCGCTCTTTGGCCCGACTGATGGCCGACCGCAGGATCTGCCTTTTAGCTTGGTAGACCCTGTAGAGTCGGCCATCCCGCTCAACGTCTTGGGGACGCCGCCGTCTGCTACGAACATAAGCACGTCGTGCCGCGTTACAGGCAGCACGGAGGTCGGTCAATTCGGTCGACCACCAGTACACCGCCTTATGAGGAGGAGGACGACCCCTAACTCGAGGCATGGCCGCTTGGCACACATTCGTAAGCGTGTTACCGAGACAACCAGCAATATCGTCTACCCCCATTCCCTCGAAAGACGGTAGACTCCAGCGACCGACTATGGCCGCCTCCTCCGCTAGTTCCCGGTCGAACTTGGTAATCGCCCAACGCGGGAATCTGCTACGCCCCCCAGGCGACGACGCCGAGCTCGATGAGCAGGCTGGAGACACCTCAAATCTAATATATCGATGGTCCGAGAGTGTTTCCATCTCCGTTTCAACTCTCCAACCTTCCACCCGGCGTGCGATGACAGGAGTGGCAAACGTTAAGTCCACTATGGAAAATCCCGTCTGTCGCACGCACGTAGGAACAGACCCTCTATTTATAAGGGACAGTCCCGCCGCCACTGCCCATTCTTCCACCTCCCTTCCTTTTGGATTCGTGACCGGAGACCCCCACGCCGAGGACTTGGCATTGAAATCTCCCGCCACGATCACAGGGAGAGGGGCAAGTCGCCTAATTAGGGGCCCTAGAACATCGAGGAATTGTTCCAAGGCCGCTAAATTACGGTTCGGGGAGAAGTACACTCCGATGATTGCGACATTCCCCCAAACAGCTACCACATATCCATCTCCTTTCATTCTGGGTATGAGAGGAGGTCCAGCACCTGATCTAACAACCAGCCCCACGGAACCCAAAGTATCACCCGCCCAATGTGGTTGGGGAGGCACGTAATAGGGCTCCGACACAATGCCTAAGCCAATGCCACACTCCACCATGGTCTGCAAGAGAAGATCTTGAGCCGCGGCGGAGTGATTTATATTGGCCTGTAAGAAGCTAAGATATCCAGGCATTATTCGGACATCTCAGCCTCTGGCGCCACCGAAGGACCCGCCCCCGACGAGCGAGGGGGCAGAGAAACCTTACCACGCACTGATGGAGGGTTGCAAACCTTTGTCCCCATGACATGATCAGCGCTCCTACCAGCCTCCGCACACACTAAGCAGTGAGCCTTGGCAACTGTGCAGTCCCTTGCTTTATGACCTGGCTGCCCGCACCTATAGCATAGGTCACCACGGTCCTTATCTGAGGGGCATAAAGGTGCAGTATGTCCCCGACCCAGACACCTAAAACAGCGCATGGGGCGAGTACCCTCATGCCGCAATCGGACCTTACTCCAACCGACAACCAAGTAGCCCTGACGCAGTAGCTTTTTCGCCACTGCCACAGGGCATGTCATGCGGGCAAAGCCGCTTCCAAGTGGACCGTGATTTATTTCCCCGACCCAGACCTGCTCCAGAGGACAACCACCTTCGACCGAAACTGCCGACCGAATCCGCTCCTGAGTCGCGGTGTCATCCAGGCCAGTCAGCCTAAAACTAGTTGTTTTGACCGGTCTGACAACGTCCGCGACGTCAGCTAGCACCTCCGATAGCTTTTTAGCTAGGACATCCGCTTTATCTCCACTGGAGCGTCCCGGCACCTCAATAAGACGAGCCCCTGTGGCCGAACTTCTTATTTTTAGAGGCCCGATGCCCAACTCCTTCACACTTCCAATTTTGAGCTGGGCTTTGGTGAGAGCCTCACTATACGTGACCCCAGCTTGAGAAGCTTCAGGGCGCAACCTTACAACAACTGCCGAAGAAGAAGGCAGAGTCAGTTTCGCACCTTTGGCCAGTTTGGCCTGAGGTACATCCTTCTTTTGTGGCACAGCCTTCTTTTTCGGCTTCTTCCTTCCTACTACCGTCGACCACGCCTCCTTGGTGACAGCATCTGCAGCAGGTTCTGCAGTCGCATTCTGCGACATAGCAGGCGGAGCATTTGCAGCTGGTGACTTTGCCACAAACGTATCTGCAGCCTGCTTCTTTGTGGCTGGTGCCTGCAAATTCTGTTGCGGGGCCACCCTCCTTTCTTCTACATTGGAGGTGGAGGGACCGAAGTTGGACCATTGTGCCTCCTTCTGCCCCTTCCCTTTCCCTTTGCCCTTCTTAGCGGTCGGAGCCGGCCTCAATTGGGGCGAACAGACAGCGGAGGGAAATCTTCCTTCCCTGCAGATCGCTGCGCCACCTTCTCCGCCCGTACCTCCATCCGAGGAAGGGCCAAGATCGGAGACATCGGTCGCTCAACTAGGGTCTTCTTAGCCGCAATTGCAGCCCGAGTCTCCTTCGCAATCCTTGTGTTGTCAGACGCAAGTGGAGGACGAACAGCAACAGGAGGCAACAGTCTGTCCTCTAATGATGCCAGTCTGCCATCAACCAGGTTTCCGACCAGCCTGGCGATGCTTGCCTCTAAGACACCCAGCTGTTCGCTGGACATTGGGCTCGGACTCTTCTTCTGGGCTACCTCCTTCTTGGCCTCCTCAAAATCCCTCCGGTATGCCCGGACCTCCTCCCGGAGATTTGCCACCTCTCGCTTCAAACGGTTATTGTCGGCTTTAAGGCGACGAGTCTCTTCAGCCTCCGAACGGGAGGTCAAGGTTTCGAGGACCATCTTCACGACTCCTGCAGCCCGACGGATCTTATTCGAGTAGCCCCCTTTCAGGTTCGTACTCCGACCGGTCAAGCCCAGGATCTCCTTGATGCCGTCTTCTGCCACCGTCTTTAGGTCCTCAATTCCCATCTGATCCGGGTCAAAATCCAGGGGACCAGGGGGGATCGCGTCAACATCTATGGGTTCTACATTTGACCTACTGTAGACCCTACGGTTAAGAGAGACCGTTATATCGGAATCTCCAGCCTCCTCGGACGTATCCCTAACTGCAGGGCGAGACGAAGACTGTCTACCAGCCGTACCCCTCACCCTGCCGCGCTTGGCCTTGGCCATCTTGTCTGCTGCAGCTCCAAAGTCCTCAAGTCGGCGCTTTAATGGACCAGAATCTGACTCCGAGTACGACCAATCGCGACCCAGCAACTCCTCTACGGTGACTCCGCCCCTGATCGTGGATCGGTCTAGAGAGGTGTCACGTGATACATCACGCGACACATTGCGTGACACATCACGCGACACATCACGCGACCCATCAGCATCACTCTCCAATTCCCTCTTCTTAGATTTCCTGCTTCGTAACGGCGCGGTCAACCGCGAACCGTCCGACAACTCTATCCTCATAGAATCGTCCTTCCTATTCGCCGTTAAGTCCGCTTCCGATGCGGCTAGGGGCATCGGCCCCGGACCAACGCGCGACATCGTCAATGCAGCCAGTTCACTATGCGAATCGTGTTCCTTAATCAAGCCAAAGTCGTTATTTTCTTCTACCGCATGTTTAGGGCCCCCAGTATACATGGCCCGATCCCCCGACGAAGCGGGAGTGTGGGATTCCCCGGCGTTGCCGGAACCCACCCTGGGAGTATTTTTTCCATGCGAACCTTCCATTATATATTCCCATTTAAGGCTGGGTCAACCTTTGTGCCCTAATGACCTACACACCCAGTGGCCATGCAGCCTATCGCCGGGCACTGAACTTAGGCTTCGGGGCCCACAGGCCCATCCATCTCACAAGCACACACAGAATTACACACACAAACACACATATACCGGCGTTCCGCCACCCCTCCCGTGTCACCGTGAAAAAGCTCACGATGACACGGGGGAGGTGCCCAGGGACACGACGTGGACGGACCGGTATCGCCCCCTAATTGTGACTCCTAAGCTAAGCTAAGTTAATATTGGAGTTTATTGTGTTTGACTGTTGCCAATAATAATTGTGACAAAAACGCTTGAAGGCACGGAAGTTCCTAGCGCTATCCACGAGATCACCGTAGTATGCGACTCCAGATGTACAGAATAGGTTGTTTAGCATAGTAGTTCTTTCGTCCTGCCAGAGACTGCACTCCCAGAGAACATGATGAGCGGTTTGTTCAAACATGTTGCCTTCGGTCGAGCACTCGCACATGGGTGAAGGCACTAGTTTAAAACCGTAAAGTTTGGCCTTAAAATTTCCATGACCGGTCAGGAATTGAGAAACGCAGTGATCAATATCCATCCACTGTTTGGATAGCCGTTCACGAATATTAGGGAAAAAGTTATAAAGATGACGCCCTTTGGTGGAACAGTCCCAACGCGACTGCCATTCGGAGATTAGGCTTTGCACAGAGTTTTCTAAAGGTTCAAACAATCTTGCTATTTTAATTTTATCGCGAGCGCTTAAAAAGAACGGGTTGTCAATGTTTTTATTATGATAATACATTGTCGCACGACGCTGAATCTCAAGGTCAACGGGTAAAACTCCGGCTAACACAGGCAAGGCTTCGGTGCTTGTGGTCCTGTAAGCTTTGCATAAGAATATAAGAGCAAGACGTTGGCTTTGTAGCAACTTGCGACGAGCCGCGCCGATAGTTGCTCTGTCGGCCCACACGGGGGCCCCGTAGCAAATGCTGCCTAGGTAAGTAGCGGTGTATATTAATTTTAGGGTTTTGAAAGAGAGGCCCCATGTCGACGTAGATATTTTGGTAAAGGAGTAAAAATTGCGCTTCGCTTTCTCACCAGTTTGAATTATATGTTCTAAAAATGTAAATTTATTTTCCAAGTAAAAACCAAGATAACAGAGCGACTGTTTGCGTTTAACGTTAATATTGTCAAGTTTAATGCTAGGGGAAGATATAAGGGAACCTTTTAAAAGGATTTGGTAAGTTTTATGCGCGGCGAATTTCAGGCGATTACGTTTACCCCAGCTCGATATTAAATTAAGACTGTCATTGGCTTTAGATTCAATTTCGGAACGTGAATTTGCTTGAACGATGAGAAAGCCGTCATCGGCGTAGCCAACTAGTACGCACAGCGGTGGTAGGGGAAGACTTAATAAATCATCAAATCCGAAATTCCATAGCTTTGGCGAGATAACAGAGCCCTGAGGGCAGCCGCAAGTTAAATCTTTGGCGTGTGTACAATGGCCAAGTCGAAGCTTAGTTTGACCATTAAAAAAGTAAGAACGTATTATGGCATAAATATTAGAGTAGCAACCTCGATTTTTTAACCGACTTCCAAAAAACGAGGAGGTTATATGTTCGGCTGTGGATATTTTTTTTTTTTTTTTTTTTTTTTATTTTTTTTTTTTTTTTGTATGTTCAACGATTACTCCGCCGTTTGTGAACCGATTTTCGAAATTTTTGCTTTGTTGTATTTGGTTTTACTCCAATTTGGTACCATGTTCACAAAGTGGTGACCTGATGATGGGATCCAGGAGTAATCGAGGGAACTCCTCGAAATTTATATGGAAACATATGGTGATTTTGGTTTTATGTAAAGTGTACTAAGAATATGCTACCAAAAAGTCAAATATTGGGTCAAGGTATACCATGGTTTCGAAGATGCTGAGAGAACTCCTGACTCCTTATAGATACACGTTTGGGAGTTTCGGCGTTGTTTTAAGAACAGAAAGCATATGCTACTATGCAACTCATATTCATCATCATAATCATCATAATCATCATCGTCTTCATCATTACCACGTCGTGTTAAGGTCACCAATGTCTCATGGCACAGAATAGATAATAGTTCAAGGCATAGGTGTGGATATACTAATAATAATAATAATTTTATACTGTATAACAACACTTTGTTTAAATATAGACGGCGGTCAGCACCGCGGAGGCGACGGTATCGCGGCGCCGCCGCGCGGCGAGTGGCGGAAGATCGAATATACTTTACTACTTTATATACAGATCGAATACTTTACTAACTACTTTATAAAATTTTAATAGACAAAATATAGAATTAAAATAAAGTTATTTTAAAAAGAGCATTTAAACAAAACAAAGTCAATAAGTGTCTTTTTAATTAGTTATACTTATTAAACGATAGATGGCGCACTAAGTATCGATTTGAATGGATTTGAAATTGAATTCTTGATTACAAGAACAGCTGTCAATAATTATGATAATATTATATTACTAGCTGTCCCGGCAAACGTTGTTTTGCCAAATAAATAATTTTTGGTATTAGATGAGTAGCTACGCTACATCCAATGCAAGTTTATACAGTTTTTTATCTGATAGATCCTTCGATCGTGGAAAAACGAGACACAATAGCCTTTCTATTGTTATCGCAATCGCCGGTGACCGCTTGGGGTTTGAAGTATTAAAATTGTTAAATTACTTAGCACAATATGTTCACTTCACTGATAATATATTATTTTGTGAGTGTGAACTGTGACTCTTAACAAATTGTAATAAGATACGTAAAATATACGCGAAGGTTTACCTACCAGTGTAACTAAAAAGAGTGAAATTATTATTATTTTTAACAAAAAATTAAAACCGACTTCCAAGGTAAAAAGAATATTAACATTAATATGAACTAAAAAGTATTAAATAATTTTTGCTATCTAATAGTGCCTTTTTCCGAATTCGGCTAAACCTCAACTATTTCTGTACTCAATCTTCATAATTTTGAAGTCGGTGCCAGTTCCAAAAGTTTCAAATATTCTGTCAGAGGACTGAAGATTCAGCTATCTGGTACCGACTTCAAAATAATGAAGATTGAGTACAGAAATAGTTGAGGTTTAGCCGAATTCGGAAAAAGGCACTATTAGATAGCAAAAATTATTTAATACTTTTTAGTTCATATTAATGTTAATATTCTTTTTACCTTGGAAGTCGGTTTTAATTTTTTGTTAAAAATAATAATAATTAGTTTTAATAATAATATCGGCCACCAAGCATGATCGAACGCGCCGGAGATATCTAATGAAATGGCGACCACGTATTTGGATTCCGAAAGATTTACTATTTTTCTAACTTCCATAGCCGCGTCAACAGTCGATTTCCCGGCGGTGAAACCGAACTGATGACTATGAAATTTAGGGCCACCGGGTAGCAGGCGAGGTACGATGAGACGTTCTAGTAATTTACCTAAGCAAGGCAGTAACGTTATCGGACGGTAAGATTTTGGGTCGTCTGGAGGTTTGTTTCCCGCTTTAGGTATTAATTTTAAGCAACCGGTGCGCCAAATTTTTGGAAATATGCCTTCTGCGATACATCTGTTGTAAACATGTAGAATCGATGAATTGGCCGCTAAGCACGCTTGTTTTATCATAATATTCGATATTTTATCCTCGCCCGCAGATTTTTTTATAGGCAAAAGGTTTACTATTTTACTAAACTCCTCCGAAGTTGGTAAATCTGAGACCGGTGTATGAATGGGGTCTAACATTCTACTCCTAATGTCGCGGTGGTGTTCATCATCCAAGGAGGGCTCGTCGTCTGGGATGAGAACGTTTAGATATGCCTTCGCCGTTTCATCTAAACTACAAGTGTAAGAGTTGTTAATTTTAATATTTGAGAAAAAGCTTGGCTCATTACTACTACTGGGTTTAAGCTCGTGATATAACGAGGACCAGGGGCCCTCTTTATCTAGTCTATTCGTGGCATTCTTCAACATATTATTTTTTGCTAACGTAACGGCGGCGCGATAGCGTGACCTTGAGATGCGTAGGTTATTTAAACTAATTATGTAAGTATCATCCGAACGATTGAGGCCAGATTTACGAAGATTATTAATTTTGCGCCTGGCCCTTCTAAATTCCCGACGAAGATTAAGAAGTTTACTGTTCCACCATTTACAGTTGTGATCTTTTTTCAGAGGTCTACGACCCAAGGCTACATCGGCACAGTAAACAAATGTGTTTGTCATAATTTCCGCGCACTCGTTAACGTTTAAATCCGGCCGAGTGAAGTCTCCGGCATGAGCGGTAATGAGGAAGCGGAATAAATTCCAATCGCCGTTCTTTACATTGTATTTATAGTCATTAGAATTGACTACGGTATCACTCGGGACCGCACGAGAAAACTCGTACACCAGTAAGCGGTGATCACTACATGACGCATCGGGAAGGACACGCCAATGCCTAATCTGGACGTACGCGCTAGATAGCGTGACGTCAATTGACGATTCGCCCGTTGGGCTACTATAAGTAGGTGGTGCATCGGGGGTGTTGTGAATTTGGAGGTTAAACTCCGCAATAAAGTCTTCGACGGCGCAACGTCGGTCGCGATCGGTGTACCTTAGCTGGCCGTGCCATAAGGGCGAGGATGCATTAACGTCGGCGCCTATAATGATTTTATTGCCCGCGAGAGTCTGTAGTACGTAACGAAGTTGATGTAGATGGGGGCTAATAGGATCCGCGTACTGGAAATAGCAGCTAACTACGTAAAGCTTAAACTGAGGACACGAAACCTCGGCTACTGCACAGTGCGTTGTCGATAGGTTAGTTAGGGCCGTGATTGAAAATCTAGACTGAGGTGTGTAAATACCCGCGCGAGCTACGTTACTAAATTGTATCATGTTCGGCCGTAGCGACGCGAGTTGATATTGTTCTTGAACTAGTACTAAGTCTAAATTATAATCAGAAACTAACTTCTGTAATTCTAACGTCGCGTGCTTGCTATTATGGAGGTTTAACTGTCCTATATTTAAACTATCCATACCTAGTTGTTAAAATGAGTTGCTCCATTTTGCTCTTATATGTTGGACAGTCTGGGGAGCCCGTGGAGTGGTCGGAGGGTTTTTTATAACGAAGGCAACTACCACAGACCGACTTAAAATTGTCTTTGTCTTTGTTGGGGCACGATAACGAGCTATGTTTTTCGGCACAGTGATAACAGCACGGATTAGGATCACGACAGAATTTAGCGACGTGCCCGTATTGTTGGCAGTTGCCGCAGCGGACCAGCTCAACGTCGTCCACGAAGCGACACATCGCCCAATCGATGAATAGTTTTTCTTTGGAATCGATCAGGTGTTTACGAACAAGAGGGTCTAATTCAATGCCTATCCATTTCCTGTTGTTATAATCTTTGTTTAAATTACGGCGCCTCACTATTTTTGTAGTGCGCAAAAATTGTTCTTGTGACATATTAATTTCGCCGTTTATATTTTGATTGTAAAGTGCGACTAGGAAATTATCGTCCGTCATATGTTGCGGGACATCTTTTACGAGAATGCGCGGGTTACGACCTTTAGGCGACTCGAGTCGCAGACCGGCCGATTTAAGTGCTTCCACCGATTTTAATTTATTGACTTGCGACTCGCTAGTAAGTCGCAATATCACACCCGAATTTGAGGTTTTTTTGACGCCGTGAAATTGGAACCCATCGGCCGGGTTGATGACTTTCATCAGAGCTTGTTTAGTCTCCGACGACGATTTTAATTCCGCCGATTTTTCTTGTGTCGGATAGGCAATAACGCAAGGAAGTGGTTTTCGCGTCTCGACTGGCGGCACTGACTTCGCAAGTCTTAGTTTAAGCGCGTCCGAGTAGGAGGCAGAAGGCGCGGCGGAGACTGGTTGTACGACGGGATTAGTTTTAGCGGCCAGTAATTCGCGTTCCATATTGGCTACCTTGGTTTCCAAGGACGAGTTCTTAATAGCGAGGAGTGAAACGATTGTAGTTATTTTTTGTGTCATACTCATAATTTCTGACTTATTGGTAAAATTATTGCGACGAGATACGGTATCGTTTGCGAACTCATTAATCTTTGCTAAGTATGAGCTGGCTTCGCGGACAAGCTCGTAATAATTGCAAGAATCGTCGGATGCGCGGCTTGTGTCTAACAATGACGTAACGGGGGACAGCTGCGACTCGTCCCTAGTGGGTTGGTGACGCTTCTCCACGGGTGACAAGGAGGAAGGAGATAATTCCGACAACAGACGTTTACCGGACGAGAATGTCGGAGAACGAGGAGTTTTGTCACTTCTAGAAAACGGGGTTGTATCTTTATCCGGCGGTATATTATTATGACTCGACATTGTGACTTAATTAAAATTAGATGGCAGCAGAAAACACTATAGGTAATATGTATTTGCAATAATAAAAGTTAAACTGTAAGTCCCAGTCAGCTGATCGCAAGGCCGGCCGGCGCCGCGCGAGCGGTACCGACACACACAATATTTACCTACCTACAATTCCCTACTGATAAAAGTGAACAAAGAAATTACTTACCGAGTTAAATCCAAGAAAATACGGGCAAATGTGTTTAAAAAACTTACAGTACACGTAGATTACACCGTTACCTAGCTATTTACACACACTCAGCACGAATTTATCGATTTAAAACCACTGAAAATGATTTTTATTCCCGGAGCGCACGTCAGACGATGTTAACCGTACGGAGTCCGCGGGGGAGAGGTGGTGGTGGATGATTTATACAGTATTATCAGAGCGAAGTAACCACTCTCTAAATGCTGTAGTGCCTGGGACAAGATTTGAAATGTCCGTATGGTCGCCCAAGCACATACGGCATTCTCGCAACATAGTCGGCCTAGTCCAGAGATATGAACAGGTCAATACCTGAAAGGTCTTGGTCCAACCATGTGCAGGTTTCTTCACGATGGTTTTCTTCACCGTTATATGAGCGTCCGTTATGTACCTACTTGAAATCTGAAAATGTCTCATTGGCCATTGCGGTACACGCCTACACCCGGGATCGAACCTACAGTCGACATCAACTAGTAATATTATAACTGTTAAATATAAACTAAAAAAAGAAATAATTGTTATCTGCATAAACCGCGGCTCTTTTTGCGTCTTTGTAAGACTGATTGCCAATTACCAACTCAACAAACGTTTGAGTATCAACTTAGATTCGCCAGGCCCTACAGACAGTATAAAATTATTTTGCATCTGCATCACCTTTTTGCCAAAGAAATAAGGACTACTTTTATACAAACTGTAGAGTAAAATAAGTCTGAACTGATTAAAGATTGTTGATACTGTCGTGGGCGGCGTCTTTTGCCCATTGTTTGCACGTTTTTTTCATAAAAATATAAAGTGGAAAAACTGGTGAGAAAACGGTATATTTTTATCAACAAAACAGTTTGACTGTATTATTTCTTTACTGTATTATGTGAATTCTAAGAAAATAAAGAGTATTACCATCATGTAAAAGCAACAAAATATGTTAACGAATCTGAAAATAACCAGCCTTCCCTGCACTTCTACGAATATTTCAAGACAAAATTTAGCCAAATCTATTCAGCTGTTTTTGATAAAGAGACTAACAAAATTGAAAATATTTGTTTTAAAGGTTTTGCCATTTATTTTTTTCCATTATCAATATAAAATTAGATAAAATTTTATTCTCAGGCCTAACAAATGTACATACAAAATTTTATTAAAATCGGTTGAGCCGTTTTGGAGGAGTTCGCGCACAAGCACTGTTTCACGATAATTTTATATATTGGATAGATATTATGCACATTGCGCTACAAAGGCTTAATGCCTCGTGGCATTTTCTTACAGCCAACTCGATTTCCTCAACCACTTTAAGTATCAATTTCTAGTGCCGTGGGAATATGTGGGAATATGTGAGTGATGGCAACGGATTTAGAATTGTTCTTGATGAGATATTTTGATATTTTGGGCAGAATATAGGAAGAAATTCTTCCGGCAGAGTATATTATTAATAGTCAATAATTTTTTTTATTACTATCAAGCTAATTTTTTGCGAGTAGCTTCATTTTGATAAGACAAACAACATTACATTTTTATCTGCGAAAAATCTTGAATGTGGTAGCTAACAGAGATAGAAAGGATTTCATAGTTGATTTGATAGTCCTAAAATATGGATTGTTCTATTTGTAGGACAATGTTACTCTTAAATTGTTTAACTATTTACCTACCAATATACAAAAATTAGCTGGTTATGGTTCCGTTTTAAGGTTCTGTAATCAACAAAACTTGGTTGACTACAGTACCCTAAAACGGAGCCCTGACTATAAGGTGTTGGTGCATTTTAAGTACCCTGTTAACTTTGATCAGTTTGACAAACAAGTTTGATGTAATTTACGTTTTCATCAAACAGCAGCGCAGACGAACAAACGTGCATCAAACAAGTTTGTCAAACAATTAGCTAGAATCGGTTTGAGATCATGAGATTTTGTTTGACAAATACAGCGGAACACGTTCAAACACGTTTGTCAAACGCTACGCAAATCCAAATTTTCTTCAAACAGGTCAAACACGTAGTTTGTTTGACAAACGCTTCAAACAAAGCTGTACACTATCAAACTGTTTGACAAACACGTAAAATTTGACAAACAATTTGATCGTTTGCAGGGTACTGGTTCACCAGCTTGAAGGGTTTTAGTTCTCACTTTCACATCAACTCTCTCACTCTCCTCCGATAGTTAAAAAACCAACAAAGCCTGTAAAGGTCTCCAAAAATATATAATACAACTAGCTGTCCCGGCAAACGTTTCTTTGCCATATTAAGTATATAAAGTATTTTTTTTAAATTTGGTCGAAGCGCTAACTGTCGGACAGACTAAAATTAAAATCCGAATTCGAATATTATTTAAAATTTGACACTGCGATGGCAGCCGACTGTCGGATCCAATGTAAAACATTCCAAAATCAACAACTACTAATAAATTAAAATTTAATTAAAAAAACATTGTCCAGCGGACAAAATTGTGAATCTAAACCATTTCCAGATCCCCTTGAACACACACAAAAAATTTCATCAAAATTGGTCCAGTCGTTTAGGAGGAGTTCAGTCTGCATACACACGCACACAAGAAATATATATATTAAGATTTCTAAACAAAACGTAGTGACCCTAAACCAACAATTATATTACAAGATGATGCCCGCAACTTCGTTGCTCCAAAAATCGTTTATCGCGTGGGAACCGTACATTTTTCCGGGATAAAAACTATCCTATGTCCTTTCTCGGGACTCAAAGAATCTCCATGCCAAATTTCAGCACAATCGGTTCAGCGGTTTGGGCGTGAAGAGGTAACAGACAAACAGACAGACACACTTTCGCATTTATAATATTAGTATGGATTACGTGACCTGCCTATTTAATATTTAAAATTAATTACCTAATTTGGTTTAGGTTACAAACTAATTATGTTAAGCATAATAAATTAGGTAATCTAGAAATAACTTCATGCATATTATAGAGTAGTCACATTACATTTCGATACTATATAGGTACAGGGTGTAACAGAGCTACGTGACCCATACACACCCTAAAGTATTACCACAGTTTTGTTACACCCTGCATAGTGATCGCTGGTTGACTCACGTAAATCAACATACCATTGGATAAAAAAAAAACGGGTTAAAACGCAAACTATGTTCTAATCCAGAGTCTACGCCTGGGATTATTCCACCATCCTAAGAATACACAATCTAAAACCGCATTAAAATCAAAATCACTCATCACTAAAGAAGAGATTGTATTCCCTCTTAAAAGGCCGAACATCCCTTCATTAAGTTGCGAGTGTCCATGGGTGACAGGAGTTGCTTTCCATCAGGTGACCCGTTTGCTCGTTTGCCCCCTTATTTTATTCTTATAAAAACAAAATATATCCTTTTATCCCAAACTGACCTGTAAAATGACCTGAAATTTATATGGATTTGACAGATTTACGAGACGTCTCACCTCACGCTCACGAAATATGTCAATTCAGTACAAATTTAGAAATGCATCTACGCGTCACGTAGCGGCCTGAATTGACCCCTAATCTAGCCTTAGTTTATCGCCGCACTTTTTTATTGTGTCCTCTTCCGGAACTCAAAGTATTTATACATACAAAATTCCATCCAAATTGGTTCAGCGACTTCATTGTCAATTATAATTACTGACAAAAATACATACTGGACATTTTTTTTTAAATAAAATAAGGGGGCAAACGAGTTAACGGGAACTTGCAACATCAGAAGAGCTGCAGGTGCGTTGCCGGCCTTTTAAGAGGGAATACGCTCTTTTCTTGAAGGTTTGCAGGTCGTATAGGTCCGGAAATACTGCTAGTGACAGTACGTTCCAGAGTTTTACAGTGCGCTTCAGAATGTTACGCGAAAAACGCACTGTGGAAGACTGCCACTCATCAAGGTGATGAGGATGGTATGTTTTTCGCGTGGGACGATGGCGAAAAGTTGCAGGTGGTATGATTCCGAACAATTCCTCAGAGCACTCCCCGTGATACAACCGATAGATGATGCAGAGCGAAGCTACATCTCGGCGTAATTCCAAGGGGTCCAAGCTGTTTGAAACACTATGGCAATTCGAGCGGCCCTTCGTTGGATACGATCCAGAGGGAGCAGTTGGTATTTTGGCGCCCCTGCCCAGAGATGAGAACAATATTCCATATGAGGCCGAACCTGCGCCTTGTAGAGTTGTAGGCGTTGGTCCGGACTGAAGTACTGTCTCGCTCTGTTAAGAACACCAAGCTTCTTCGAGGCTAATTTGGCCTTACCCTCTAGATGATATCGGAACTGGACTTCGTTCGATATGTTGACGCCAAGTATCTCAATGCTAGGGGAGATGGTTAAAGATGTGCCCTCGAAACGAGAATATACGACCAAATATAAACGTGTAACATTTTTAGCATATTAACGGCTACACAATGAATAAACTTAAATTTAATAATGTGTTTTACAAACAATGTATGAGGACAAAATCTTCATTTAATTACATATTGTTAGCAACAAAGTCAAAAAATATATCCTTTGAAAACCTTCCGAAGCTGCTCCTGTCTGGGTAATTCAGAATTCTTTTAGAATTACTAACACACCTTATTGAGTTATAAAGTAATCCAAGCACAATGCTCCTAATAAGATTAAGGGGCTTTTTACATTCAGATAATTAGCCTCACAAATTGTAAAAGTCGGAGATAATTTAATAAATTGCGAACGATGAAGCTACTTTTAGAAGACTTTTACGGGGCTTTATAAGAAATAAAAGACTGTGTTATGAAATTATACAGAAAAACTCATGTTGATTTGACATGTTAATGATATTAATCCGTCGATCACCAATTCCTGGAAATCTTTTGTTATCGCGACCCATATGGGCCTTACGGGGCTTGATGGGTTATACAAAATGTAGATCGCTTTAAAAGTAGGTAAGAAAATATCTTAATCCTTCGATCGGAGATTCTTGGATATGCTATTGTATTTTAATTGTTGTCGCGATGGGGCTTGATGGGTAATTATTATATAAGTGCACTTACAATATTACAATAATGTTTTAGTGCGTGGCCAAATGAGAAGTAAAGCCGCTATCATGTAGTGTTACTTCAGAGAAAACTATTTCATGTCCACATAATATTATGTGGTCGAAGATCCACGCCTATCGAATATAACTCATCAAGCCCCGTAAGGCCCATATTATGTTCCGTCGACGGAATATACTCGTGTAGCCAAAGACACACGATTTTTATAATTTGCAGTTTTACATCTTAAAATTAAAACCACCTTAATAATAAATTAAATTTCGGTATTACATGTAAGTATATTAAATTTAAAATGTTACGTCACAAAACTTAGGACCCCTCCCCTTTTCACATCATGTCACTGTATTGAACACTGAAATATCTCTCAAAATTTAACGTTGGGTATATTCAATTTTAAGAGTTAGTAAACACAATTGTTAATTATTAAACTAGAAGCTACACAGAGCAGCTTTAAAGTTCTGGAAAGTTCCAGTATTTTGCCGTGAGCGTTATATACCTCTGACCAGTAGATAGCGGGTTCTAAGCGGCTTACGCCAGCTCACAGATCCTCACTGCGAAAAGCGCTCGCAAAGGGTTTTTGAAAATTCGCAATATGAAAGAAAATTGTGTACTGTGAATTCAAAACTCAAGGCACGCCTTTGCAAAATTGCTGTCACTATTATATTATAGTGAGGTGATGGTGAATGAACATTTTTACTTATAATAAGTGAACGTAAAGCTGTAAATGTTATTATTCATGATATCAATATTTCTCAGTATTTTTAAAGGTTGAATGATAAGAGGTAACAGACAAATACAATTTCACATTTCTAATATTGAATTATTGATAGTTAGTATGGATTAATTAGGCACATTCATACATTATGTATGTATTATATTAATTGATCTGTCTGTAATTGAAAGTCTAATTACTAATGTCATAACGACTAATAGCCGATTAAGTGCCCGTTGATAATCTCTTATAGTCCGTGCAGAACTAGTTGGCCACGCCTTATGGCTGGCTTACACGTATTAAGTAGATAAGTAGTAACTAAATTTTGAAATGCCTGCCCGAAATGTGTCAAGTGACAAGCCCCGCCTGCCAACTTAACAGAATAGTCAAAATTATAATTTCCTTGTTTAGTACTTAACTAAATTTTAACTTGCTACTTACTACTAAATTTTGTGTTTACATGCAATAAGTAACTTAAACTTGTTATATATATATATATATATATATATATATATATATATATATATATATATATATATATATATATATGAGAAAGTAAACCTTTAAATTTTGGAACGAATTTTTTTCAAGTTGTTTTTATGCTACAAATTATTTTATTTCGATACAAAATGCTTCAAATATCACGGTGACATAATACTTATTAGCATATTTTGATTTTTTAATTTTTTTTATATACTCGCAAACATAGACTTAGATCGAACTATCAAACTATAAATACGACTAAGTATTTTGTCAATTTCATGTGCCTACCTATTACCATTATTGATATTGAGCAAAAAATTGCAAAAAAAAATATGTTTGTTGTATGGAAGCCCCCCTTAAATATTTAATTTATTTTGTTTTTACGAGTAGTATTTGTTGTTATAGCGGCAACAGATATACACAATCTGTGAAATTTTCAGAAGTCTAGCTATAGCCGTTCTTGAGATACAGCTTGGTGACAGACAGACAAACGGACAGATAGAGGGACAGACAGACATCGAAGTCTTAGTACGAGTAATAGGGTCCCGTTTTTACCCTTTGGGCACGGAACCCTAAAAAAGCTTATAAGGCGCGTATTTTGGGCATTGTTTTATATTGAAATGTTACGTTCAGTTTACTGTTTGAAATAAATATTTTTTTTTCAAACAGTAAACTGAACTAGTTTAGTTTGCATTAAAAAGTTTAATAAGAAAGCAGACTTTTGTTGAATATGATTCATGTGTAACAAGTATGTCCATTTTTTGTCCCACCCGTGGCAAACATTTACTGTCATTTTGATTTCATTTTACACGATGTTATCCCCGCCTCCAATATAATTATAAAAATATATAAAATATTCTGTTATTCTTTATATAAACCAATTTGATATCATTGATACAATTCGCATAAATTAGTCACACATACTGAAATTAAGGTACAAGTGTCCCGCCCGTGGCGATAGAATCCCCCATTTACAAATCATAATAATAACAAATGGTGTATGATAATAACAAAAGATAACATTAATTTTATTTTTCATCTCCTATTTTGTATAGTCATCAGTTTTATCCTCAAGATAAAATTATAATATATTCTGTAATGTTTATGTTGTTACTAAATGAATATTATAACATAGCATGGCATAACTATGTCTTCGCTTATATCTCTATACGACTCGAGTCTTTTAGGTGAACTTATTAAGTGTTTAATTACATGCATTCATTAGTGATAATGTTGAATAATCACCCTTATTTACCACAATATCTTTACGTTGACAACACAGGGTGTAACAAAACAAATATGTTTTAATACTTTAGGGTGTGTATATGTCCCTTATATAATTCACTGTGAAAGTATCAGCGCTGAAAGAATACTTTTTTGTACTTTTGTATGTAATTCATGACGCCGCGCCGGGGAGTTTGCCCAAACGAATCACAAAAAAAATATGTTTCAGCGCTGCCACTTTTACAGTGAACTTTAATATAATATAAGGGTCTATAGCCACATACCCCAAAGTATTATATCATTTATCACTTTGTTTTGTTACATACTGTATAAATATTATAACGTGTATGATGTAACTTAACTAAGCTCTCGCGATTAAACGATGAAGCTAATCTCTATTTTCTTTTATTTAAAATATATTATGTATGTTTCCTCCCATATTTGAACATGCATGTTAATAGACAATAGAAAATGTTCATTCTACACAACAATAACTAAAAGGACTGCAGTTATAATATTACTGTAATATATGTATATTGTATACTCACACGAAAAAAAACGCAAAAAATCCTGTCTTGAGCCTAATGTAGATTTATTACTGTATATTGTTAAAAACACGGCAAAAAACGCAAAAAATGCTATACTGTACATACTCGGCGAAACATGGCGGTAGCGGTCATTGACTCCCTGTCAAAAACTTGTCATTTTCTATATAAACCATAAAGGTAATATACCTATCGGAATAGAGAAACAATCCCGAGCTGTCAAGCTTAACCAAAATTTGATTTACATCTGTGTATACAATTATGTTTACGTGTGCATGTCAGTGATGTACAAACATCTTGTAATTCGACAAAATATCGATCATGGAATAATAATTGTAAGATTGTAAACATAATGCCGGCTGTACATTCTCGCCGAGACACAGCGAGGCGGCCCGAGTGCGAGAGTGTAAATGGGTGCGCTCGCCTCGTCTCGCCTGTCTCGGACCCTCTCGGTCCGTTGTCGGTATTTTGCGCCCGAGACAAAGGGTCTCGCGAGGAAAACGAGCGCACTACTGTACACTCTCGCGTCTTTCACTACTAGTCCCGCCGTTGTTGGACAGTGTAGAACAGAAAAATAACAATAATAAACGTCATTATCAGTCATCATAATATATGAGAAATAAAATTAAATATGATTATAAATCTTTGGATTACAATGATATCTTTCGATGCATGGTGAATGGTGAATGGTCGTTTTCCTCCATCTTCTCTGAGTTCTTATCTGCGATTGAACTAAGCAATAATGAACATGATCGCACTCGGGCAAGGGGCTCTCGCACGAGACTCGCCCGAGAGCTCTTGGCGAGAGTGTACAGCGGGCATTATAAAATGGGATAAAATAAAACTGCATATATATAATATAATAAAATTGTAATTTTGAAGTAAAATGTGACTTTTCTTCAAAATGCTTGCTGCATAATTAAGTACTCGTATGCATGATTTTTTCTTCGGAGTCCAGTTTGGACGGTTAATTATTTTAAGTCATGAATTTCTGGTATCCAGGTCAGCAGGAAATCTGAAAAATTGGCCAAGTGTAAGTCGGACTCGCGCATGAAGGGTGACCGGTTTCAACCGGGCATTTTCTAAAACCCGGTACGATACGACACGACATGTCATGACACGATTCGACACGACAGGTTACGTCACGTGACATCAGTACCTACACGACACGACACGACTTCACTAGACCCTATTAATTTTCAATTCACTCTCAATGAGCCTACTGAGCCCTTTTATTTGATGCCCATCTTGCAGAAGTGCTTTCAACTATTTCCCTATCTTGGATGAGCAGCCGTATTGGATGTAGAATGACATTACATCTGTGGAAATTTCAGAAGTCTATTACTATAGTGTTTCTTGTTATACAGCCTGAAGACAGACAGACGGACGGACGGATGGACAGACGGACAGGCAACGAAGTCTTAGTAGTAAAGCGGGCTGCGGGACCCCACTACTAGGACTTAATTTTTACCCTTTGGGTGCGGAACCTTAAAAATGATAAATTATGCATGATAGTATAATATAAACTAATTATAAACTACGGATGAGTATGTTATCATTTCAACATTCCTAATAATTAGTATACTTAACTAAAAATATTTTCATATCGACACAACTTATCGATAACTTGATGCAGCCCTAGTGTAAAATAGATGAAAATTGTTTACACAAAATATCTTTAAATTGTGCACCTAGTGCAAATAGTGGCACTCGTAACATCAGAAAAGCTGCAGCCTGTGCGTTTTTAGTCTTTAAAGAGGGATTACGTTCTCTTTTTGAGTGGTTGAAGTATTTGCTCCTGAAATACTGCTGGCGACAGTACTGTTCCTGATTAACACCAAGAGTGTTTTCATGTTAAAAGTTGACTAGCATAATATACTAGCTAATGAAAGCAAATTAGAGGTTACAACTTACAGCATAATAGCGCGCTGAGTTAACCTTGAATCGATAGATAATTTGAAAGTTGAAGCTAACAAGCGTTCATTACACCCGCTGATAAGTGATGGCAAAGGTGAGAGATAGCAGCATCCTAGCAACAGAACGACTCGGTCAGCCAAATTAGTAATCATCGTTATCAGAGGTCAAGTCAGATCGCAATTAAAGGGTTCTGTACACGTATAATTTTCTTACACTTTTAACTTTTAGATTCAGTATAACTAATGTACTGTAATATTATGATATTAATAATAGTATGTATATAGAGTGTAATATCTTAGACTCACAAACTGTAATTTAGACTTTGTCAATTGGTATTTTTTTTATTATATTGAAATATTTAATTTAAATTATGACATTTAAATCCAACAATTTAAATTCTCATATGGCTTCTCACTTCAATTTATTGAGCAACTGACGTTAAGTATTAAAACAAAATAAAATACTAAGTCAAAAATGTAGTGAAAATACAGCTGTGACTAACATAGAGGAAACATGCCATAGTGTTTCAAACAGCTTGGACCCCTTGGAATTACGCCGAGATGTAGCTTCGCTCTGCATCCTCTATCGGTTGTATCACAGGGAGTGCTCTGAGGAATTGTTCGGAATCATACCACCTGCAACTTTTCGCCATCGTCCCACGCGAAAAACATACCATCCTCATCACCTTGATGAGTGGCAGTCTTCCACAGTGCGTTTCTCGCGTAACTTTCTACCGCGCACTGTAAAACTCTGGAACGAACTGTCACCAGCAGTATTTCCGGACCTATACGACCTGCAAACCTTCAAGAAAAGAGCGTATTCCCTTGCCCCCTTATTTAATAAAAAAAAAAAGTGCTTTCTGAATCCCTCCTGTTCATCAATAATTAGTAATCTCAGTTAGATATTCTATTTAGTATCTGCAGGCCCATTTCTACAGACATACTTTCTTAAAGCCTCCTCAGACGCAAAAACGTCCAACAAGAGAAAGCTTAAAAACTTCGTGCCACATCCAAACCATCGAAACCTCACCAAAATTAACATTTTTTAAATAATCAGAGCTGTTTCTTTTCGAACATAACATTACATTAGGAACTAATGTTATATTAATTTTCGCGTCTTTTCTGAAAAATGTTCTATATAAACTTACACGCTTTTCACTGTAGCATTACTAGACTTCTCAGTCTAAAATAAGCGTGATCTTAGTTGAAACTTTTACAGAAACTCTATTCACTATTGTAGCTTGTTGCATACTATTATCACATTTCATGGAAACTAGAATAACGCCCGTGGAGAAATGTAAAATATTTTTCAAAGTATATTTTCCTGTTACACAAAGGTGTCCTGTGGTATTTTTACAGTTTCCTTCAATGATATTCAACTAAATACAGATCTGTTACGTTCATACTATTTTCCGGCTTAAATTGCTTCCGAACAATTTTCAAATTCAATTGTCAAATTTGACAGATAAGTGAAACAAAAGATACGAAATGACATTTACATAAAAGAGACAGACTATACAAAAGACGGGTCAATTGGCCCGTATTTAATGGCTTCACAACGCGCGCGGTAGTAACATATCTGCTTTGAGTTTTTTTATATAATATCATTGGTTTCCTTTGATTTTGTTGTATTGTACAAAAACGTGCAAGAATCAATACCATTTTGCATTAACAAAATATATTATATAACTAGATGACGCCCGCAACTCCGTTGCGCCAAAACTCGTTTATCGCGCGGGAACCGTACATTTTTCCGGGATAAAAAGTATCCTATGTCCTTTCCCGGGACTCAAAGTATCTCCATGCCAAATTTCAGCAAAATCGGTCCAAAGGTTTGGGCGTGAAGAGGTAACAGACAGACAGATAGACACACTTTCGCATTTATAATATTAGTATGGATCTAAACTCTAAAGAATCAAGACCATTTTGTTAATAGCTATTAATCGTTTCTTACACATCGTTTAAGAACGAATATAAAATAATGGATTGTTCTGTTGATTTTAGTATAGATTTGAATGTTACCTCCTGAACCGATTTTGATGAAAGTATGAAGATAGTTACTACTCTCGACCCTCGGGAATGACAACGGGGTTGCAAAAACAAAAAGGGATTTTAGTTATTTTAATCTATGATCGTAAAAGTATTATATTCCCGGCCGTCTTCAAAGCAAAAACCATTACCCCAAACGAAACATTTTCAAAGAAAAGTTTAACCTCTATTGCGAACAATATTGACTATTTATTAAGTTTCGTAGTTTTTGTTTTAGTTTAACTTTATCTCTGTATTGTTTTTATTTATTACATTGTTGCAGATTGAAATGTTGCACTTTAAGTGTTAATTAATCAAGGATAAATGAATTTCAACCTAATGATATTAAAAATAGGGTTTATAACAACTTGTTATAGTAACAAATTAGAACTTTTGAACTTAATGAGTAAAATTATGAGTAATTATTATAATTAATTGCATTTTCGGGACATATATAAGACATACGAAAAGATATTGCATCATTTTTTATGTCCACATAGCAGCTAAAAGTCCACCTGGCTAAAAATTACAGATTTAAATTAGGTGAAATGCTTCATAACATTGTAAAAATCTTCTAATCACAGTCTAGAAAATTTTCTCTATTCTCTGGTATTCACCAGTCAAAAAAATATTTATATGAGCAAAAAGTCCTAATGAATCTTTAATTTTCATACTTTTATCTAATAACAAGCACTTAAACGGTAACGGCTTATAAACGTTACAAAACGAAACATTTTCTCCATCACATATTTTTCCTGATAAAATCACGAAGGAGCACTAAAGTTGAAAAAAATACCTAAAAGGCAACCAAATCCTTAAGGTGACGCCGCGATAAAGTAAAAAACTCATAGAAAAGAAGCAATGGAACAGCAAAAAATGGATAGGGCGTAGCGACAAAATAGTTTTTGTCGCGTCATTTAAAAACCATAAATATATTTCATATTTAGCTATGGGCAAATTAAAGTGCTTGAACCAATCTATGTACAAATTTTGGAAGCTTAAATCACTCTCCTCTGTTCGTAAAATAGGAATCCCTTTTTTACAGAGGTCTTTTTGATTAATTATTCTGTGTTAAAAAAGTTGACCAATCGTGTTAAGCTGTGGGTAACGGCAAAGACAAAGTTATGATGAATACTGACAATGAACATTAATTTCTTAGCTTTAGTCATTGCTGTGAAAAATCGATATCGCTAAAGCCAAATTATCAAAGCGTCGCCTTAAAAACACAGGTACATAATAAAAAATATTTACAAAAAACAAGCGCGAGATAAGATGTTTTTATACAAGATGAAAATAATAATATTTTTGATGCGATAGCTAGTTGAACGGGTATAAATATTGCTGGAATACGAGACATGGGTACAGTTCAACTGAACCGTCAGCATGAAGGCTATAGCGTGTCTGATTTTGGCGTTTGCGGCTGCGGCCGTAGCCCGGCCAGATGGCGAATTCACCAACCTGGGTAAGAATCTTTATTGTACCATACCATTTTAACTATTTTCCCAATTTATTACACTTATACACTTTTCATGCACTTATTCCACTTTGAAATAATAGTAAATTTCACAGAGTTTCACAGCAAAAAATATACACTTTGAAAAGTATCTATTTATTACTGTGAAACATGAATTTTCAGCAAGAAGTTAGTGCAGTACATTCAATATCATAATAATTAATATGTTCCCCAATTAACTAGTGTTTTAATGCAGCTTTGTTCCTTATAAGATTCGATACTTTGCATAGGTTTTGGGTCCTCACTTAGGATTTAAAAGTTTCTTGGTACAAACTATTCCCCTATTCAAATACGTATTAAAAATAATATATTAAGACAATTTCATTCCTTGTTCGATCCATTCCCTTTTCGTTCAAATTATAATAATTATTGTCATAAAAATATGTTAAACCAACGTAATAAAAAAAAACGTTTAACGTAAAAGAGAATATTTTTTGCTGGTGGTCTCAAGCAAATTTCTAAGTTACTCGAGTTTTAAACTGATTGCATGCAAAGTTGAAACTTTAATAGTTGTACCTAACCGATAGTGCAAGACAAGCTTTTTAGTATTGTGTTGTAGGTAGAGAATTACTTTTAGTTATTAAAATTGCAATAATAACATTATTTAAGTAAAGACATTACTTTTGAATTCTCTGACCACTATAATTGTAATAGGGGAGAGGGGGGCTAGTACTAACAGATTTTGAATATTGTCATTTATCTTCTTAATTTGAAAACTTTATGTTATTATATTTATACCCGAGTAACGGAAATTTATAATGCTTGCAAATACTAAGCTGATAATTCATCTAAATTACTTGGATTCGAAGGGAGACGCAGCTTTTTAAAAAAAGTCAGCGGTTAATACTTGCCCCGTTTCGGGGGCAAATATTAACAGTGACGGGGTAAGTATTAACGGTAGTATACTTATTAGAATTTCATTTAACCATGGAATTAAAAAACATAACAATATTAAGACGATAATTAATTAATTTTTTGACATACAAATGTTAAAGAACAATAATAACTTCTGTCAAATAAAATTAATTTCCTTTTATGTCATCCACCCTGAGCTGTTTTCAGCCCCTATGGATTCCACTTGCAACAAAATTGAATCTAATCCTCCGATGTATGAACATCGGTGGATATGGTGTTGCCGGAGTGCCGCCAGAGTGATCGGCGTACCTCCTTCGGCAGATGTGGTAGCTCCAACTTGCTTGTAATACCAAATAATACGGGTTAATACTTACCCCGTTCCTTTTGTTAAAACTAGCTCCAGAGGACCTTTTTGGATATAATTAATTATTATTAAAAAACTATAGGTATATTTAATAAATTAACACGGAAATGTAATTAACAACTAAGTAACCATTAATTATTTAAAATCTGCAATCGCAAAACCAAATAATTAAAGCATGAATCAAAAAATTCGAGACGTAAAAATATTCGCTTACCTGTATTTTTGCACCGACGTACAATAACTTCACAATGGGACGGCCGATGGGCAACACTTGTCGCAAATCGTTCGCCGACGTTGCCCGAACTTATAACATCTAACGTCATTTAATTTAGTAGCTATAGGCTTCTTAATACTTACCCCAGTTAATTCTAGCCCCCCTCTCCCCTACTTGGTTTTAATTGATTAGAAAATAAGCATAAGAACTTTTGGTGTGTGGTATTACAAACATTTACCAGCCAGATAAAGCTCTACAAAAGTGTATTATGACTCCCAAGAGCATCCTAAAGTTTAATTTCATAGAATGTACAGAAGTAATTACTTAATAAATTTAAAAGGGCATCTTGCTTAAGAGTTCTTAATTAAATGTAGGTGTATTCTTCGTATATTTTATAAGTTTTCTTCTTTTGCAGTTTTCAATGACATCAAACATAAGCAGGAGTTCATCTTCAAACTCCTCAACAATGTCATGCAGCCAGTTATGTACAAGGAAATCGAAGAAATCGGCAAAGACATCAAGTTTGAAGACAAAGTGGACTTTTACACTGTAAGATATTTAAATATTATAATATAATATCCTACGAATAATAAAACCTAAGGAAACGTAACTCCCATACCAATACAGTTTTAAATTTCCATTCGAACTGTCATGTAACGTCAGCCTTTATATCGCTCAAGGTCATCTAAATATTGCAAATGTATGAAAAGTGAACCTAAGGTACACTTTTTTGACAAGTATTTTGGAGCATGTTTTTTGACGGAGTTACTCTTCCTTAGTTTTTATTATTCGTAGATAATATCTTTATTTTAATGTAAATTTATCTTATCAATATTCTTTAACGACGTTTTGTTCTTTGCAGAAGCCCGAAGTCGTCAAGACTTTTGTCAAAAACCTGAAGTTCGGTTTCTTGCCCCGTGGTGAAATTTTCACCCTGCACATCGACCGCCAAATGAAGGAGGTCATCTCGATGTTCCATATGCTGTACTACGCCAAGGACTTCGAAACCTTCATCAAGACCGCCTGCTATATGAGACTGTACCTGAACGAGGGCATGTTCGTATATGCTCTCACCGTAGCTGTAAGACATCGCGATGACTGCAAGGGTATTATTCTGCCGCCTCCATACGAAATCTACCCCTACTTCTTCGTCCGCGGTGACGTTATCCAAAAGGCTTATTTACTTAAAATGAAGAAGGGTCTCGTTGACCACAAGCTGTGCGACTTCTACGGTATCAAGGTCACCGACAAGAAGATTTACATCATTGACGAGAATGTCTACGACACCCGTGTTCACCTCAACGAGGAGGACCGTCTAAGATACTTCACCGAGGACATCGATCTTAACACCTACTACTACTACTTCCACATCGATTATCCCTTCTGGATGGGTGACCAGTTCAACAACAAGGTTATGTTCAGACGCTGGGAGCTGACTTTGTACGTGTACCAGCAGATCCTCGCCAGGTACTACATGGAGAGATTGTCCAACGGCCTAGGAGAAATCACCACCTTCTCGTGGGACACGACCGTCATGAAGGGCTACTGGCCCTGGTTGATCCTGCACAACGGAGTACAACTGCCCGTCAGAATGAACAACTTCAACTTCATCGGAAACTACAACGTCGGAGTCATGAAACTGGCCAAGGATTACGAGAACATCATTACCGAGGCTGTCGTTAAGGGATACATTGAGGTTAGTTCTATGTCTATGTTAAAAAAATATGATGTTTCAAATTGCAAAATGCAACATACATAGTTAATTTTATTAAGAGATTGTGAAATAATAATAATATATTCTTTGTCTTTCAGATCAATGGATTTAGGTATGAACTGAACAAGGTAGAGGACATCGAACACTTGGGCAAACTTATCTATGGTGCCGTTGAGAAGACTGATCTGACCAAGTACCAAATTCACGCCTACCGCTACTTGCTCGTCTTGATGAAGTCAGTCATTGGACTCAACACAGTAACCTCCGACAAGTAAGTTTCTTGTGAATAAAAAGTTACAATTTATAATTATAAAACCAGGTTATTACTTAAAGAAATTTTACATGCCAGCGTACATAACTTATAAGTTATAAGCATTAAGAAACTGTGGAGTGTAAAAAGAAAAAATATCGCATTTTATCGCAGTTCAATGTTACTTCTTCCTAATCCATTTAAGTACATACATAATATTGTAATTCTACAATATCTAACTTGCCACTTATCTAACTTAAAAAAAAAAACATTTATTACTATTTTGTCATAAACATTCGTCCTTCATTCCCAAATTTAATTCCAGATACTTCGTTGTACCATCGGTGCTTGACAACTACCAGACCGCACTCCGTGATCCAGTCTTCTACCAGCTGCAGAAACGTCTCTTCTACTTCGTGATGCTCTTTAAGAACCGTCTCCCAAGCTACACCCACGAAGACCTGTACTTCCCAGGCGTGAAAGTTGAGAACGTAGTCGTTGACAAACTCGTCACATACTTCGATGACTACCTAATGGACATGACTAACGCTGTTACCTACAACGACGATGAACTCAAGAAGGCAACTCCTGACATGGTATTCTTTGCCCGCAAACGCCGCCTGAATCATCAACCATTCGAAGTCAAGTTCGAAATAGAATCCGACAAGCAAGTCGAATGTGTTGTCAGGCTGTTCCTGGGACCTAAAGAAGACCACACGGGACGTCTCTTCGACATCAACGAGAACAGATTCAACTTCGTGGAACTCGACTCCTTCATGTACAAACTCGTGACCGGCAAGAACTTCATCGTCAGGAAGTCCATTGATATGCACAACCTCATCGGTGACAGAATGATGACTTACAACATCTGGAACAAGTTCCAAAGCACCACCGACGTGAAAAACTTCTTCATGAAAGATCTCAGGAACTACATGACCGGATTCCCCACCAGGCTGCTTCTGCCCAAGGGTACCGTTGGTGGCATGAACATGATGCTGTACGTCATCGTGTCTCCGCTGAAGCTCATCGACAACATTGACGCGGAAATCTTCGACGCCGACCGCAGGGAGTTCGTCGTAGACTTCAGGTCTAGCATGCTCCTCGACAAAATGCCACTCGGCTTCCCCTTCGACCGCATGATCGACGTGTCCAAATTCTTCACGCCCAACATGAAGTTCGTCGATGTGACGATCTTCCACAAGAACCAGGTCTGCGACATGAAGACCCGCTGGAACAGATGGGTGCTCAAGAACTACGACCTGTTCGACAGAACCGGCACAGTCATGGAGGACAACTACTTTGTTGACATCTTCCCCAAAACGACCGAATACTGAACAGTGACTTCTTAAATATCTGTAGTTTACAAGAAAAGTTGAAATGTTAATGAATTGTTGAAATATAAAAAAAAAAAACTTTTATTATATTTAATTTCTTTTATTTTATAATACAACCCTTCACATTCTAGTAAATAAATTCTTTTCTAAAAGTATAAATAAGAAAATTGTTATCTGCAAATTCTTTGTAACAAGAAGTAATAAAAATTTAATCCGGGATATTCCCATCTAAATAATGCAAATGTTCCCGTATTTCTTCCATTCAACGATACACAATACCGATATTAATAAACTTGTGGAAAATGCAGCCTCTTGAATGATAAAAGAGATTGAATAAGATATTTTATGATTATCAACAGCATAGCCAAATAGAATTTTTATTTTACGATACATAAAATATTATATTAAATAACTAGTTTTCATTATTAATAAGTAGATAGATATAGATACCTAAGTAAATAAATAAATATTCTCATAATATGAAAATGTACTATTGTTATTCTCGCTTCTATAGATTTTTTCAAAATAGGGCACCATGGATTCCGACTATCAATTATGACATATTTTGTAACTGAGTAATATTAATTAATAATAATAATAATAATAATAATAATATCTATGGACACTTCCCACCACGTCAATCTGGCCCCATGCTAAGTACCTGAACTCTGAAGGACTTGTGTTACAGACAACGGAAATATATTTAATACTTTTATACTATACATTTATTTAAGATTTTTATTATATCATACACATATTTAATACACATCCATGACCAAGGAACATTGAAAAACTTTTTGTTCCGTCGGCGGGACTCGAACACGCGACCTCCAGCTTGAGCTGCCACACACTCTACCCACTGAGCCACAGAGGTCGTCAAAAAAAGTTAAGTATCGCTAGATTTTTTGTAAATTGTGTCCTTTTACCACTTTTAATACTCTATACTCTATGGTACTAACTAGTAACTACACTGTATTAATGTAAAAGAAAATTGAAGGTGGAAAAGGATTACGGCCTGTTTCACCACATACTGAATCTTTCTTTCTTTATCATTTCTCTTTCCTTATCAGAAATTCTGATATGGTGCCGAATAAGCTATTCACGACTTTTTTGACAGATTCTCCATACTTTATCTGGCAAGTTAACCCATCAAGCCCTAGCCTGCAAGAGTGGAATGGCGAAGGTCGGTATCCTTAGCGATTCCAGATCGGCTCTCCAGGCTGTCACCCTTAGTTCCCCTCATCCCCTGGCGGTGCAAACAAGGTCGGCCCTCCGAAAAGCTGCATCGCAGAGGCGGTAGGTCTCCTTGTTTTGGATCAAGGCGCACGCAGGGTTGAGAGGGAATGAGAGAGTTGACAAATT